>NW_004624751.1:6528069-6562501 GCF_000247695.1 Heterocephalus glaber | reverse complement strand
TATATATATATATATATAGAGAGAGAGAGAGAGAGAGAGAGAGAGAGAGAGAGTAACATGAGCTGTTTCATGTTTTCAAAGATTACTGGCTGTAATTCCTGGAGAATGAATTAGGGTAATAAGTGCAGAAATAGAATAAAACTTAGGGTATGTTTTTTCTGTACTCTCACTTCTATTTTGCTGCAATATTAGCAGATTGTGTAAAAATAAGTAGGCATCATGGATGGTCTGCTGTCAGCATTACTCTGGTCATAGTCAGGGTCCAGGAAGCTGGGCCTGGCTGGTGGGGTTGGTAGACAAGCTGCGGTGCCATGATCACAGTATGCATTCTTGACTAGGACACCATCATGCCCAAGAAGGCAAAAATTAGTGCCAGGGGAACACAGGTTCTTATTTTTACCTAAAAATTGAAGGTGCCTGCTCTGCTCGGCACATTATCTGAAAACCACATGAAGTCTTTTTGTGGGGAGATAAGGAAGCACCCATCAGTTGGAGAGGAATGCTCTACGTTAGACCCTGGGAGAAGGTGACATCAGCAGCATGTTTTGGAGATATTTAGGGGTGAAGGGATGGGTACGACCCAGAGAGACTCCTGAGATTTTTGGTTTGGCCAATGGATACTTGCCCCAAAATCCTTTCCTAGAAGGGAGCAAATGTAGTATTTCTGTCAACATCCAGTAGAGAAGATTAAGCCCCAGACAGAAGGGAAGGATTCTACTTTCAAGAGACTTATGCTAAAGTCTAGAGGGAGAGGCAAGCCACAAAGCAAACAGTGGCATTGAATGTTGGGAAGGGAGAGTAAAGCAGGAAGAGAGAACAAGGGAGGTGAGGCTTGCAGTATTTGGAAGGTTTGTATGGGGAAGAGGGAAACAGCCACTGCATGTGGGAGCCATGCAGACCTGAGGGGCCGAGGAGGGGACAGAGGTCAGGACATGGGGGCCTGCGTGAAGACCGTGCAGAGGCAAACTCAGCAGCCAGGCGGGGACATGGGCAGAATGGAGCCGGCAGAGGCAGAGTGTTGGCAAGAGCACTGTCCCCAAGGGACATCATCGGCCTGTCTGTCTGTAGCTGTCACAGGGAAGCACACCTGTGAGGGCTTCCTCCACATCCTCCCAGCCCTGGCCTCTGCCTGCTCTGTGTCACATCCTTCCCAGGATGCTGCAGAGGAGCCTGGGTCTATCAGTCCCATCCCTGGTCCTCTAGGGTACAGACTGAGAACCCGGGAGAGAAGCCAGGGAAAGTAGGGCTTGGCGCTGAGGCTGATTTTTCCAGGGAAATCAGCAGTGCAGTGTCCAGAGAGGCTGTGCAGGCGGGAAGAGGGGTGTGTGCAGGGAGCTGTCACCCAAGGAAAGCCAACCAGCAGAGCGGCAAGAAAAGCAGTGAGGAGAGTCCCCCCAGGCAATGACTTGGACCCACAGTGTCCACTGATTTTGCAGAGGTGGGGGATAGACCCAAGGTTACACTTTCAGGGAGGGGCTGTGGAGATTGTTGGCCTTGGGGTCTTTAGTAGAGATTAGAGCCTGTGCATCTGGCTTTCATAAAATGTAAAACTCCAAGAAGTATCATCTGAGTGAGAAGAAAAATGAGGATGCAGGAGGGGCTGGGTCATCCGAAGCTCAGGGGAGACAGAGGTAATGCCTCGTGCTGATGGGCCCAGACAGCCTTGAGTCTTTTACTTGGCTCTGCCATGAGTACCGTGGGGGAAATATAAGCAGAGGCCTTGCCCATTCCTCCCTGTCTTTCTGTCTAAATATATTTTACATGCAGTCCATGGGTTTTTTATTGTTACTTGTTACTAATCATTATTAAAATCAGGAAATCAGTATGAGTTCCAAAATGAACTTGTGGATTAAAAACCAACAATGTTGTATGTATGCTAGAAATTACCCCTGCAAGAGAGACGCTTGCCTGTATATTCTACAGATGTGGAAACTTTGATCCTGCCTCTAGCTCTCTGAGTGTGGTTTTCTTCCAGCTCCTGTTGTCAGATCTTCCGGCTACTTTCTAAAGACAGCAGGGTGAGCCATCAGGAAAGGACAGGGCCCAATCTTCCCTTTGACTAAGGTGCTCAGGACTTGACAGACCCAAGGAGGGAGAACCCCTTGGGTACCAGAAATAAAGTAAGGTGTTTACCACTGCCTCCGCTCCTAAGAATTCTCTCTGTGATGAAAAGCAATTTGCAATACTCAAGGATCATGAATAACTATTAACATAGGAGAAATATTGGAAAGACTTCTTATCATCATGCCGAACTCTGCTCTCCCTACAAAAAATTGTACATTCGGCCTAGTTCATGCTTTCTTTATGGATGTTTGTTTATGTAAGAGTTCCCATAGGTTGAGGAGGGGACTTTTAATGTGAGTGTTTATTTAATACGTTAATTAATTTTAGTTTGACAGAGTAATTGTAAGTAATAGCAAAGTAGAGGAAATTTAGCTACATAGTGTTATGAGTTAAACTCTCCCCCAAAGGTAAGTTGCAGCTCCTCACCCCGAAGCGTCTGAAGATGTGGCCTTACATGGAGATAACAGTCTTTGAAGGTGTGCGTGAGCCAAGAGGAGGTCACCCTGGAGTAGAGCGAATTAATCCAGGCTAGCGGGCACCCTTATGAGGAAAGGATATGCACACAGAAGGCGGCCAGGGCCAGCATGGGCAGAGACTGGGCAGTGAGTGTGTAAGCCAAGGGACAGCAGCAAGGGACAGCCAGGAGCACCTAGGAGGAGGCAAGGAAGGATGCTGCGCTGTGTCAGGGAACACGGCTCTGTGCACATGTTCATTTCAGCCTTGCAGCACCAGAACTGTGAGAAAATGAATCTCCCTGCTTTAACCCCACCAAACTGTGGGGTTTTCTTTATAGCAGTCTGTTATAGTTTGGGTCTAGACGTCCCACCAAAGCCTCATGCAGTCATGGAAGGGTGAATCAAGAGTGTGTGATGCTGGGATTAAGGGCAAATGATTACTAAACTACTACACGTGAGTGATTGGGTTGCCACTGCCCTAATTCCTGGAGTCTGGATAAGATAAAAGGAGCAGAAAGACACTTAAATTCCCTTGATGCTTTTGCTGTTTCTTCCACTTACTGCCATGAATTGTTGGCTCGTGTTGCTTTTGCTACTTGGTGTGCGCCATGTTGCTTCTCCTCTGCAATGCCTGTTTGCTATCCCTGACTTGGAGCCAGCCAATTATGGATAGAAACTTCTACACAATCCAAGGACATGAATGAACGTGTGCCAACAGCTCTGCTTTGTATCTAGTCTCACAGCCACAGTTAAAGTGTACCGTGACTTTCTGCTCTCCCCAACACTTCTCAGTGCCGTGAACTCAGTGAACAAAATTAATTTTTTAGAATTAGTCTGTGTCAGGCCCCATGGACATGAAAAGGCTGCTGTTGAAAACAATTTATATATGCCAAACCTCTTAAAATATTATCCAAAAAGCTCATTGTTTTGTTTCATTAAATGTAGCAACTTTAATTCTTATATATTAATGTATTTGTTTTAAAACCTGTTTTTTGAATAATTTTAGTAGCTTAACCCTAGTTTCCTAACCACAAAATAATGTGAAGTTGTATGCAATTAATTAGTAATTATCCCAATTTTATTCCCAATAAGATGGGGATGGAGTCACCTATCCATCTTGGAGTCGTTACTTTACTGATTTCTCCCCAGTTCGTTCTCATTCTCTCCCTCTTCCTCCCTCTCTCTCTCGCTCTGTCTCTCTCTTCCTCTCTGTGCCTTTCTTTGTTTTAGATCCACCCAAGGTAGCTATCTTTTCCTCTTTCATGTTTCACATGATCAATATTGGTTAAAAGTTGCCCCAGGTAGTAAAGATTGCAGTCTTTGAACAACAATAGCAACAACAAAATAGAAATCGTTTCTCCTTACCTCCTTTCATACAGATTCTGCCTGATCATGATTTGTTATATAACTCCTTTAGGCTTAATGGCTTTTGATGGAATTAAGCACAATAGATTCTTGTTCCCAGATGTGCTGTCTTCTAGCTAATAGGAAAGTCTGGTTGGTGTGTTGCTGTTTCTATGCACGATGATGATGTCATAGATCCAAGGTGGTTTTAATAATATCCAATCCAGTGCCCCAGGTTTTCTTGTTTTGCTAAGTGTAAATCTCTGCTTCTTCAGAGGATCACTGAAATTCTTTCTAGATGAAAATTTCTAAGTCAGGTCAAAGGTAGAGCACCAGTGACTGAAGTCCATAATTTAGTCACATGCTTAAGAAATTTGAGCAGGTGTTTTTATTTTGAATAATTCAGTAATGAAAAGACCCAAATGACTATTAATTTGGTGAGGAATTTGCAAGTGTTATTAAGAAAATATTCTTTTGGCTGATCTTGAGAAGACGGGTCTTGATAGGTAATGAAGACTTCCCATTAAAGCCCTTCCATTTTCATCTGGACCATATGTTCTGGGGAAGAAAATCCTAAAATTATTCCCAGCACCTTTTAGCTATTCCTTTCCAAATGCTGGCATATCTCGAGGGGATTTTATCCATATTTGTTTCCACTTTGGGGGTCACTCTGGTCAGATCTGATTGTGAAAACTGAATGTAACTGAAAGTATTTCCTGTGTTATCAGAGAGTCTGGTGAGAAATTTTTCAAAACCAAAATTCAACACAGAACATTGTACCAGTGTTTAACTTGAATAATAAGTTTCCAAGTGCTTTGTTTTCTTTTCCTTTCTTCTCCATAATGAGTATTTATCAACTAAAATGTTAGAAGAAATTTATTTAGTACAATAAATGTGTCACTCTGAGACTATTTGTTCTTTTGGAAGTCACCTGTAAGTTTCAATTTACCTGATTTACTCTCATGTAGATTCAGATTTCATATATGTTCTCCTGAAATATCTATGGATGCCAGAGGAGGAACTAAAGTTGTACTGATTATTATTTAAAAACTAAGTGCTCAGAAACTGAACACAGCCCATCTGCTGGTTGTTAAAATTTGACTTGTGGTGCACTGTGGCCTTATCCATTGTTCTCATGCTCAGTAGTTCTAACAGCATACTTCGGCTGGGTATCAAAATAATCCTTTGTGACCTATGAGGCAGAAGAGGACTCCATATGACCACCTACCAGAAGGCTCAGGCCTGAATTCCAAAGAGAGCCCAGTGCCCAAGGATGCCCAGGGGCAGCAAACTGAAGGTGAGTCTCAGCAGATTTAGGACCCTTTCTGCATAGAAATGCTGTTGGAACTCACCATGAGGCTTATCGAGATGTCCCCGAAAAGCCTTGTGTGCTCATTAATAGGCTTTTTTGGAGCTGGCTGGGTCTAGGGTGTGTGATTCTGGGATTAAGGCCATGGTACTAAATTAGTCCACTGATTGGAATGAGTATAGTTCTGGATGTGGCTGAATGGTTTTACTGAAAAGAGAAGCCCCATCATGAGTGTGGGTGGCACCACCCAAAGGATTTGTAGCCTGGATGGAATAAAAGGGAAAGGCAGGCTCACTGTTGTTGTTGCTTGCTGCTGCCTGCCTGCTCTGCCATGGACTGTTTCTCTTCTGCCATGCCTCTCTGCTGTGTCACCCTTGAAGCCAGCTGAAGGTGAGCTGGAACTTCTACAAACTGAGCTGAAATGAATCTTTCCTTCTTTAAGTTTAGGTGTTCAGTATTTTGTCTCAGCAATGAGACAGTGACTTAGAGCAAAGATGCATGTGTCAGTTGTTAGTAAAGGCACAGGCAAGGAACCAGGAAATACATAATACAAATAAGTACAAGCATAATTCTCCCTGAATGAGGCCCTCCAAATGCTCAGGTGAGGCATGTCAGGGACCCAGCTCACCCCTGAAAGAACCTCAGTAAGCTGGGATGTGATCAGTTTTCTCTGTTGCCCATAGTTACATCTGAGAACTGTGATTAGAGGAGCACCACAAATGAATCATCTTGGTTTTATCTTTTCTGGTTCTGGCTTTCTTTGTAAACCATACCATAAACTCACTTCTGTGGGGTGATGAGGTGTCAAAGTGACAGTAACAGTCGATAACTGCCCACATCTTCTAGATTCCACAGGCTGTGTGCTTGCTTCAACAGGGAGGGCTTACACTCTGCTACTGGAGTGGATCATTTCCAGTCTCTGCTGCTTTGGCTGCTCCAAGTTCATGTATGTGATTGTGACTTTGTCCTCCTCCCTCTGGAGAGCGCTTCCTCCCCTACACCCATTTATCCCAAGACCACTGAGGGGAATTAAGGATTCCTCCAAGAAGAGATAATCCACTTCTTAGGTTTAAAGTGAACCTCTGAACACACAGGATCCAGCAAGGTGTGTTCATTCCTTTGAGTGTGGAAGGGACAGCAGTTTAGAATGCCACCACACCTTCACTTGCTGGTGGACATTAAAGGAATTCATGAGATTGCTATCAACTGGCTTGCCACAGTTTCTAAGCTGTTAAATCAGAAGACAAAATTCTTCATTACATCATAAAATCTGGAATAATTTGATTCTGTTATGATATGTTAACAAATGGAATCTTCACACACATGTACGCATCTGCACACAAACACACACAGAGCTCCACTCTGATTCTCCTCTCAAATCACAGCATCACAGCAGTGCTTTCATCCCTTGCACCTTGAGAGGAGAGCTTCCTGCAGTGCAACTCTTTCTATAATGATGTGGGATACTCTGTTGGACATGGTACTGGGTCTCCAAAGGACTCTATTCCTTGGTGCAGAGTGGAACCCTGTCTAATTTAGCAGCCACATTATTTGTAGGATTTCGCATGCCTTGGTTTGGAATGTCTGCTATTTCAGTTTTGAGCACGTCTTGCCAACCTTGTTCACGTCTTGCCAACCTTGTTCACTTGCATATGTGGTCCCCTCTGGCAGTGATGGCCAGCCACTCCTAAGCATGCCTAGGCCTTGGCCTGCATGTAACTCTGTTCTGAAGCAAACAGTGGTACCCTTGGGAAGAATAGGCAGGGGAGTGGATGGGGAAATGTCCCTAACCAGGATGGTCTGTTGTTATCCAGCAGTTATGGAGAAAGAACACCCCATCACTTCTTTTCATATAAGCCTTAGCAGAAGAGGTGAGGGGGGAGGGACTCTTTACAAAGGAACAAGAAGCAATGTGACAGGAGAAAGGGCTGAATTGTGAGTGTCACTCCTGCAGCCCCCATTGGGAGTCCATTAGCAGGGCAGGCTCTCCCCAGGGCTCCCTGGCACAGCCACTGAGTTGTCTGCCATGAGCTGTGATTGGAGGGAGCGATTCAGTGGCAGTGCAGGTACCGACAGTGCCCAACTCTCACAACACACCCGTGCTGGATGTGTGCAAAGAGAACTGGCTATTCACAGAGGCGTTGTGCAAAGAGGGCTGGCCATTCACAGAGGCGTCATGCAAAGAGGACTGGCCATTCACAGAGGCGTCATGCAAAGAGGGCTGGCCATTCACAGAGGCGTCGTTCAAAGAGGGCTGGCCATTCACAGAGGCGTCGTCCAAAGAGAACTGGCCATTCACAGAGGCATCGGCGTCAGACTCACAGCAGCTTACTTGTTCCAAAAAGCAGTGTAATCCCAGAGTGAGGTAAAAGGCTGTCCAATTATTTATTGTTTTATGATATTTTTATCCTTCTCTCCTTTTTGAAACATCCGGATGGCCAAAATTATGTTTCTTACGTGTATGACATTATGGTTTTTAAACTGAATTGTGTTTTCTAAAAGGCACTATGGAGGCTCCTATTAAAGTCATATGAATCTCCTGTTAAGCAGGGAATGATATTCCCAATGATGTCGCTAGAGGCAAATGCTGTTCCTACCTGCTCCTGTCTAACTTATCCATCAGATAAATGAATATTTCCTTGGAGCAGCTGAGGACATGACATTTATTAGCGAGGCCTTCTGTGAAGAGTCAAGCCAACCTGCCTCTGACCAACCTCCTCGCTGTGACCTGCGTGTTTGTGTGACCTTGCCTCTGTATTATGAAATCCAGTCCCCAGTTGGAAGGTATTTAGAGGGGAGCTTTGGGGAAGTGACTAGGGACACAAGGGCAGACTCCTCCGGAAGGGAATCAGTGCCTTCACCAAAGGAACAACAGAGATGCCTCCACCTCCCATCACGGGTGGACACGCGGAAGGTGCCACCCAGAGGAAGGAGCCCTCCGAGCACCACAGCGGCCTGCAGCTTGATCTCAGTCTTTCCAGTCTGCAGACTGTGTGGAAGAAGTGTTGCTTAGAACCAGCTGGGGGCTGTTTTGTTATGACACTTTCAAGGGCTAAAGACACCCTCCAGTAGATAATTCCTGAAATTATCATTGTGGAATCAGCAATTCTTATAGACCAAAGAAAAATATTTAAAGAACAAAAATTTTCTTTCCCTGTTCTGTGTGTTGTGACCTCAGCAAGTGCTAAATAAGTTCTGAATGAATAGACTGATACAAAGTGGCGAGTCCCCTGTCTACCCACCCCCCTCCCAAGCTTTACCAGCGCTACAGTCATTATATTAACCAAACCCAGATACAAAGTCAACAATAGGAATTGTTGGATTTTGTTTTGCTATTTAAGAGAATTTATTACAAATGAATTAACTTCCTGAGCAAGCACATAATTAGCACCCTGTTTTCCATTTCAAAAGACTGAAAAATCTTAACGGTGCTTGAAACTATTAAACCAGTTTGATACTAAAATGATGTTCAGAAGGGAGTTCTTCTTGCCTCTTTTTATGCTAACTCCTGCACTTCAGCTGAGTAAAATGAAACTGGTCAAATACATAATAGTTTTATTTGAAGAGTTAAAATTGAGTTAGGAGAAAGGAAAAGGAAATTTATTCAAGAAACATTTCTTGTAATAACCAGCAAATATGTATTAAGCATTATGAACATGAGAGGCTACAATGTTGAGAAGTGATTGCAGTTAAAGTCCTTTCAAGTGATGTTTATTTAAGCACAATAGAAGCTGGTTTTAAGCACAAGGACCATTTATAGATTTCTGTCAGCCTTGATTTTCATATATTTGTGACAGTGATTAAAAAGCCAATAATTATCTGAATACCCAAATATATTTATGGGATTTTGGAAAGGAAATTCTTACTTTTAGTATTGAAAGTGATCTTGATTATTAGGATATGGGTTTAATTTAGGTTTTCATTGATAGAAACTTTCAGTTGACTTTAAAAATCTGATCTTTCCCTTAGGAAAAGAAGACTAATTTAATGTGAAAGTAGTGTCCATGACAGATGCCTCAACTGGTCCTTGGTGAATTAAATCCCTAAAAGAAAGTCTTCTTAATGAGTTGTTGCTCTTTGAGTTGAGCGTACATTTTTTGTTTGTTTGAAATCATCTTGGCTACACATTGTTAGCATTTTGACTGTCCCTGGGCAGCGCGGATTTCTGTCTGCAGGCCTTGGATAGAAGCTAGTTGTGCGTTATGGAACTGCTGACCAGTGCTGATGCCTGTGGCCTCTGTCTTCGGAACCTTCGCTTTCCCTGCTGGGGTCCCTCAGATGAGTGTCTGGGGTCCACAGGGTCCTTCCTGGACTGGAGCACAGTGCCCGCCAGGTGTGTGGCCCCAGGCTCAGTGCTGGCTGCCTTTGTCCTGGGTTGGCTCTGATTTTCATTTTCATCCATTCTTTGGCATCTTCTCCTGGGAGCTGTTGTCAGTGCTTTGCTCCAGCGTCTGAGCCTTGTACTATGTCCTAAGATGGGTACCCTCCTCATCTCCTGTGTCCCTGGTGGGTACTTTCTCCTCTGGTTTCGTGTCTATGCCCCAACCCCTCACCCCTGCTCCTTTGATTCCTGCTGTCTAACTGGACCCCTGACCTACCTTCAAGGTAGGAGAATGTAAACTTGCGTTAGGACCAAGCTGCTGCCCAAATCCCAGTTAAAGAGAGCAGCAACCATTGCTGCAGACAGTTGTAACATAATGGTGAATATTTGTGAACGCAAACATAGAAAAGGTACAGGAAAAACACCAAGCAAGAGGCCTTTTCCAGCTGCATTATAATCTTGAGGGACCACAGTTGTCTACAGTCTGATAATGGCCAAAACACTGTGCAGCACAGGTCTACATTTGTTATATGTTCGTGACAGGAGGCCACAGAGCTGATGTATTTCAATCACCAACTTTGTGGCCTTATTTTGAATTTCTTCCCACAGAATTTGCACAGCTCAGCATTTTATTCTACTTGTCCCAAGTGTGATATTGCAAAGCGCATGTGAACTGTTTCCCTAGCTGCAGTCCCTGCCCATCTAAGGGACCCTGGATCTTCCACACCCCATCCACGGTCCCTCATCTTCGGCCAGGGTTCACTCCCTCCTTCATGTGCTCTCTCTACCTTCTTCTGCTCCTGCTTCAAGGTCAGTTGAAAGATGAAGGGTGCCCCTCTGCCATCCTCTCTCCAAATCTGCCCGAGCATTTCTTCCTGTGTTCAGGTGTGAGGCCCCATCTGCGCTGCCTTGGTTTGTGGAGCCTTGATCCCTCCCAGGCCTTCCCCACCTGACCGCCTCTCGCCTGCCAGGCTTGTGTTGGGACAGAGCAGGACCCTGAAGGTTTTCAAACCTCTCAGGAAGGCCAGGCCCTGTTCAGACTTCAGCTTAAAAACGATGGGCATTGTGATTCCTGACTGGTGAGTGGAGACCTTGATATTCTGTGGCTCGAATCTCCCAGACGGGACACTAGCAGGTGAAAAGGAATTTGTCCAGGTAAAGTTTGCCATCAAGCCTAGGAAATCGGGGCACACTAAGTCTGGGGTCCCAACATCAGAACAATGACAGAAGTTCATATTTTAGCAAGAGCTAAACCAGAGCATGACTTGGATGAGTTCTCAGTACATGAACAAGGAATGAATCTGCATCTGTGTTGAAGGCAAATAGTTTGCAGTTCTGAGTCAGGAGTTGCAGTAAGCACACTGTCATCACACTGGTCCTGCAAGCTGAGCAGCCCGGGAACCCTTCCTCCTCGAAAAGCTGTCTTAGCCCTAAAGGAGAAGCACAATAATCCAGATCAGAGACCATGTCCACCTTTTCCACATGTGAGGGCCCTGCTGCTGCCAGGCAGTGGAGGTGGCCTTTGACAGTACCTGATTTCCTGTGTGCAGGGACAGACTGAGAACAGCAGAATAAGGTCAGGTGACCAAGCCCCACCCAGCAGGTGTGTAGTTTGCATCCCATGCACGTTATGTAGTTTCCTTGCTGGGGGGAGGGGTATCCAGGTAACAAATATTAAACAGCGGGATGATACCTCAGCATGTTTGCATGTCATGGGTATCATCCAGTTCTCTAACCCCGGCCAGTGTTTCCATATGTCAGTAAGCAAGCAGGGTTAGGGAGGCATGGGGGAGAGAGGGCACATTATTTACTATGGAGGCTTAGGGTGCACAAGAAACTTATGAGATGCTCCTTAAGGGTGGTTTTCCCAATGAAAACTCTATGCACTTGGCTGAAGGAGTCGCTCTTTCATAGAGTATTTGTCTAGCATGCGCAAGGCCCTGGGTCTGATCCCCAGAACTGAAAAAAGCAGTAAAAAAACTTGCAAATTTTGAAATTGTACAGCCTGATAATTAACATGGACATTGTGAAATGGTCATTATCATAATTAACACGTCCATCACTTTGTGATATGCTGTTTTCCTTTCTTTCTTTTTGGACGGGTGGCCAGGAGATGAGGGCATTTAACTTCTACCTTCCGGGCAGTTTTCAGGTATACAGTACGTTATTGTCAATGATTGTCACTGTGCTGTATATTAGAATGCCAAGACTTCCACTTGGAATAACTTTAAGGCATTTACGGTGTTGCAGAAGGAAACGAATCACTGATGGACAGGACAGGAAGCCATTGCGGTATTGTGTGAATTTGTGTTGACTGGAACTCTTCAGACATTGACCAAGGCCATGGAAGTTCAGAAAAGGAATGGAATTGATATAAAAGAAAATAGAAAAGAATCAGCCAGTGTGGCCTGGGGGGCATTTACACCACCATTGAGGTCTATTTCAGTCACCTAATGTCCCTCACCTCTCCTGGGCTGGGTGACTTTAGAAAATGATGTAAACTCCGTGTCTGCTTTGGCATCTGTCAGAAAATCAGACTATGGCACAGAATTGTTCAGTTGCATTAGGAGAGGAGACGTAGAGCCAGTCCCTGTTATTCACATGTAGCTGTCCTCACCCCACCCACAGGCCTGTCCTGGACATGTAGGAGTTTTAATGTGCAGAATAAAGAGCTTCCAGGATGAGGGAGGATGCTTCTGTCTGGCATCTTCTTTTAGTGTAATCGTGACGCTGACTAAGACACAGAAAGTGCTGCTTGTGATACAGAGATTGCCAAACACGTCACATGAAGAATCTCTTGGGGCTTAAAGGTATTCAGAACTAGTCACCATGTTGCAAAGCTCACCCGCCACTGTCCTCACCGCTGCCCTCCTTGATAATGTTGACTGACATCAGCAGCCCCCGATTGCTGGTCCAGTGATCAAAGTGAATTCTGTGAAGTTCGCCTAGAGTGCTGAGGAGCAGTGCTGCTCGCCAGGCTGTTGCAGACCTCTTGAATATGAGTCCCAGGAGCAGTACCTCGAATGTCCTCTTCACAGCGTCCCTCTGTATTTTCTGTGCCCATGAGATTTGGGAACCAGTCTGTGGAGCTTCGAGCTCTCCTCTTGTCTTACCTTCTCTTCCCTATTCCTGTCCACATCAGCTCCTCAAAATCAAGTGTCATGAGTGACAATGAGACTTGATGTCAAGGAAGGTTCCCATCATGCGAGAATCTCAGGTACCTACACAGAGTTAGTCCAAAGAAGAGACCAAGTTCTGTTTTGGATACTGATTTCCTGTTGCTTGTGGTAGGTCCGAGAGTGCATGGAAGATCTTTCCGTGATGCTGGGGAAACATCTGGGCCATTAATGGAGACCCCAGGTCATCTTGGAATGGACATGATCATGCCTGAAGAAAGCTCACAAAGACTCAAGCTATTGGGCTAGGGATTTAGCCTAGTGGTTCTGTCACCTGCCTCTCAAGTGCAAGGACCCGAGTTCGATCCCCGGTACCAAAAAAAAAAAAAAAGACTCAAGCTACTAAAGCGCTCGGAACATCGGGCACCAGCTCAGAATGGGTGTCATGCAGCAACTCAGAAAAATGACAAAATAGTCTTCTTACTCCATTGAATAAAGAGCTCTCATTTTTCTTTTAAATTAATGTTGCAAAAGTGCTTAGCATAGATTTTTCTCAACCATCTCGATCGACAGCTAATGGGAGCAGACAGTATAAATCCCACCGCTGGGGGTGAGGGGGCTCTGCACTGTCCTCCTGCCTGATGACTGTCCGAAGGGCCTCTGACGGTGCCAGCTGGGTGGTTGTTTTGTAATTTAGTTGCAATAAATCTGAGGCAAGTAATTTCCTTTTAGAAACTTGAATTGCTTCCTTAACAGAATGATTGGAGTTAGATTTAAGCTGTGGGGTTAGAAGAGAGCTTTAGAAAGCATCCCAGAGGGCTCCATTAATTGCGCTCTTGTTTTAAATGTAATATGGCTTTTATTCACAGGAAACTCTAGTGGTAAATTTCCTATAAGCGCCAGCTTATGATTTAGCATACTGCAAGAAGCTGTTGAGGTTTTGTTTCACAAGGAGTTGAAGCTGCCATGAAAAAGAAATCATTTCCCCTCTATTTATGCACGACCAGTGCTAATGGGGTAGGAAGCTGGCTGATTTCATACAAAATCTGAGTAGGACTTTTCATCTGCTTGCCAAACAGCAGCCAGAAAATATTAATAGCAGATCTTTATAGACTGCCCTGTAAACTCAGTAGCCCCAATGCCCCAAGCCAGGCACCGGGGTTAAAAAGACACAGGGAGTTGAGTAACCTCTGTCCACAGAGCCTGTAAGTGTTGGAGTTGAAAGTCTAGCTGAGCCGCCGGGCTCTAGGTTCCAGTCAAGGAACCAGGTGCACGGCTTGAGCCAGGCGTGGCTGTGGAAGCAGAGAGGCCATCTTGAGTAAGACAGACCGAGTGCCCTGGCGCCTGACTCTGGAATTTATATGCTGAGGGCAGCGGGTAGGAGAGTGTGGTTTTAAATCATACTATGGGCTATAAAAAAGTGTTTCATTGGGCTGGGGATTTAGCTCAGTGCTGCTGCCGCCTGCCTCATAAGCGCAAGGACCCGAGTTCAATCCCCGGTACCAAAAAAAAAAAAAAAAGAAAAGAAAAAGAAAGTGTTACATTGAATCTATGACTGGGAATGTTTAAATTGGCTAACATATTCTTTTTGGGAAAAATAAGCCTTTAGTTGGATCTGATAACAGAGTTAATTAAAATCTCCTTTTCAGGCATGTACTAGCCAAAGAGACCTGGGTTTTTTTCCCTCTAAATTCCCCCGGATATATAAATGTAATGCTGAGCTCCCAGTGCCAGGACCAATTTAATTCATTTGCTCAATTACAAGTTAAGAGAAAGAACTTTCTCAACGTGTTAGCTGCTGCTGCTTTGGGATAATGACCAGCTGAATTGATGAACTTTATATAATGATCTGTTGCTATGGTGAGGAGCTGTCCAGTGAGTGGAAGCGGGTGTTTCATCATTACCGCACTGATAAAGCTTGGACTAGGAGCAGATGCAAATAAAAGATGTGGTGGGGGGTTGGGGGGGTGGGTCTTTTTGCTCTGCAGTAACTGCGTCGAGGAGACAAACACGGAAAATGCTCCTCAGATACAGTGGTACAGAATCAAATTGAGTTGAGTGCACAATTGGAAATGAAGTGATTTAGCTTCCTGGCTAGTGGCCTTGGGGTCATAGATCCTGCTGCAGCCGGATCCCAGGTGATACTGTCCAGCGGCTATGTGTCCCTTTCAAACATGTGATTCCTGCCTTGGATTCAGCACACAGAAAGTTGAATACTAAACTTTCCCTAAAATATAAGTAAAGGAGTAATTAAAATAAAGAATCAAGCACAGGTAACAGATTTAGTCCTCAAATGTTTTTTGATAATTCCTTCCATTTTTATATCACTTTCTCCTGGACAATTTTTTTAATTTGTTGGTCTGCATGTTTTCCTTTTCTTACAAAGTGAACATTTTTACTCATGTCAAGTGTGTAATAACTCCATCCTCTGAGTTGTTAATTACATTTTAGAAGAAATATAATTTTCTCATGTTGTGGAAGTGCACTGGTTTGCTCGTGTTAGCATAGATTCTTAGTCTTTTTCCCTTGCTCTGGGTTCTCAGGAACATCCAGTTTAAACCATGAAACAATAAGATAAAATGGCTTTCTTGTAAGTATTGCTTAGGCATTAATTTTGTCAGTGATAAGCGTTAATGGGTTTAAATCCCATCTTGTCATATACAAGTATGAAAAAGGAAACCTTATTTTTATCTCTAATGACAGTGAGTGTTATATCATCAGATTAACTGTGTTTCTTTTCCTTTCCTTACTGTATCTCTCATCATCTTCTTTCCTTCTTGTAAAAGTTTTGTTTTCATAAATTTTTGAAATGTTGATAGAACTAAAATTCCAAGTTCTCCAATAAGAAATTCATTGTAATTGGAGACCTTTTTCTCAGATATATGAAATTTCTTCTTGAATGTTAATTTAATTCTAGTTTTCCCCCAAAGTTCACCAGAGACATTCATATAAAAGTTTTGGACAATACCACCACCCATGCAATGTTTACCAAAATGCATTGTTTGCAAAATTTTGCCTGTCATTTACCATTCTCTGATAATTTTCTCAATTACATCCATATATTTTAGAGGGTTAGTTAAAACTGTATAAAAATATTTAAAGCAATAGGGTGTTGATGACTCTTGCGATCACACCCGGTTAAAAACTGAATATAATTTATAATGAAAATAAAATGTCTAATGTCTTCACATCAGGATTTGAGTTATAACATCCAATTATATTACAGTTGGGGAGAAATAGATAAACAATTCATGATCTAGTTTTAAATTACTCTGAACGAACTACGTGGATGGCCGAATCTATACTTTACATTTTCTGTTTTGGACACAGAATTCCAGTATTAGTGTGCTGGGCTCCGTACCAAAGTGCCATGGGCTGGGCGGCTGAGCCGCAGAAAATTATCTTCTGTGCCGCTGGAGGCTGTGGTCCGAGGTCACGGTGTCAGTAGGGTTGTTCCTCCTGCAGCCCCGCTCCTGGGCTTGTGGTGTTCTTGCTGTTCTCAAGGGCTCTTCCCTCTGTGCCTGCGCATGTCTGTATCCTAATCTGCTCTTTCCCTGAGACATTCAACTGACCTCTTTCGCCTCAGTTATTGTCTCCAAACGTGGTCACGTCCTGAGATACAGGGGATTCAGACCTCAGCACGGGGGCCGGGCGGGGACACAGCGGAGCTTGTAGCTGTCCCTGTCTTACTTCAGTGCATGGTCATATGCCACACGAGGGACTACTGCACTTGAATTTAAGTTGACCTTTGCTGTCAAGATAAAAAATAGAATCTGGTTGAGACTATTAAACTCACTTTAGCCTCTTCAGTATTGAAAATTAGAAAACATCAGCTATTTCCCCCAAAATCTAAAAATATTATTTCAAGGACTAATAACTGAGTTTTGCACCTCATCTTATACAACATAGACCATACAGTAATATAGGGGTGTTATTTTTATTGCAAATTTTACTGTTTAAGCAAATCCTTTTTCTTTTTTTTAAATCCTTTTTCTTTAAATGCTCTTTTTTTTAAAAAAACAAAAAGGAAACTGAAATAGAAAGTTTTTGTTTTTTATTATTTTTCATTGTCAGTTTATTCTTTTGTTTGCTTCATGAGCTCATAGAGATGGAGCCTAAGGCTCATAGAAGAGGCAGATCTGTCCTGCGCTTGTGTGTTAGTTGTCTGTGTAGTGAATTCTACAATGAGATAAGCACACATCTGTAAATCATCCTTCATCTTTTATCTTGAATAGCAGTCTCTACTTAATATTCTGTTCTATCAGTCAGCTGACTTTTTGGGATCTCAGCAGCCATCCTATTTCTGATGCACTATTATAGGGATTGTATTGACCACTTTTATGCTTTCAAAACAATAAAACCTTTGAAAAGTCAGAAAAAAGCACTGACTACATATGAAGAAGTCCTAAACTCTGGCGCAGTAAGCCAACCTTTGAAACTCAGTTAACCTTTCTGCACCATGCTGTCCTCACCTGCAAAGTTCACAACATTGTTATAGTCCTTGTCAGCTCCAGTGCCCTATGTCTGCTTGAAAGTTTAGTTTACAAAACATAAGGATTTTACAAAACCTTTACAAAACATTTAGAGATGGCCGTAGCACGTGATGTCACTCATCTTCTCTTTGAAAGATTTTTCTTGTAAGATTAAGAAAATTGGTATATTTCTTACAGTAACGTAAATCAAGATGACCAGGGCTTTCTTTAATTTTTGTTTGTACATCATGTTTACAACTGCACTTCTCATTCCTTGATATCTTCATTTAGGGATAAGTATATCAGGGTTTTTTCTAAACATGCATTTGCTTTAGCATGTTCTGTTTGTCAGCTTTCTGTCAGGAACACCTCAGATAATTAACTCAGGGGAAGAAAGGCTTTGTTTTCACTCACAGTTTGGGAGATTCCAGTTGATGCTTGTTGGCCCCGTTATTGGAGTTCTCTGACAGGGCAACACAGCAGAAAACTATTCACCTGAGGTCCAGGATGTGAAAGAGGAAGGGACCAGGGTCCCACGGCCCCCTGAAAGGATACTCCCCCCATGGCTTCAGACTCCCCTCCCACCTCACCCCTACAGTGCTTCGTCACCCCAGTGGCACCAGTGGGGCCTAAGCCTCTGGGGATGTGGAAGAGCTAAATGCTAACACCCATGCACTGGCAAGGCTGCAGGTGATAAAATCATGTCAGCCACACTGTGTCTGTGGGGAGATGGGTCAGAGGCATTTGGAAAGTGAGAGAGAAGCCACACTGCAAGGGAAAGGGGGCAATAGCTTGACCTGTACGTGAGTGGAAATTCTGCAGAACAAATGAAAGGAAGAGGCCCCCCCTCTTGATTATCACTGCTTGGTCACTGTGTCAGGTTCTCAGATGACTCAACAATAGTCGCATTCACTCAAGGGGTATCTGTAACTGCCTGTGGGCCGACTGCCAGCAGGTGATGCCAGGTACCCGGCTGAGGAGCGGAAGACCATGTTCCGGTGTCCAGGCTGCTGTCCTGGCATGTCACCCACGAGCTCCTGCTTGATCTTTGCTGTCCCTGTCATCTGACTGAAATTGATTACTGAAGGGGCCTTCAGGCATTTGGAGAGGAGGAGGGCCTTTGCTTCAAAGGAAATAACCGCTGGGCTTCTCCAGTGAGCGTGGTTGTGGGGCTGAGTTCTCTGCTACTGGGCGGTGGGGGTCGACTTAGGCACCGGGTTCTCCAGAGAACCCCAGGGTGCTGGGTGTGCCCCACGCCATTGGGTGCACCCCACGCCATTGGGTGCCATGGCCACGGCCTCATGGCAGGGAGGGGTTGAAACCCATTACAGGTATAAAGTATCTCTAGATCTCAAGGGCCTTTTATGAAAATGTAGAATGTCTCATTAATAATTTTACAGGGATTACTTATCAGAATATCATAAATCCTAGTATTCCGGTTCTTCGTTGGGTTAAATAAATCTATTATTGAAATTAATTCGTCCCTTCCCCTCACCCTCCTGAGATGTGGCCACCAGAAAAACTGTTACTTCTGTGACTTGCACTGTGTCTGCACTGGATGCTGCTGGTCTATGCTGACCCACTCAGCCCCGCTCTGGCTCTGACGCAGGAGGGATGTGGGGGTCTCACCAGGCCCTGTGGCTCATCACTGTGCCCTGTGAGACACTGGGCGTCCATCCCAGCAGCTGTGCAGCCAGACTCTGTTTCGATGTTTTCATGGAAGCACATTTCGGCTTTTATTTCTCGCCAAGGAACATATTTTTCTCTTCCGAAGTTTGCTGAGTCGCTGTTTTGTTCTAGACTCCAGACCCATTTTCCAGCAGGTGGAGGTGGGAGGCACAAACCTCAGTGTTTTGTGGATCATCTCTTGTGCCTGGGATGCTTTAGGGAGATTTCTTTTTCAGTTTATGCCCCAGTCTCTAGATAAGTGTTGTATAGATATTTCTTCCCTGGTAGTCACATTGAAATTTGAGTTTACACTGTTTGTGACACTGTGCAAACTTTACCTTCATAAACTATTTCCATTGACAAATTTGGCTTTCCCCTTTGGTCATTTTCTTTGGCTCAGATGGTTGAGGTTGAAGTCACTACCTCTGTCATTAGCATAATTCACTTTCACCAGTGCATTTCTACTCACCCTCAGATTTGCCTCTATCTTCCATGGCTTCATCGGTGACCAGCAAACACCAGGATTAGGAATTGTCTAGACAGGAGCAGTCTGCTCTGGTCACCAGCAAGCAGCAAGCCCTGTGCTTACCCGAGGGCTGATCTGGGTGGGTGCGTTGTAAGGTCTTCGTTTCTTTGGGCTATTGTCCTTTTTTTTTTTAATCCCCAGAATTACTGACTTTTGAGTGAGCACACAACTTGCACATCCAGAGTTATTTGAATTTGGCTTTCTCATTGCTGTCTCGTTTTTGAAGCAGTGTGTGGGGAAACAGACATGTCGCACTGTGTGTTTGCCTGAGATTCCCGAGTAGGCGTTGCACCGGGAGAAGACAAGGCCTGCCGCAGCAGGTGCTGCTTGTACCGGGGCCCAGAGGGGTGGCAGGTGGCCGCGTCTGGACCAGAGTGCTCACTTCCTTCCCCTTAACCCACACCCGAAAGCTGGCTCAGTGTTAGGACTTCCCCCAGAGCCTGTGGGATACAGGGGGAAGCAAATAATCCAGTTGAAACCTCTCCTCCTGCCTTGTGCTGCTTCCTGGCCTTGGCTGATTAATTAGTGTGTTCTTTGAAGATTGCTCTTATCTCTTACCTCATCGATAGTCACCAAAGTGAAAAAAATCATGTCCCAGCTGAGCGTGCAGTTCGCAGGAAATAGCTATCCGTCTACTCTCCGAAGACATGCACGAGGTTCATCCTTGCCAGCTCACTGCGATGTGCAGCTGGGACCCTGTGTGATGGGATGTTTGTTATCAAACAAGAATACTGGGCACCCATTTAACCTGAATGTCACTTAAAGGATGAAGACTACTGAATGAGATATAGTAATACTCAATACTCAAATATTATTCAGGGTTTATGTGGAATTTAAATCTAATGGGCATTGTGTGCTTAATCTAGCAATCCTAGGACATAAGCATGCTTGCTTACTGTTCTGCTAAGATGAGACACACATGCCATTTGGCATAATAATGGCCGGAAGTTTCATGTAATAGCCATCATCAGTACTTTCAAATGACAACTATCCCGTCAGCTCAGTCCCACTTAGGAGTCTTGCGGTGGCTAGGCAAAGTGGCGCCCACCTGTGATCTCAACACTCTGGGAGGCTGAAGCAGGGGGATCATGAGGTTGAGCCCAGCATGAGCAACTTAGGGGCTTAGTGTGAATAATAATAATTAGTAATAATAATACAAATTTTTAAAAATAGGACTGAGACATAGCTCAGGGTAAAGACACTGGATTCAGTTCCTAGTACACAGAAAAAAATGTTAAGAAACTTTTATTTATTTCTGACATTTTTTTTCTTGCAAATGACTTTGATTAGAGTACTGAATTTAAGATATATAGAAGACATGTATAGGTTTTTTATCTATGGACATTTTTCAGACTTACTATTTGATCAGATGAAAGCAATTACAATGATTTTATTGACATTTTTATGACACTTTAGGTTACAATCCTTCCATATTGGAAAAATACAGGTTTCTTGCTTCCTCTTCATACTGACCAATGTAGCTCTCGCTGAAGCTCATGAGAAAGACGTCACAGCAGATATTGGAGTAATAATGATGTTCTCAGTGTAGGCCAGATTTTCTCCCTCTTCCTTTGCTCCTGCCCTTCTCTCCTCCCTTCCTTTCTTCCTTCCTTCCCTCTTCCCTTCCTTCCTTCTTCCCTTCCCTTTCTTCTTTCCTCTCTCTTTTGCTCACTCTTTTCCAGCACATATTTATGAAGCTCCCAAACTGCAGCCACAGTAGTAGCCACTATACAAAGTTGACCCCCACCCCTGTGGAGCTCAAGATGGAAGGAGAAGCCACGGAACAAATCAATTAAACCTGGATCTGTGATAAGTGTTGTAAAAACAAAAACAACAACACAATACAGAGCCACAAAGGATAATCCTGCCTTCTCATATCAAATAGCTATTTGTTTTGAGAGAAGGTCTGTTTTGTAAAATGGGCTCTGTTTTTCTGCAACTGAATGCAAATGACACTGCCAGTTGTCACCTTGGGCAGAGGAACTGCATGTACCAGGTTAGGACAACCAAGTTTCCTAGTGCTGCACACAAGTTCTGAAGGCTGGTGGCCCGAGCACAAAGAGGCAGAGGTGAGGGCGGAGCCAGATGTCCCAGGGTCCAGGTCCAGCAAGGTCCATGATGACACCATTGTACAGTGACCTTAGACTGGGATGGAGCATGAGGGATGGAGGCAGGAGAGCCGAGTCCTCAGATGTGTACCTAAAGCTGACGCTAGGTGCAGGGAGAACAGAGTGTTTGTCTGGGGAAAGGGAGGTAAGGAAGGTGATCTAAAGTCAAGTAGTGGAGGTGAGGGGTGGCAAGGAGCAGCTGGATGTGGACCAGGTGAGCCCGGTGAGGAGGGGGAGGGTCCCGCAGGCGGGTCAGTGCCTGGTGCGGCATTGGGGTTAATGGAGCCATCATCCTTGAGACCAGGCTGTAGGAGGTGACGAGATAGTAGTGACCAGGAGAGTAGGACATTGTGGTTCTCAGACCTCTGAGGCTCAACTACAGGTGCAGGGCCAAAATTTATAGTGACATTCCAGCCAGAAAGACAGACATCACAGTTGTTAGTATTCCATGGGTCACCATAGGAGACAAGACTGTGACTGAGGGTAGGTGAGCACAGAAACGGGAAACAGGAAGTGAGTGCAGAAACAGGCAACAGGAAGTTAGCACAGAAACAGGAAACAGGAAGTGACTCTGGCAATGGCTGAGGGAAGAGGGTAATTCAGAGGGGACTCTGCAAGTGACTAGACACCCACAGGTGAGGGAAGAACAGGGAAGACTGAACCCATACCGTGCACCTACCTCAGAAGTGCTAAGCCCCATAGTTTTGTTAGACCCCACAGCTGGAAAATCAGATGCAAGATGAGCACTGTAAGTTTTTGATCAGTGATGACTAATTCAAGTCAAATTATTAAAAATCTTTGAAAACTGACATCTTTTCAATTACCTAAGACTGAAAAGCACATGGTATTCACATTTAGTCTATCATTAATTTGGACAGATTCCTGAGAGTGATCACCAAAAAACGAAGCAAAACTAAACTAAACTAATATGCATCAAGGAATCTTTGTTAAGCAGTTGAGTAGAGTTTAGTTCTGGAACCCGTGTTTCCAGTGTCACGCCAAGCTGGTGGGAAAATGCCATGAGAGTCACAAAGCAAGGCTCTCCAGCTGGCCCCTGTCTGCATTTACTGCCCTGATTCTATGGCTGTCCCTTTTTCTTTCCTCTTTGTCTTCCTCCCTCTGTCTTTCTCTGTCCTTCTCTTTTTCTCCGTACCCAAGCCCTCTCTTTTCTTATTCTCTCTGTTGCTCTGTCTCCCGCACTCACACAATCTCTTCCCTCCAATTCAGAAACTATCTTTTTAGTCTTCCTAACACACAGCAAATGTTAGTATACTCTTGAACTTTTTCAAAAGCAATACATTTAACCAGCTACCTTGAAATAAAACAAAGCCATTGTTTACTAATGCTGTATACTATGCAGCCACTTCATAATCAGTAAACGTTCATGGAAGATGTTTCAGATATACATGTCAAGTAAATTCAGATGTGTACGTGTATGCATATATATTTTTCCTTTAAATGTAAATATCTTCAGTCTCTAAGGTCTTGGCCAGAGATAGAAATATGTAAGGTATTTTCTGTCCAAAGGCTTTTCAAGCCAGAAGTTCTGGATTTTACCCTCATTCACTGTTTACAAATCAGGAATTCTGCTGTTTCAAAACTCAGGATCATGGTGCATTTTATTTTTTGTATATTCAGGATGACTTCCGGCATGGGTGATGGATCTTGAGTGCTGGATTCCCGGCTCGGGATTTGCAGGCTGGTAGCAGTGGGGATTACACTGCAGGACACCAGGGAGTGACACGTGGGCTTTGAGTATGTGCACCCCAGATAAAGGTGCTTGCCACAGTGCATCCCTCACTGGGGGTCGAAAGGACCCTGCTCTGTGCCCCTTGTAGCCTGAGCAGGGAGCCTGTATGGTTCCAGCTCCCTCACCCCCAGGCAGTGCCAGTAGCCAAGCTCATAAATAAGCACAGGTAAACACCGGTTAGCAGAAACCTGGTACCAGGAGAACTGGGTCAGGGAAGAAATGGAGCACAGAAAAGTACTAAGAAAGTGGCAATCCAGAAAAGCATTCCATAGAACAGGACCTAAAGAGAAGGAAGAAGGAGAGGAGAACAGAGGAGGAGGGGAGATAGAGAAGAATGTTCGTCCTTCCCAACAGGGGAAGGAGGAAGCCGCGCACCATTTGTTGCCCGGTGTATTTGCAGTTGTCTGTCGCTCTGTGTCTTCCTTACCCTGGCAGCCAAGTTCCCACCTCTGACACTGGGGACACAAGATTGTCCCTGAGGGTTTCTCTTTCCCTGGTGTGTGCTGCAGAAAGCCTGCTACTTTGGCTCACAGCAACCTTCAATATGCACCCTGTTCCTTGTCATGCAACTGGAAGAGGCAAAGAGTAAATGAGCAGTCCTCATCCTTGGCTAACTGTTAGCCTAACTGGAGAGCTTTAAACACCCAGTGCCTGAGCCCCACATCCAGAGTGGATGCTGGGACGGCTCTGGAGGTAGCCTGCTTGTCTGCACTTTTGAAAGATGCTTGGATAAGCCTACCTGCTGTTCAGCCAGGGCTGTGTGTGCTGAGTGCTCTGTTTAGTTGGGAAGCAGCTGTGAAACTTGTTGGGCTCATTCTCTTCCAACCTTGTTGCCTTCACAGATTATGGCACCATTAAGAAAGTACGCGCACCCCTGAATCAGACCTCAAGCAGCTGTTTGCTGGAAGAGATCGAGCTCTTCCCAGAGAGGAGGAGGGAGCCCATCCGGAGCCTGCAGATCCTGCACAGCCAGAGCGTCCTGTTTGTGGGTCTGCGGGAGCACGTGGCCAAGATCCCCCTGAAGAGGTGCCGGTTCTACCGCACTCGCAGGTAGGCTGGTGCATGCGGCAGTGTGTTAGACAGACCCGCCCCGAGGGAGGGCATGGGAGGAGGAGGCTTCCCACTTCCCTGTGGCCCAGTGACCCCAGTACCTTGATGTCTGTGGACCTCCTGCACCCCAGAATGCAGGGTTCTCAGACAAATGGATTAACCTAACCATGACAAGATGCCTGCAAGGTACCCATAGAGGGCGAGCCACATGGTCAGGGTGAAATGGACTGTTCACTGCGTTGTTGCGCTTAGTGAGGTGTGAATGTTTCCTGTCACTCTAGCATGTGCTTATATTTTGTTTGAATGGCAAGCGCACACACACACACACACACACACACACACACACACACTGGACAGAGGATATTCTCACGTGTGTACTCCTAGGTCAAAGCTCTTCCTCTGATAACCCCGAGAGGAAGAACCAGTGAGGGTACCATGGCATCCTCTCTGGGCTCCACAGGCTGCTGCCCTGGGCACCTCCTTCTTTGGCTGCTGTCTCACTCGTGGGACTCTAGATCTTGCAGGTGGCCACAGGAGGACAGAGAGGACGTCCTATATTCACAGGGAACTAAGTGCTGCAGCTTCTCCCCTCCACCAGGCCAACCTTCTCATCTTCCATGTGACGTTGCTATTGACCGTGGAGCTCTTTGGATTTTAATGTGGAAAATGCACGCCCAGGTACCTAGGAAATAGAAAAGGGCTGTACATGTCAAAAACACAACCCGAGGCAGGGCATTTAGCTCAGTGGTTTCACTGCCTGCTTCGCAAGTGTAAGCTCCCAAATTTGATCCCGGTACCAAAAAAAAAAAAAAAAAAATGACCAGTATTTTCATGCTGCAAATTGCATGTGTACTCTTAGCCCTAACAAAAGATGCCCTTGGGGAAATCATAGTTTCAGGGTTCTTAGGGACCATTATTCTTATTCAGTTCCATTCCTCAAAGCAATACATAAGTGTAGATTTGTTGTAGAAAGGAAAAACCTACCACATACAGACCATTCTTTTTCTAAACAAGGTGCATGGGGGTGGTAGCTTAGAGACACAGAGGCCAAGATTCATGGTAGAGACCTATCCTTGCTATTTCTTGACCCTGTCTCCTAAAGTATTTTAGACCTCACATTCTTTCCTGACAATGTGAATTGGTATAAAATCAAATGAGATAAGTTATATGGTGTAAAATCAAAAGCTTTCTGCAGAGGAATATTCTTATGTAGCAGAAAGGTTTTATATGTAGCCATTATAATATTCTTTTCAAGACCATTCTAGAAAAGGAAATCTAACAAACAGCACCTCCTTTGGCATCAGAGGATTAAAGAATCCTGTCAGGATTCTCCCAGTGAATAATAATGCTTCAAGAACATTAGTAAAAGAGTGATATTTATGAACAACCATTTGCTGTATGTGTCCCCGGTGACTGTTGGAAATTTGTTGTGACTTGAGTTCCCTGCAGAACCTGCCTAGGGTGGGGATGACTCCCCCCCAGCTATTGATGGTTCCATGGGTGACAGGAGGGTCACTGTCCAGCTCGTGGGCCTGTCACACACTGGAAACAGCCAGAAGGCCACTGGTCTTCCAGCTGCAGCTCAATGACCTCCAGTCCTGGTGATGAATTTGGGGGCATGACACAGTGTAATGCACAGGAAGACGAAGGTCTGACGTCCACACAGGGGTCCGGAGGATGATTCTGCTGCCAGAACAGGAATGTGTGGCTTGCAAAGCACGAGGCCACTCACTCTTCCTTTTCAAATGGCTCTACTTTGTTGAGTCCTGGTTACAATAGTTCAGCTCTTGAAATATGCACCTCAGGGACCTAATTCCCATGTGAGGTCTCAAAGAGCATGGTGCTGCCCATCTCCCACAGCTGCTTTTCATGACAGGGGCATGAAAACCCACAGGGGCTGGAGCCAGCAGCCAGAGGCCAGGGAGGCATTCTTGGGTCTCCTGTTTTTTCCAAGGAGCGGAAGGCCACTGGTTCATCTTCGTCAGGCTCCTGGGAAGGAGAGTCTCACAGTTCTGTCTAGAGCTGGGTCTCCCTCCTGTTGACTTCACTCTCTCAGAGCAAGCGTTGATGAGTCCGCTGTGAACCCACAGACTGACTTCTGTGTGCCCCACTCTGAGTGGGCTGGCTTGAGTTTGGCCCCTAATATTCCATTTGAGAAGACAGTCAAAAGATGCTGACTCAGTATCCTGGGTTTTTCTAAAGTGTTTCTTCACTGTTGTCCTCTTATAGACAGACAAGGAAACCTCAGTTTACACACTAGAGAAAAGAAGCTATTTGTAGACACTCAGGTCTATGCGATGAGATATTTTTGTTAATTTGTTTTATGAATCAAGGAGAAGAATAGTGTCTTTTTTAAAAAACAAAAGTAATTTTAATTTTCTAAAAATATTCTAAAAGAGTACACTGAATACCAATAGAATAAGAGTTGGGTAACGGCTGCCTACTAATTTCTTTGTAAAGCCCTTTTCATAGTAGGATATTGGGAATTTTTGAGAGCTATTGCAGAGTCCATTTTATAAATAAATTCTTGAAGTATTTTAAAAGAAAAGTTGAGCTTGGCTCAATGATCAGTATCCTCAAATGTAAATATGACCCTTTGAAGGATCCCTTGATCCTTCCAAATCCTATTTACAGATTTCACTTTGTTGAGCGTCTGTTTTTCAAAGAGTGCACAGCAATGTCATTGCAACGTGTGTGAGTGATGGTGAGTCGTACGTCTCACGGATTTCTCTTATCTGTTTGGCACAGTGCTAGCTTTCATCACCATGCTCCTCAGTCATCACAGCCATCCTCGGGGTGAAGGAGGTGTCACCCGCATCCTGCAGGTCCCAAGGTGACAGCTCAGAGCTCTGCTGTTCTGCACAAGGTCACGTAGCTCTGCCGGGTGAGACCTTGGCCAGAGCCTGTCTGCCTGAGCCCCTGGTGAACGCCGAGTTTGTGGCTTGCTCTCTGCTTCTGGCATGCTGAGGGCATGGGCAGATTCCATGGGCGGAGCCTTTGAGCTCCTTAGGGTCAGGAAAGTGCGGACTCAGCTGCCCAAGGTTTTTCCCACTAACTTCTTTTTGATGCATGGGGTCAGGCAGAGCAAAGAAACATGAAGCAGCCTTCGTGTCTTGTTTCTCTGAAGGATTATAAGGTGCATCTCCACTTCTACCCATTTTTGGGGGGGTTCTGCTCCTGGGAGGCACTGACAAAGCCCCTCCTGCCCTGTCCACAGTTGGCATGCATTGTGATTCAAAACGTGCATTTTCCCTAGGAAGGTTATCTTACTGAACAGTATTTAAAAATTTGCATTTTACTTGAGTTTGATGGTAAAGTCTAGTAAAAAATACTTATTTTAATATTGGCATTTTGGGGCACTTAACAAATAGCATGGGAAAATGATATGAAAGAAAGGCAGCTCCCAGGAGTGGATGCTTACCCCTGGGGCTGGGATGCAGAAGAAACGTTTACTCTCTGCCTGCTTCCTGCTTTATGCTAGGATTGACTGACCCACGCCTAAGTCTCATGAAATGTGATGATATTTAGCAGTGTTTGAGGACCCTAGAGTCTGGAGGGCCAAGCTCTGAGTTCAGTCTGAGGAAGGCCTGGAAGCCGAGAACCCTGAAGGCTAGCTCATGAGCACCGGGCTCACGGTGGGCCACTGAACTAGCAGTGTCTTAAAGGGGAAAAAGGTCACCATGGGAGGCACAGGGTGGAAAAGCCAGCACAGTTGGTGACTTAATTATCTCCTGCTGTAAATGCCAAGTCGTAACCTGCACTTGGAGAGAGATGGGCTCTTTGGAAGACCTCACCGACTTCCCATGTCATGGCTTTAGGAAGGGACTTAGCTCAGTGGTGCTGCTGCCTGCCTCACAAGCGCAAGGTCCTGAGTTTGATCCCCAGTACAAAAGAAAAAACAGCAGCAACAACAAAAGCAAAGGCCAGGCACAGAACTGAGGCTTCAGCAGTCCCATCTAGAAATGAGGCTGTTATTTCCCTTTGAGGAAATACGGCAACCTTCCGAGTACTATGAGGACTGCAGCTCTTCAAGAGTTGGAAAAGGACCCTTGGAGGAGAGAAGAGAGGGCTTGTGACATGGACTTTGTCATTTTTAAGGATGGTGCATTGATTAGATCAGTAACTCGGGGAGCTTTCTCTGCAAAGGGAAAGAAAATCCTCAAGGCTCACCGGGTAGAAGTCCTCTGCTGCCAGGGCTCAACTCTGTCCTGGAGTGTGACCACAGTGCAGGGGCCAGGCTGTGGGCAGAGCAAGGCTGACAAGTTCACAGGCAAGGAAACTGTGATCTGCTTTATATGCAGTCTGCTTCTTGCACAGGGAGCCAAGTGAAAGAAGAAAATGTGTCAGCTCCTACGTCCCCTGTCCCGTTCCATAAGCAACCGGTTGACCACACAACAGGGGAACCAGCGTGCTCAGCAGGCGAATCTGCACACTGCTGAGCAGTTTGAAAGCCTGCAGTTTCCTTTGTGGGGGTGGTTTGGGGCACCCCAGAAGCCAGAGATGACAAGAGTCTACCTCATGACAGTCCCTCAGGAACACGGGCGGTAGGGTGGGCAATGACCCCTTAGCAGCCTCTGTGTCCGCCCACGTCCAGGAGCTGGAGGGCTGTGGGGCTCTGCCGAAGCTCACTGTGCTCAGCTCCATGAAGCTTTGGCTTGTGGCCCTAGGAGCCCAGCTGACTGTGCCCCATGAACTGCAGTCACTGGCTCCTGAATTCTCAGTGCCATCTGCCTTTGGACTGGGTGAATTTCCATGACATATATGCCAATGCATGAACTAAATGTACTACCTAGCAGAGTACTTAGATTTACTCTCTATCCTGTGGACACGCATCCATTCTTTAGTTTTCATTTGACACCACAATTTATGAGAAGCGATAAGGCTATCAGGTTGTAGAGTTAAGACTTTGTGAATGAAGGGCTTATCTGAGCTAGAGAGAGAATGCACGAAGAATCATCATTCATACAGGGAAAGTCGGATTCCGTGTCTCACATGGCCAGGCAGCCCCAGCCCAGCTGGAGGAATGTGCAGCTGGAAGGCTGGGCGGGCTCTGTGCTCCCAGGTTCCTCCTGGCCTCATCGTGCTGACCCACTTAAGACAGGCTTGGCAGGGCCGGGGATTTAGCTCAGTGGTTCTGTCACCTGCCTTGCAAGTGCAAGGTCCTGAGTTCGATCCCCAGTACCAAAAAAAGAGACAGGCTTGGCAGATATTTGTGGAATTAACAAATGGACCCTGCTTCTATCTTCCACCCTTTTACATGTAACTTGAAAATAAGGCCTAAATTTCTGTGTAAAAGTAGAGCTCTCTTTACTGAAAAGTGTGGTGATATAAAGCAGTAGAAAAAATGGAAAATGTTTGAAACTTAGATATTCATTGTATTTCATTTTGCTTTCAGAGATAATTGGGCAGAAAAGAAAATCTAGGAACAGGAAACATGGTAGCCCATATATAAAATAGGAGGGTCACGTATTTTCTATTGTCCTTTATAAAATTCAAGGGAAAGATGTAATCATTAGGAAGGAGACATTGGCTCCATTGGCCTGAGTTGTGTCTTGTCACTCTTAATTCCTTAGTCTGTAATAGTGGCATTTAGTTAAAGGAGTTAACACTTCATTAAGGGAATTAGCATGGAAATTAGGTGACTGCAGGACATTTATTGTTTTGAAGGACAAAGCTTTAAAGGTGGGGTTAATATACTGGCATCTCTAATAATTAAATATTCTCTACAAAGAGCATCTGCCTACTAAGAAAATCACACAAAGTGTAGAAAGAACTTGCAGCATGCCCACATGGCCCTGGCAAGACAACTTGGACCATTCAGACAGGAATCACATAAACATCCAACAGGTCATCAATGTGGACTCATTTTAGAAAGTAAAATTCTCCCCTCAAATTGAATGTGTTGCTCTCCAGGGCTCAATGTCTTCAATTTTTGTCTACATTCGTTCTCGTTTAGCCACCAAAGACTGTATTTCCCCTGATGAATTCACTCGCAGTGTTTTTATTGAGCTGAACACATGCCAAACATGAAGCCAGGCCCTGCGCATGTGTGATGACAGATGAGGCATCCCCCACCCTGGCCTCATGGGGCAGGAGTTTAATAAGAAATGCTGTCATAAGTACAGCTGCCTGAATACCCACTGCGGAGCTAAGCCAGAGCACCTTGGATTTATCATTACAGTTTGATCCTGGGCCACAATGGCACCTGATCTCCCTACCCACCATTCCTGTCCAGAGATTTCTAAAGCTGAATCTGGATCAGATCTAGGATTCTATTCCCTGATTTACAATACTAAGGGAATGTATCAGCAGGCTATGACATATTCTCCGTGTATTATTTCAAAGCCATTAAATGATGAGTGTGAAAACATCTGTATGATAAAGCAGAAATTGAACAGTACAAGGCAACATTATGTGCAGACCATCATTGGAACTACTCAAAAATCAGGAGCAAGGAAAGACTGAAAGTGCCTGTACCAGATGCTAATTACAGGGTGAGGAGCCTACTCTCAGAGGGCTTCTAAGCTGGGCTTGGGCGAGAACACAGCGTCTTCCTGCTGTGTCAGAAGGTGATATTGCCAGGCCCTGGGCAGTGTGGGGAAAAACCCCCTGACATGTGCCAGAAGACAGAATAAGAACATGCATGCCTAGTAAATCAAGAAACACAAGGCATCCTACTACTTGTTTTGTTATAATCAGGGGCAGACATAGATTTTGGGGGTCTGAAGCATTTTACAATGTGTTGGGGGGTTCTCACTAAAGAAAAGAACATCAAGTTATAAACGCAAAATCTTTGGGAACAATTGATGGGCTTTAGAGGGGTTCATGAAGTGAAAACGTTTAAGCTTCCTTGTTTCATGGTAAATCCACCTCTGGCAATGATATAAACATACATTTTGATCCTAGTAGACAATAAAAGCAAAGGAAATATTTGAAGACCATCACATACAGATGCATTGGCCTGCCTGTGCCTTCTGCAATGCCCAGCCCCCTCACCATACTTCTGGATTATGGGTGGGCTCTCTTCTTCTTTTGCCTATTATTTTAATATCAACATATTATTGTTGGAGTAGGGAATAAATTTCTAAGAGCAAGAAACTGTGCTAAAAATATTTCATACATCAAATCCACTCCTGTAGGCTCCTAGTTTTCCTGAGTGTTGCGTTAATCATCCAGTACATTAGGATTCTACATTCTGTTTATTTAAGACAGTTTATAGGGAGCCCCTCAATGACAATCTGCGTTCTACACAACAGTTGAATAAAGTTTGAAAATTGATGTAATTACCAGCATTTTATATTTTCATTGAGAAATGCAGCTTAAGAGCTCACGATGAAAATGTTTTATTATTTAATATCTACACCTCAGGCCTCTTGCTTTTGAGCTCCCAAATTTAAAGCTATGTAAACAACCATGGGAAAGCATGGCTGCAGCAGTTTTACAGGGTCCTATCCCTGAGTTATCTAACGTGGCAGCACCTGAGCTTCCCTTGAAGTTTTATTTGCTGCGTAGTCCAACAAAATGATGAACATTAAGGAAGTGATCATTCCGGTATGTCTGCAAAACAGAACACCTTGCATAGGGAAAGATCAGGAGCTTTGGAATTAGCAGAGGCATGTAAATTAAGCAGATTAATGTATCAGTCACTTCTCCATTGCCGTGACAAAGTACACAACGCTCAAAACTTGAGGAGGAGGAAAGGTTTACCTGGCTCACAGTTTTCAGAGTATTCAGTGCCAAGGCAAAAATGTCATGGCACAAAAGTGTGGTAGCAGAGAATTGGTCACCGCATGGCAGAAAGGAAGCAGAGAAAGAAGGGCAGAGCTGGGTACAAGAATACACCTTTCCAGGTCATGCTCCAGTGACCAGCTTCCAACCAGGCCCCACCTGCTACCATCCCACTGAGCTAATCCACTGATGAGTACAGCACCTCCTGCTCCAGGCACCTCCCAAGCACATGAAACTGGGGCGGGGGGGGGGGGGTTTGAATCTAACCTGTAACACTCAGGCTCCATGAAGTTCTTTCTAGGCATGTGGCCTATGTCAGTGTGCCACCAGAGACAAAGGATCAGAAACTGTGTAATAAATAGGTCAGCATATAATAAGAGTTCCATACAAGATGGTTCCTTTCCTCTTCTGCTCAACTTGTCTGTTTCTGAGCCGGTGGTGCCTGAGAGAGAGAGGTCCTTCTCAGTCTCTTTTATTCTGTCAAGGGTTGCATTTAAAACTTTCCTCTTTCCCAGATGTGAGTCATAATCAAACATAAAGTCTGAACTAAAACCTAAAGCAGAACAAAATCAAAACAAGACAGAAGACATTAAAGGAAAGAGAAGGCAAACTGCTCCTTTACTTGAGTTTACCCTCCTTGCCAGGTGAACTTCACATCACTCCTGGACCAAACTGATGGGAAGTTTACCTGGCACAGACTTGCTCCTCTGCCTGTGAACAGCTTGAAGTTGTCCCAGAAGTGCCGGGCCTGTCCACCTGGGTTCTGTTCCATGCATTAGATGCACAGTATCTCCGCTGCATAGAGTAGAGAATATAGAGCAGAAAGCCTGAGCTGTTCCCCAAGGAAGTGACCAGTGATTCTGTTTTCCACTTCTCAGACTCTTGGACATGGACTTTGCAGGTCATCGTTCATGGTGATTAATTCCCATCTCTGAGCTGTGAATTCATAGGTCCGGCATTGATACTCCTTGGGCTCCCCTTTGCCCTGTGTTTGATTCTTGAGTATAACACTGGCTGTAGCTCAGGTAGCCTTCCTTGGAGAACTGCATTCTAAGGCTGACTTGACCACTCGAGGAAGATATTATGTTTGTTTCAGAGAGAAGTGGATGATGATTGAAACCCATAGGGAGGCCAAGCTAAGCAGCTCAGAACTCGGTGCCTGAAGAAAGGGAGAAACGAAATATCCACAGTCTACAGGAAGGCAGAAACCTAAGAAGGTGCCCTTCACTAAATGTCAGAAAACAATTCCAGTTTGCTTATTTCAAATGTCCTCTGCTTTTTTTTAACTATTTTTTTTACATACCAGCTTCTCAAAATTATTCACTATGAAAATTATACCAATTTTTATGTTTATTTTTCCTGCTTTTCAAACATTTTAAAAACATGTATTAATTGTATTAATGGAATGGAGTGTGCTACATGAATTCACACATACTGATTGGATGGATCAAATCCAGATTCCTTTGATACTTCTCAACCTCTAGTGATCACTATTCATGTTCCTGGTGACTTTTTTTTTCCCATTAAGATTATTGGCACATTTTAGGTATACAATACAGTTACGTTCATCATTGGGATCTTGTACCTTTACATGATGTATCTTGGTTCTTATTTTTTCCCCATTCCCCTGCCCTCCCTTCACCCTCTCCACCCTTCCCCATTTGCAAAGACTTTGTTTCCATTATTTTCCTTTTCTCATATTTTTCTTTTCCCCTCTTTCCTTTCCCCTACCCCTCCCACTTCCCCTACTCCTTTAGACCTTTTCTTCCTATTACACAACATCAATTATACATTTTTTAAATTGCACTATCAAGATCTAGAAGAAATTACCATTTTTATAGAATTTAAAAGGATATAGAAAGCATATTACAAAAATCTGTTTTGAAATAAATTTGACAGCTTTTAAGAAGCACTTTGCAAGACAAATTAATGAAACTAACTTTGGAGGAAATATAAACTTTGAATAGCACCTATTAAAGAAAGGATATTCCTAGCTTGAAAACCTACCTATATGACAACAACAGGCTCATATGCATTTTAACTGATAAATTACATCAATCATTTAAAGCAGAAAAAAGAAGGAACACTTCTCCCCTCATTTTAGGAAATCAACATTGTGCTAATACTAAAACTGGATAAAGATAATAGAAGAAAAAGTATGAACATAGGTAGAAATTTGTTTAACAAAACAAACTATTAGAAGTCAGATCTGGCAGGATGTAGAAACAGGTTTTATTATAGGGGTGGCAGTGTTGGTTCAGCATTGGAAGATCCACCCCCAAAAGTCATCATTTTAACAGAGGAAAGGAAATACCAAATGATCCTGTTACTAGTTGGAAAAAAAGTATCGGACTAAATTCTAAATTCTACAGCTGTTCATGGTAAAAGATCTCAGGAGACTAGAAGTAGAACAGAACCTTCTCAACAGATCAAAGACATGTACTCCATACTTCCAGCAAAAACACCTTATATGAACGGAGAAGATATAATGCTTTCTCCCTAAGGTGGGGAACAAGGGCAG
>NW_004624751.1:6466744-6525411 GCF_000247695.1 Heterocephalus glaber | reverse complement strand
AAATCTGTTTGCATCTGTTTTATGGATTCCATTTGTTTCTTATGTTGGGATTCCATCATGTTCCTCAGTGCCTCTCTAGATTTATTAATCATGTCTTGCATTATGAGCACAATCTCTGTTGTTATCTGAGAAATTATTTCTGGTTTTGTTTTTTGAAGATCCTCTTTTGTTGCCAGTTCAAAGAGTCCAGGTGTTTGAGTATGAGATTGTTCCATCTTGTTTCCCTTTGGGGTTGCTGTAGGTCATCTGGCAGTCTGGATTTGAGACTTGTTTACGTGTCTTCTCATTTCGACGGGGGGTGAGGGTGCTGCTGGTATCCACGTCGCTCACTTCCTCTGTGCTGGCAGGGGTGGTACAGTGGCCCGGAAGCCTCCTCTTGTGTGCTGGGAGTGGCTTACTTCCTCCGTCAACTTTTATTTTTTAACTTTCGCATGTGAGAGAGAACACGTGTCCTTGTCTTTCTGTTTCTGGCTTATTTCAATTAATATAATGTCTTTTAGTCTCAGTTATTTTGCTGCAAATAACAGGATTTCACTCTTTTTTGTTGTTGCTGAATACAAATCCCACTGTCTTTGTAAACAACATTTTCTTTATTCTTCCAATAATGGGCATTAAGTTGAGTTTTTATATTAGCTACTGTGAATAGTGCTGCAGTGAATATAGGCAAGCCCCTATGTCTTCAGGAAGCACATTTCATTTCCTTTGGATCTATATGCAAAAGTCAGATAGCTGGACGACACAGTAAATCTCTTTTTAATTGATATTTTTCAGGAAAATCTGAGAGTTACATCTGTCTATTCAGATTTTAACTAGAACTGTTTGTTGTATTATTGACATATCAATTATTTAAATTTAATGTTGAAATATGTGAAAATTTGTGACAAAATACCTGACATAAACAACTCAGGAGAAGAATGGTTTATCTTGGGAGATTTCAGTCCATTGGCACCATTGCTTTTATGCCTGTGGGGAGACAGAAGCATCATGGCGGAAGGGTATGGTGGAGAAAATCTGCTCACCTCATGGCAACCAGACAGACAGGAGAGAGAAAAGAACCTATACTAGCAGGCTTCTTCCTTCAACTGCTTTTTTCCATCCAGGCCTCTAAATTGTTAGACGAGACACCCCACTTTCAGAGCTGCTCTCCACTTTGAGTTTACTGCCCCACATGCTTGACAGGGCCATATGCAGGAAAGGACTGGACAAATTTCCTTGATGTTTCTCAACTAGTCAGTCAGAATTGACTATCACGGTCACTGATTGATATTTATTTAGTTCACTAAATTCATCTACAAATCATCGAATGTATAATGAATTATTGTGGAATGCATTAGCAATATACATAGAATGAGTAGAGACATTTATTTTTACTAGTATTTGTTCCTTTATTTATTTGGCATGCATCCTAGTTTAAGAATGCTATTGCAAATGTAACTGTGCCTCGGTTGTTCTTGGGAATTATAAATTGCATTTTGAGTTCCTTCATGGATACATCCTGTACCACAGCTAAATTTCATTAATTCAGCATTGTGTTCACCTTGTTACACCTCTTTTATTTATTTATTTATTTTTTGTACTGGGGATTGAGCTTGGCTCCTTGGGCTTGCGAGGCAGGTGGCAGAACCACTGAGCTAAATCCCCGGCCCTGTTACACTTCTTTTAAACCCTAAGGAAATCACAGCCTGGCCAAGGTGCTCTGGTTACCTCCTAATCATGCCACCTGGATGTCACCCCATGTGTCCCTCAGAGGGCCGTCATGACCAGCAACACTTTTCTCACTAAGCTGATCCCAGACCTGCATTCGAAGCCAGCCTAACTGTGCTCTCCTGGCAGCTCTCCTGGCCTCTGTTCTCCCGACTCCACGAACACCACTCACTGCTCCCTGCACGGTTGTCCTCCGGGGTGGTGGAATTAACTGACATGCACACATATGTTCTTTCTGCCTTGCTAGACTGCAAGTTCATTTGTGTTCTTCTTATGTCTTCAGCACATGACATTTTGCCTTCTACATGCAAGTAGTCAAAAATCATTATTAGTGGATCCAAATATGTAGTTTAAATACTTCACTTAATGGAATTCACTGGGTGTCTGCTTTATTTGCAGATTTAGTGGTTTTACTATCTGTTGTTTTCAAACACCCCAGAAATTCATATCCTCTAATAACTTATAATTATATGTAAGGAATAATTAAAATATCTGTATCTGTCCTTATCCCCCCAAAAATCTTTGTCTCGTTAATTGCATGATATATGACCCTCAAAACAGCTGTGGGAGATACATATTATCCCAGTTTTGCAGTAGAGAAAACCTAAGAACATACATGTTCCAGGTAGATTTACCACTTGAAGAATTTGTTGATGTCTTAGAAGACATTCCTGGAACTTTGTCCTATTCCTAGTAAGATGCCATGTTTACCCTCAACTCTTAAAAAAGTGCTTTCTGTAGGGTATGGTAACAATGGTGCTTAGGAAAAGAAACTCAGATCTTCTTAGGAATTAGGAAAAGATTGTTCCAAAACAAAAACATTGATTGACATTATAATGCTAGTAAAAAACAATAGTACAGTATTTGAAATGTGTTTTCTGCCCAGTACTTGGGATCCACTTCTCTATGTGCAGCACTTACTAGGAAACCCTATCTTTACTGGGGCCAGAGGCCTGTTTCTCTTATCAAGCTTCACACCTCAGCCTCTCCTATTCCTCTGTTCTCCTGACTCTCTAAGGCCTCCCCCACTCAGGTGCCTTCCTTCCCAGGCTGACCTCTGCTAGAGTGGCCTGGTTCTGTTAACCCCTGTCAAACGGACCATGCCTATTTCTCTCATTGATCCCAGCTTAAAACTCACCCCCTATCATTGCCTTTCCCCAGCCCCACCCATCTAGGTGTGGAGGTTCCCCAGGCTTCAAAGCCCCTTTGAGGTTTTCTTTTGGAACTGGCAGTTGATATTTATCAGTGCAATTGTTTAGTGTTCATTTCTCCACTGAGCAGCAGGTTCTTAAAGCGCAGAGACTATTCTGTTTGCCGTGGCACAGCCACACTTTTGTGTCTAGTTCAGTAAGGCACTCGTGTGTGCTGAGTGGGTGAGCAACTGAAACCTCATAGAGTCCTACAGTTATTGAATAGTTTCTGTCAGTATGGCTAAAATTCTTAATATCTGAAATAAGGAGAATAGAGACAGTCTGACGTTAAAAAGGCAGGTAAATGGCTGGATAGTTAGGTAATCGAGTAAGTATGGGCACTGTACTCATAAAGTGCTTGGTAAAACCCCAAATTTATTGAAACTAACATACAACATAATTACAAATTTTAAAGTATACAGGAAGAACTTAGATATATATTGATGTCAATGTTATGTTAAAAGGAAAGTAGAGGTTTAATCTAAGGAACTGCAAAGCCTTTTCATAAAACCACACTTCCAAATGGCCAACAGTATATGAGATGCTCAGCATCACTAATGATCGGGGAAATCCAAATCAAAACCACAGTGAGCTGTCAACTCCCCCAGTAAGAGTGGCTCCTATCACAATGACTGAAGATAACCAGTGTTAGTAAGGATATGGAGAAAAGGGGAGAGGTGGGAACGTAATCAGTACAACCATTGTAGAAAATAGTGTGGAGGCTCCTCAAAAATTAAAAATAGAAATACTATGTAATATGACAATCTCACTGTTGGGTTGTACATTCAAAGAACGTGAATTCAAAGAACATGTTTAAGGGGCTGGGGATTTAGCTCAGTGGTTCTGCTGCCTGCCTCACAAGCACAAAGACCGCACAAGGACCAGAGTTCGATCCCTGGTACCAAAAAAAAAAAAAAAAAAAAGAAAGAACACATTCAAGAGGCATCTGCACCTCCATGTTTATTGTAGTACTATTCACAGTACCCAAGGAACGGAAATTACCTGTGTCTATCAACTGGTGAATGGATAAAAACAAAGGTGGAACAGTGGGACACTGTTGCACCATAAAAAGAATGAATTCCTGCTGTTGGTGGGAATGTGAGTGGAACTGGAAAGTATTCTGTTAAGTGAAATAAGCCAGGCACAGAGTGGCAAGAGCCACATGATCTCACTTACTGTAGAATCCAAAATGTTGAAGTCCTAGAATTGGAGAGTAGAATGGTAGTTACCAGAGGCATGGAAGAATAGTGAGGAAGAGGGACCGGGAAAGGTTGACCGTTGGATACTAAGTTACAGTTAGATAGAAACAAGAAGTTCTGATGTGCTAGATAACAGTGACAAAGTGTACGTTTCAAACAGCTGGAAGGCTGTGTGTGGTGGAACACACCCCTATTCCTGGCTACTTAGGAGGCTAGATTGGGAGGATCATGAGTTTAAGGCCATCCTGGGTAACTTAGCAAGACTCTGTCTCAAAATTTTAAAAATTTTTTTTAAAGGACTGGAGTTATAATTCAGTATGGATTCAATCCTCAGTACCACAAAAAAGCTAGCAGCAAGGAGCTTAAAAATTTTTTTCTGTAAACAAATGATAAATGTTGGAGGAGACAGTTATGTTTGGCTAGCGTTAGCTATTAACACATACCAAACATCACGTTACTCCCTCGATACACACAATTTCCATGTCTTTATGCAGCAGTTAAAAATAAATTCAGATTACATTTTAAAATAATAATCTTCTAGAATTTAAGGCCTACTTGTAAATATATTTCACTCTAAATCATACGCTCAGTAAATGTTATTTTCAAAATTAAACCTATGGGATTCTGACCAACTTCCTGAAGTCAGAAACTTTTAGATACCAGGACAGCATATACATGAGAACACTATAAGGTTCTGAACAAATTAAGGGGAATTTTTGTTAACTATTGCAAAATTATAATTGGATATCTTTATAGTGCACTTATGATGCTATGATATATGTATAGAGTGGGGAATGAATCAAGATAAATTTTTTATTAAAAATATTCCTCACATAAAGAAAGACCTTTTCAAAGTGGGATAAAGAAAGGCCATGTTCATGATGGCCACATTCATCAGAATCCCATGGTTTTCCATATGGCCAATTTAAAAGGCCCAACTTCCAAAAATAATATCTTGTGATGATTGGCCTTTCTTAAAGTATAATTTACATTAGAGGGAGTGATCAGCAAAATTTTGCCCATGATGTGAGGTATTTTGTATGAGCAAATTGTATTTATTGATGGGGTTTTATGGAAGAGGCATTTGTGTTTGGTTAGAGATTGTAATGTTTAAGGGGTAAGTGGAATGTTAAGGGCATGCAGAACCATCAGTATTATAGGAAGAAGGAGCTGTTACTGCAGGCAGAGTTTCATTTAGAACAGCTTAACATCATTTCCTCTAACACAGTGGCTTTGTTTCAGGTCCCTGGGGCTGTGCAGGGGGAGCCCCAGACCAAAATGGGGGGGTGATCTGTGGAATGTTCCCTTTTTGGAATTTTAATTTTTCCTAGTGGTCATGTTGCTTTAATCAGAAACATAAAAAGGAACACGGGCTTTTGAATGATTCCCTAAGTAACTTCACAGTGTACGCCATTAGTGTGAAAACGAGGCCATGCACAGAGCGAACCCAAGGTGGGACGCACGTGGTCCTTCTTTCTGTAGGCAGTCATTCTCTGGCGTCACCCAGGACACCTCCCTGATGTGTCAGTACCAGGACAGGCTGAGGTCCAATCTCACTGTCACAGTCAGGAGTGGTCAAAGCTGGAAACGCACCTGAGGCCCCCTCCATCAGGTGAGCCTTCGGCTGGGTATTTTCCAGCAAAAAAAACCACCCACACATACAAAGCTGATAGTCAGGGAGGATTCTCTAGCCCAGTCATTGCAAAACTTTTAGAGACCAGTGCCCACACTGCAGCCCAAAACCCACCTACTTATGGAAAAGTGCCAACACTGCAATTAAACCTGAATACTGAGGTTTTATTTTAGAAATAACAACTCATATCTTAGCATCTTTTGTCTTAAAAGGAAAACAAATAACACATGTACCATAGATTTGCTACCACTGCTCTGGCCTTTCCCATGTTTTATCGATTTCAGAATGTATACTTCTCAGAGTCTTACACATTCATTGGTTAGGATAGTTTATTTTCACGTCACATATCACTGCAAAAAAGATGTTATTAAATCACTTAGGTATTTTAAAACTGGGAAATTGTGATTATATTTTATAAATAGAAAAACAGATCAAATTCTATTCAGTGGAACTGGCCCCTGAAATTAATTTTTCTTTAAATTATTTAAATTATGTCTCCAAGTTAAAAATACTAGAGAATCTTAAAAGCTGATCTTCATGCTCTCTTTTATAAACTTGTATGTGAAGCAAATGGTATCTGAAACTAAGAGAAAAAGGAAGAAACCATCCTTATATCCTTTGTAGTCCTGACACCGTGAGTGTACTTGTGTCGGTGGGAGTTTGAGAATTTTATATTTTAAAATAAGTACGTATGTGGTTTGTTTGCATTGAGGAAGAAAAGAAGGCTACTAAAATAGATTTCAAATGGATCCCAAATAGGAAATAGGAAGTGGCACAATAGAAAATGCTAAGGGAACTTCTCTATAATTCTTAAGTGTGGGAGATCCTTCTAAACATAGCACACAAAATCTAGATGCTGTGAAAGAAAACATTTGCAAGCTTTAATGCACAGAATTTTATACAGTAGTATCCCAAGGAAAAAGATTTGATGACAGAGAGCACATTACTCAAACAGGACTAAATTTTAGTACAAAAATTGCCCCTTTCAGTGGCCGTGTGAAAAGCCAAAGACCCGTGAAGAAAAGCAAATGGGAACTGGATAGGGAGTGAAGGATCCACAGCAAGAAAGACACATGACAGAGAAGTGCACCCCACGTGGTGCCCCTTCCACCCTCATTCGAAGCTCCAGGAAACGAAAACCACCACTAGGAGATTCTCTTCTCTCTTCTACCACAAAGGGGCACATTTTAAAAACTTGACGGTGTTCGGTGTGGAACAGAGTGAGTTAAGAGAAGCACGTCCACCGTGATGCTTGGTGCAGAATTATTCATACCTGAATCATGACGCATCGGTTCCTCTGGCAGGATTCTATCATGTATTACACCTGTACCAAATGAGCATTGCTGCCTTGCTCTCAAAGGAGAAATTTAAATAAGTGTTGTTTCATGCAGAAAATGGAGACTGTATAACTAATAAATGGAATAAGGAAGAGCCATTTTTACTGATGAGAATAGTGTGATGAAATTTAATTAGATGTAAAGAGCAGAACATAATGCAGTATATATATAAGCACACTTGTGCATATTGTTTATAATGATATATTATCTGTGATATGTCATACAATCACCTATGAACAATAATAAAAATTTATACACGGCCGGGGATTTAGCTCAGTGGTTCTACCGCCTGCGTCACAAGTGCAAGGACCTGAGTTTGACCCCCAGTAACAACAACAACAACAACAAAATATACATTGTGTGTGTGGATATGTGCATATAGAGAGACATGCACCTTGTATGTGTAGGGAGAAATAACTGAAGAATATTTAGGTCTGCGTGGACAGTACTACTGCTGGAGAAGAAGGACTCTCCCCTTGCCTTTTATAACTTTCCTCTTTGAAATCTGATCAGCAAACACTGGATGTACATATCAGAGTTCAGAAGTTCTCCTGGCATCAGATGACTTAAAATATCTTTGCACCCAACCTAGCTCTACTACTGGAAAATAGCCTTTTTAACCATTTCTGTTCGAATTTCTTTAGGTAGTTAATAAATAGTAACAATAGGACAATTTAATAAATGATAGTCTTAAACCACTCTCTTTTGATTTATGTATTCGTTAGAGGTGTAAGGGAGATATAGATCCCACTACAGTTTCCTCATCTCAAGATGAGAATAAACTCCGGATTTAACCAAAGTGCTGTATTTATAAGTTTGTCGTGGGGATTACAGGACCTGATACAGGTTGAGTTCTTGGAACCGTGCTTTATATGTGGTGAACCTATTAATGTGTTAAATGTGACTTTTATATTATTAATATTAACAACTTATTTATACTGCTTTCCCATCCCCCTGCATGGTAGTTGGGCTGATTCCAGGCTTCCTCCTGGTGATCTGGTAACTCTCTAATGTTTTCCTCCTGTGAGTGCCTGGAACTCCTTAGAAGAGAAGTTAGCACCTCCACTGGGGGTCACCTCCCCTTTGCATGTCGGTCTCCTGTTGTCTGATTTGCTGCCCCTGCAGAGAGTTTCCAGATGTTCACTGCCCTCTTAGCCTGTGATGTTGCCTCCCTCTCTGTGATCTCTGTGTTTTTCCCCTTTCCCTATTAGCCTCTCTCCTATTTGTGATGTAGGGGCCAACATCTTCATCTAGCAGTGCCCATCTTGTACATAAAATAATCACCATGTACAACTTCTGATATGACAGGTTGGATATTCTAGATGTAGCTGTATGAAACTACTATTAAATTAAAACTTTAATACATTTTAAAGCAACAGTTCTCAAAAGCAAGATGTTCCCATTAGAGTGAATTAGAACTAACTACATATTAGATACACTTTCTTGTCCTTGAGGCCCTTTTTCAAATTTTCTGTGCCTCATCTCATCAATAAAGTGGTGATGATATCTATGGTGGTGCTGATGATATAGAAAATAAAGTGAAAGAACTAATATCTGCCTACCGGCTATGTGTCTAGATAATATAGGAGTTGGTTTTATCCCTATAAATTTAACACATTGTACCTGTTACTAAGGAGATGATAAGATCGTGGTGGTGGTGGTGGTGGTGGTGAAGGTGACGATAACTGTATTATTATTTCTGAGCTTTGCAAAACTGACTCTAGTTCATTTCATGACCCCTGCATGTTCCTGTTAGCACATTTGGTCATCTGTCCCGTATGTTAGATACAATACAGATACTTCAACCAAAACAAGCGATTTGCCATTAATTAGATACGGCAATGTGCAGATAGCTAATAATAATAAGTATCATTAGTGATCAGAGCTGTCCCTGTGCCCACGCAAGAGGGCCAGGCTGGCCTCGACTTTCGTGTCATCCGATAGTTAGAGCTCCCTCTCTTGACCCTCTGCCATGTGTTTCCAGCACCTGCATCGGGGCCCAGGACCCTTACTGTGGCTGGGACGTCGTGATGAACAAGTGCACCAGCCTGGAGGAGAGCCTCAGCATGACACGGTGGGAACAGAGCATCTCCGCCTGCCCGGTACGCGCCACTCTGTCTGTCCAGGTTCCAGAAATACCACTCACGGGAGCCAGGTCCTCCTGACCATGGCCTCCCACCCACCCCTTTTCTCCAACCTTGCAAACCAGGCTGCCCTTTCGAAACACTTTTAACACTTGGCTTGTCCAAGCCCACCCAGGATGCTGTCACAAGGTTTGTGTCTGCTTGAACTGTCTTAAAAGAGAAACATTGCTGATTTGATCTTGGGACATAACAGCTTTGTCTGATTCTTGGAATTTTTTCCCTGCAGAGTTAGTGTGGACCCTTTGGCCCTTTTAGCACTGATAAAATGGGAACTTCCACACCCAGACATTTCCCATGGGTGCTATAACTCCAGAAGCTGATATAAAGACTTGAAAGGGTAAACAAAAGGATATTAGTTTGACCTCATGTTGGGCAGACTCTAGACCTTGTTCAGGGTCACAGGCAGGCCTGGGAGAAGCAGTTGATGTGTTTTCCCACGGTGAACCCTGAGGAGTGTGGAGAAACTCGCCTAAACTAAGAGCCAGATCCTGTATCCAAGCAGAGCAAATTCTACTGTTTCCTTTGTTAATCTATTTGTCCTCATTTATAGGAACCAATGTTTGTTTGCCTTTAAAACTTCTCATCCAGTAACCTGGGGTTCTCCCAGATGTTCTTGCAGCATATGAACAACAGCTATTAACTTGCATGCATTTGAAAAGTTCCACAGTCCCTTCCCCAGCACATAGCTGTGACCTCTGCCTGTCTGTCTGGGCATAGCTCTGCAGCATGCGAGGGAAGAGAAGCCGCACATCATCGAATAGAGTCCTTGCTTTTCCCCAATACATTAGAATTGCCTAAGACGTCTGAGCTGTGCTTCCTCCTGAGGAACCCGCTCTTTCCTTGATCTAAACCATGTGGTCCTGAAGCTTATGCTTCAACCGGAAATTGGGAAAGCAGGCAGATTGAAGGGAGGAAGGTGGGCTGGGCGCAGCAGGGTCCTTTCCTGGAGACTGGCATGGGCTGGAGAAATCTTCCTGCAAAGGGGGCTTTGTGTGTGTGTGTGTGTGTGTGTGTGTGTGTGTGCCGCACTTGCTTCCAGGCTCTGAAGGCTCCCAAATGCAGGGACAGTTATAACCGTTGATCATATAACTCCAGGTCTTTGCTTTTAGAAGGAAACTCTTCTGCCATGTCTCTTGGAAATAGCTAGAACACATCTGGTGTGTGTGCTAATTCACTTCCTGTTTGTAAACGCTTTCAGAGCACAACGGTTATCCCTTTGCAGAAAGTAAAACACAAAGTGTAGTTTCTAAATGTGGCTTCAAATACAGACGTGCCCTTTAGAAGAATGTGCGCACCTTCCTGCGGATCACAGGCCTTGCACTTTTAGTGGTAAAAAGTCAGTTCTTAAGCAATGAGGTCCTTGATCCCAGGCCCCCGGGTTGCTTGAGTGAATATCTGAGATATGCTAATGACCTCAAGGGAAATTTACTCTCATCCACTTGGTATGTGATAAAGGCATGTCTTGTATATTTCTGTAGTAAAAAGGAAAAATGGAAGAAGCTAATGTTTGGAAGTAACCAGAGAGCTCTTCCGGCTAGAAAGAAGGCAGCTTGTAGTAAAGTCAGAAGCAGTGTGGATTTGTGCCAGTGCTTTGAAAATAGAGCTGAGAGGCCACTTACAGTTTGGTGTCAGGCACTCCTAACAAAGTCTGTTTCATGTGATTGAAGGTGACTTCATTCCACAGAGCCCTGTCCCTGTCTTCTTACCCAATAGATCTGGGCACGTATCAAAATAGATACCCATAAGGTAAGACTGTATAGAGAAGTCAACAGTAAACAATAAACTATACCATTCAGGGCAAAAGAAAGACAAAACCATATACTTTTCTGATTTATATGGACTGCCATCTAGAGAATGGGAAATGATATCTTATTATTAAAATTACCACTAGAAAGGGGGAAATAATGTAGTCTTATTATAATCATTACCAATAATAACAATACTAGTGGTAGTGATAGTAGTAATTAAAATTACTATTTTAATTATACATCTTTTTGTAATAATCTCTTAGATAAGCTAACTGAAAATTATTAGCACTAATGTAGAAGAGACTTACTTTAGATGTTTTTAATAATCAGTTAAAAATGTAATTTACTTCCATGTTAATCTTTTATTTTTAGTGAAACAGAAGAAAGATTTAATTTTATTGGCTAAATCCACCTTATTCCATCATTTCTACTATTCCATTTGCTGTAAAGTATACCACTGCTCTATGTGTTGCAAAGGGAAAAAATTGAAGCCATGGATTGAGAGATTCTACTGGTTTTAGAGTTTTTAAAATACCAATTAAAAAACTTTCAATCAGTTAACAAATTTCTTTGCCCACCTATGTATACTTACATAGGTACATATCTCCATTCAAAGGAAATTAACTTTTATAAGTGGAGAGCATTCCAGATTGGCTTAAATCCCATTGACAGTACGAGGCAAATGAGAGCAGATCCTGTTATTTTGAGGGCAGTGAGAGTTAGAAGTAGTTGATTCAGTGCACTGACTTGAGGCCCTCCTGTGTGGAGCTGGTGGTAAATTTTCAGACTCTGGGCTGATGACACAGCACTGAGGTCTGTCCCCAAAGTGGTTCTGCACAGAGCTCTCGTGGCAAGATCTAAATTAGTGTATGTTAAATAAATAAATAGGTATATGTAGACCAATGAAAGTAATATATGGGTCCTGCATAACTTGTAATGTGAACATTATGTAGCAAGTGAGTATAGTCTTATGAATCTACTTGGGCTTTATTTATGCACGAATGCCATCCAAATCCTTTAGAGGTACGTGATTACTGCTATACCCTCAGCTGACCAAATGCTGGTGCTTTAATCCTGGACTCTGCCATTTCCATAGTGGCCAATAGTTGGACTTTCTCAGACCACTGTATGATGAGCATCTTTAGTGAAAGGAGAATTTGACAGTGATCAAACTCAAAGCCCTCATTCACATGGCAACACCATGGACTGGAATCTAAAGGACTTCCTGGAAGTCCTAGAGCTTCACTGGGGAAGAAGCCAGGATTTCAATCCAGTATTTCTGAATTCCTCTCATCTGCAGGATAATGCTACTCTCAGCTCTCAGAGCAGTGGCTGATAAGTAGACTATTGACCCAGTTTGCCATCCTGCATGCTAAGCTCGGAGAGCAGAAAAGATAGCATTTCTGCATTTTTGTGATGAAATCTACTATACAGAAAGTAAAGGGAACTGAGGGGAAATTGTGCCTCGACCGTGTCTCCAGTGTCACATTCGGCATCTTCCCAGGAGTTAACTCATTGGATGTTCACAGGGAGCCTCAGGGATGCACACGATTGGTTCCATTGTGTTGACAAAAGGACTGGGGCTCAGGAGCATCAAATAAGTTTGCCCCATTTGCCAGTCCCATCAGAGGTCAGAGACCACTGCAGCTGAATTCTAAGAGCTGCCGTCTTTCTTTGTAGCTCATTTGTAGAGCGAGGCTTTAGGGTGAGATTTAATTAATGTAACATAAAATAAGGCTTTCTGAGGAGCACATCCAGTGTTCTGTTTTGTAGTAATCTCTGGCAGAATGTATAAGAAACTTGGAAAATAAATATGTGTTGATTTTGAAAAAAATGTCCAAGTAGAAAATATAAGATTTCAATTCATTCATAAGAGAATAATGGTTAGCGTATAGTAAGAAAATACAGATGTGTTCTGGGGCCTTTGTACTCACCAATGCATCTACACCGTTGGTCAGTTGACGGCTACCTGAATAGGGATGAAACAAGCATAGGGTTATGGATTATGCTTGTTAACAAAACTTGGATCTCCCTTAGGTAGCACTGAGCAATTTGTTATTTCTTGGGTGGAAGGAAATTAGCTATTACACAATTGGGGTAAAATATGTAATTCTGACTTCTTTGAGATTCTCAGATAGACGGACCTAAAGAATCACATTACTGAATGACCCCACTGAGACTGCAAGTTCTGGACTCAGCTTGTTTGAGCTCATTTCTTGGGTCTTTTATAACCAAGTGACTTAGAGAAAATTGCATATCCCACCTGGACTCAGGTTGCACATCTCCAAAAAGAGACATATTTACTTGGACATGATAAAAACTTAAGAAGTTAATATGCATAAACAACGGTGCTTGACATATCCTCTGCTGGCATGTGTGGCACTGATAAAATCTATTATTATGTATTAATGTTTAATACTGTAAAGTACATACTGCAAATAGATGGTCACTTGGCAGAAACCTGGAAGAAAGCACAAGTTAGAAATTTTATTCTACAATGCTTTATTTCCTCTTCCTTCTTCCTTAGTGCTGGGGCTTGCACCCCAGGGCCTCATGCATGCTACACAAGTACTCTACCACTGCCCTACAACCCCACCCCATATAACTTTATTTCTGATGTCTGTTTAAGGAAAGTTAAGAAAATATAAAAATACCCGTTCCTGTGAAAAAATAAAGCCACACAACTTACTCCATAATTCAGAGTCCTGTTTCCTAGGCAGTCTCAAACTAATATATTCAGGGTCACAACAAGCACATGCCTAAATGAAGTCGAGGGCCTTCCCCAAGATTCATGCTACTCTGAGGACTACATGTTCTTTTTGCCCCTACGTGGAGTGGAACCAGCTGCTGGGCTGGGTTGAAGATTTGGCCCCACAAAGCCTGCAGATACCCCAGCCCTGGCCAGAAGGAAGCCAGGTGATTGTTTGCTGAATTACAGTCACTTCCTGTTCCCATTAGTCATGGACCAATGCAGCCCCTTTCCCTTCAGTATTTTATGACTTGCTGTTCTATTTTATCTGCCTCATTCTTCCTCATCACCATCACTTATTCCAAGTTCTCCCTTCCTCTCTTTGTGTGTGTCATTCTTATTAGCTCATCACTTTCCCATGCATATAACTGACAAGGGAACATTGATAACATCTCTTATCTAAAACTCCCTCATCTCAGACTAAACCAAAGGAAAAAGCAAAGAATTCCAAAGCAGTGATTCTCAACAGGGAGTGTGATGGGAGATTATTGCTCCCAGGGACATCTAGCAATGCCTGGAGACCTTTCGGGTTTTTTAGACTGGGAATGGTGTACTACTCTGGCATCTACTGGGTAGTGACCTGGATGTCACTAAACATCCTCCAATGTGCAGGGTGGTTCCCACAAAAAAAGAACTATCCCTCCCAAATGTCAGTAATGCCAAGATTGAAAAACCCTGAACAATAAAAAAATAAAAATAATAAATAGACAGACTGGCATTTCAAATTACACCTTTCCCAGTGTTAGTTGCATGGTCACTGGAAAGTCACCAAATTGCTTTGAATTTTAGTTTGCTTTTCAGTTAACATAGTACACTGTACCTGTAAGAATTGAATTCCCGGTGCTCAGAACCTTAGCAGAGAGCATTGCCACCCTGAGATGCATCTGAAGATGATGTTTTCAGGGCTGAGTCTGCCGCCCCCTGGGAAGGGCACTGAGTGAGTAGGTCTCCGATTCCCCAGACTCCCAAAATGGCAGCAGATGTGTCACATGTCACATTTTCACATCCCAGAATCCGAACCCGAAGAATAACAGTTTTTCTCTTATCTGAGGCAAGAAATGTCTGGAATCTTCTTGCAGTCTCCTGAATTTCGTTGGCCAGAATCGGGTCACATGTCCCTCCCTGGACTTGGCACTGACCCAGTCCACATGGATGGGATGATACACGGGCTCACTGTGTTCAGAGCGCTGATCAGAGGGCTTTTGCTCACATAGAATTCTTCCTCCCCAAACCAGGGCAGAGTAGGAATCTACGCTCCTTGAACAGGATGTACCCAAGACCAGGGGGCAAATCTCAATGGTCTTAGCCAGTCACTGTGGACTCTTGATGTACACATGAGTCCTTTAGACAGGGACAGAGGAGGTGGTCCAGTGGGTGGAAGATGAGTGTGGGAAATCCCAGATGGCAGGAACTTTGATGCTTTAAGCAGAGAATCTGCCAAGGTAGTGGTTGCAGTCCTCTTGTCAGGCATGGCCTGGTACGTCAAGAAGGAGCTGTGGTCTCCAGGAACCTGATGGTGTGAGAGGGGGATGCACACAGGGGTTTTGGGACCTGAGAAATAGAGATCTTGTACTCCTGGGAGGAGAAACTGCCTTTGAAACTTCCCTTTCTCTCTGGATTGCCCTCTGATGAAGCAGCTCCATTCCTTCCCTCTGGATACAGCTGTTATAGAAGTAGCCAGGTATGGTGAAAAGTGCCCAGTTTATCCGCCGTGGTGAGTAGAAAGGATCAGAGTTGACTAGACAGGAGCAAGGGTAGAGTCATAACTGCAGCAGTTGGGTACAGCCAAAGAACCATGTCAGAAAATCGACACATTTCTGGTTAAACTGTGTCCTGTTGTATTTGGAGAAAGGATGGATGAAAAGTGAAGTGTGTGCCCACACACCTAACAGTGTTGGCATTATTCTGACACAGTGATACATGGTAATGGTTTGTGTCCCCTCAAAAGTTCATTATGTCATCCATGGAGTTGCTTCCGGTGAATACAGTGAGTCTGCACAGGGGATGAATACATCAAGTGCCAATCGATCTTTGGCCAAAGATGGGGTGCAGCAGGCAGCAGAGAGTATGAGGAAAGCATCCCATCCATTCATCATCAGGTCTCTTTCTTTGTCTGATTTGCCAAGCGATGCTTAAGTCTTTATATTAAAGCATGGATTCTCTTTGCATGGGGTGACCTGTGGACGGGGTGTCCCCATGAATCCCCTCTCTAGAGCTCCCTAGCTCCCATGAAGATGTGTGTGTGAGGTTCAGCAGGTATTTGTCCAGTCCTCATGCTCCAGAACACACTGAGCCCTGAACACAGCACGAGTTGCCGCATGCTGTGTGATGCCAGTGTGTGTCTACCCTGCCTTACCTGTGACCGGGGAGGATGGACAGCACTACGCTGGCCTGACCCAGCTGCTCCTTCAGTCCCACGAGTTGCTCCCCCAGCACCTGGCTCCCTGCACGTTTGGCAGCTGTGCTCCTGTCTGTCACCACTCCAGCCTCCTCTGTCCTCCCCAGCTCCCTTTCTTGGTCCTCCTTCGTCCCTTAAGACGAAAAACCATCCCAGGCTGGTTCTTCCCAGACCCTGCCAGCTTGTTGAGCATCCCTTAGCTCCCAGAGTCCTCTTCTGCACTGTGGACTTCACCGTGGTCACAACTGCTGGCCAGCCCCTCCCCACTGGCCCACAGACCCCCCAGAGGGCAGTGAGAGCAGAGGTTCCCTGGGATTTGCCGAAAACCTGGGGAGCTCTAGCTGCTCAGCAGGTGGCAGGACGCATTTTTAATCAAATGTTGTCAGTTGGTATGATATCAGTGGGCCAGGAATGTAGCTCAGTGGCACCGTGCCTGCCTGGCAAGCCCAAGGTCGCAAGTTCAATCCCTGGTACCAAAACAAACAGCCATGGTATTAGAGCCAGGCCTAGTTTAAATAATTGCTTGAGCAACGTTCCATTTAATATGTATTTGTACATGTATAATTTTTCACTGCAGTTCTTGGTATTTGGGTTTCCAGCATCTGGAAACGATTCTGCCAAATCTCATTGCGAAGTTCCTAGTAACCTTCCCTCCTTGTCCTCCTGCTTTCCTCTTCCTCTTCTCCTACCCCCTCCATTTCTTCTTCCTCCTCTTACCCCTCTTTTCCTTCTTTTTCTCCTTTTTTTCCTCCTCCCCTCCTCCTCCCCCTCGTTCTCTGTCCCCTTCTTTCCTCCTTCCTCTACCATTAACCTCTGCTGCTTTACTTTGAAGCGCTTCTTCACAAATCCCTTTCTAACCATCAGATTTTATATTTTCTAAAGGCTTCTGAAGATTGCCTTGTGAGCAGTCCTTCATTTGCAGCCCACTTTATTTGCAGCTTTAACCCTTTCTGACACCCCTCCTCTGTCTGCTTCCCAGACCCGGAATCTCACTGTGGATGGGCGCTTCGGCCAGTGGTCTCCGTGGACGCCCTGCAGCCACACGGACGGCAGTGCCGTGGGGTCCTGCCTGTGTCGGTCCCGCTCCTGTGACAGCCCAGCCCCACAGTGCGGCGGCTGGCAGTGCGAGGGGCCCAGCATGGAGATCGCCAACTGCTCCAGGTGGGTGCCAGGCTCGGGTGCCCAGGGCTTTGGGAGGTCGTTCCTCACGGCTGCCTTCCCTGTTGTAATCAGAGGTGGCAGAAAAGGCAAGGACACTCACCCCTGACATACCACGTGAGCTGTGGAAGGAACTGATAAACCTCAAATGAGATAATAACTCTAAACCTGTTCATATGTTCCTCATTGGAATAAGAAAATACTGGTAATTTATGCAAAATGATTGGCTGCTGGAGGGAAACGTCCTTGTTACTTAGGGATCTCTTTCTAGACTAGGACATGCAATTTAGGTGGAAGATGGAAGCAGCTGAGTCTTGGTGGGGAAGATTTGCCATACTTGGTGGTGTCACAGTCAGAGACGCTGCTCAGCTAGAATCAGGAGGTGACCAGCAGGATGCTGCAAACCCCTGCTGAAGGGGTTTCCTGCATCCTCAGCCTATTATGCCCTTGCATGATTTTTATTTATTTATTTTTGACAACTGTGCTCTGTTTATGCCTCCATCCTCCGTCCTGGCCACAAGCATCATGGGGATCAGACTGCAGGCTCCCTCCTCTCTCGTCCAGTAATTTAGGGTAGTGTAAAAAGCATTGCTTCCCCTTCCTGAGCCTGTCTAACTAAAATGCTCAGACCTCTGAGACAGTCGTTTGTGAAATCATTAATCGAGAGGGACAATCACACTGATGATATGGATCTGAGAGCCCAAGGCAGGAGAGTCCACATGCCAAGAAGAGCTGTCCCAGGACAGACTGGGTGCCACAGAGCGCAAAGAAGCCAGCTAGGGCTGCAGAGGTGCAGCTGCTTCATCTGACAGAAGACACGGCCACAAGGAGTTACACTGAGTGTGCTTTCAGTGCAGCAACAGAGGTTCCGGCTGGTGCCGGGCAGACTCGTACCGTTTGAAGATCACAATAAATGCTAGCATTCTTGTATATTATTTAAGTACAAAAAGAACTGTCGAGTGCATTCCTGTGCTCGTTTATTGTCAGGTCTTCAGGTCTTATTCCAGTTAAGAGTCATTCTGTAGACAGGCTTGTAATACAACCAACGCTTATTTTGAAATTAAAAGTCTAATAACTGAACTGGTTTTAGCAGTGCTCTAAATGCATAAGTGAATTACTTCATACTGACTTAATTGTCAGAATGCATGGGCTGGTAGATGATCATTTAATTCTAGTGTTACTCTTTGCCAGCTACCTCGTCTACCTCTAAACAGCATTTAAAAGTATGTAGGGCTGGGGATTTAGCTCAGTGGTTCCAGTGCCAGCCTCACAAGTGCGAGGTCCTGAGTTTGATCCCTGGTACCAAAAAAACCCAAAATAAAACAAAATGAAAAACCAAAATAAAAGTATTTAAACACAGGACCATACAGTAAATACACACACACACAATATTGCACTCAATTATCCCCTCACTTACTATATACCACTTATATACCTTTAATTACTTACTGTTCAGTATAAAACATACTATGCACCTTGTAAGTAAACTATACCATAAAATTTCATGTTTTTAAATGCTTTAAGGAATTAAGAATTTCCAAGCAATTTTGAAAACAGTACTTTTCTGCTTTCTTTAATAATTTTATTCCTATGTAAAGAAACTTTGAAAGCAAAAATATCATCTATGCTAAAATTGTAAAGATTTTGAGTAATTCATTGAACCACTTGGATAATCTGTAAGACTGTAGATGGAAGGGTATCAGAAACCAGCAGATTACTTTTATGAGAAACACAAAGCTCCTATTTTGATGAAATTGTCATAAAGTAACTTTATTTATAGCACTAAGTTTTGGTAAATAAAATAGTGAAATATACTAGGAATTTTCTCAGAAGTATTTTCATTTTAAATTATTTTAATTTTAAAATTATCTATTCAACTTATTTATAGCCGTATATTCAATGGTATTGTTGTGGCTTTTCATGTCCTTAAATGAACATATAAAGTAAAAGTGAGACTTAGCACGCATTGATTTTTTTCAAACAAAATGTAAATCCTATGGATGGAAATAACACATACCCATGGAAATGTATTACGTGACAGCAGAAGTAGAAAAGCATACCCGATGTGGTAGGTCATCTCCGTGGTAATTTAGAGTCTGCCTGAATAGAGTATTTTAACACCTAAAATTCTAAAATATCAATAACTTATTTTTAATAGCCAGGAAAAACTGCTAAGGAAGATATTTAAATTATAAACAGTCTGAATATAGGCATTTTAAGGAAAAAAATACAATACTTTTCCTCTAGCTGTCAATAGTGGTTTCTTTTATAAATAAATACTATAAAATTTGTTCATTTCACTTTTATTTTATACTCTTCTATATCTACATTATTATATTTCTATAATCACATACAGGCATATAGACTTATGGAATTTATACTCCTTATTTGTGTTCTTAGTGATCTTGGACAATTCTCAAGAAAATAGTTAAGAATCTGAATTTAAATAGTCTGTTCATTTTAAATGAAATTTTCTTCTAAGCTGGTAGCACTCCTTATCAAAATGAAGGCTATCAGGAGAGTTGCTAATGTTGATGGATTAAAAAGAATGTTGTGTATAGCTTTAGATGGTTATTTTGTCCAGAGGTGTACTCTGCATAGCTTATAGTGGGTATTATACAAGTCAAATAAAATCATAAACTCTAGAGGCCTAGGGATTCATTTCTAAATTCTTTCTTGTAAAATAATATTATTCTGTAGTGGTTTAGAATTTTCATAACAAAAGTATATTAAGAGTTTCTGATACAGCACATTTTAAATGATTTATGCTACACTTCAAAATTGGATTCTCAAATTTCCTGTCTTGACTCTAAAATCAGATGCTGATGGAGAACAGGTGGGTGCAGGAACTCAGTAACTGAAATGAGGTCAGCAGTGGCTGGGTCTGTTCTGTCCCAAGGCTGCTGTTCGAATCAGATGCTCCATCCAAGGTCATATGCATTTGCTTTGGCTCCAGGCAGATCTTGGACTCTAAATCAGTATGACAGAGAGATCTCTTTGCTCCTCTCCCCTAGGAATGGAGGCTGGACCCCCTGGACCTCCTGGTCACCCTGCAGCACAACCTGTGGCATTGGCTTCCAGGTGCGGCAGCGGTCCTGCAGCAACCCCACACCGAGGCACGGGGGCCGGGTGTGTGTGGGACAGAACCGCGAGGAAAGGTATGTGCCTACTTGCTCCCAGCATTGCCATCCTCATGCTTCTTCCATCCTACTGGGGTCAGTTGTGGTTTTGTATCTAGGTTAGCTTGTCCATGGCATCTCTTTTGACTCTGCGGAATTGTCCTCTTCTTTTTAACAACACTACTCCTGTGTGGAGTCCTCTGTTGATTGTCTCAGCTGAGCAATTCCAAGACACCGGGGACCAGGGACGCTGGTGTCTCTGTTCTGGGCTCTTGGAGACAGTGCGTCTGCTAGCAAAGGATTATTCTGGAGAGATTTCAACTACACTAGTAACAAAAGCTACAATTCCCAGGAAGACTGGAAAGCTCAAGTCCAGGTACTGTTGGGCAGGTAGTGTAAGGATTCCATGAGCACTAAATGCAGTGGCCAGAGTACAGGTGAGCCATACTCAGAGCCTGGTGATGCCTACGCCCCCACAGGGCACTAGTGCCAGACACCCTCCCTGCAGCTGCAGTGTAGTCCACAGTGAGAACCTTCTTGTGTGGATCTTAACCTTTCAGCACATCACGGCCACATTCAGCTTAGTCTTAGATCTAACAATCTGTTTCTTTGTATAGAATCAGACATCTGGTTTTGGCCTCAGAATCTGCACTTGCGATCACTGACTTTTTCTTGGCTGTTTAGTTTGGCACTACTGGGAGAGAATCCAAGGAGGTGAATTTCCACAATGCTTTTAGAATTCGCAGTCTGCCCTACTGACGTCAACTTAATGAATGGCTTTCAGTGCTTTTTAATGAAAAGGTAGTACAGTTTTATTTGGTGATGAGTTTAGCAGAGTCTTTTACAAAAATGCTGTATGCAATTATTTGCGGGACAGTTAGCACTTACAATACACCAACAAAACTAATAGACTAACTGTATAGATAGTTTTCTACTAGGCATTTATTACAACCGGAGATCAACTAGGCAGAACGTTTCCTTTCTTTTTCCTCTGTGTTCCTCATTTACCAATTAAGATTTTATTCCTTTTGATGAATAGGGACAGGAAGATGGTTTTTACATGCAAGGTTTGTCGTGTTGAAGTAGTACCCTGAGACAGTCTTATGCAGGCTGTCATTTTCCATCTAACACCATTTGATAAGTGGGAAAGCCAATTATAGAAGAATTGTCTCCTTGCCATTTCCAAGCTGTGTAAGATTTAAAATTGGTCAGAAGTTTTTAAATGCTCTAAGTTGTCATATCATGCAGCCCACTTGGGGAAAGCCACTCAGGCTCTGCCACAGGCATGACAGGTGCCCTCCTCTGTCCCGGCCTAGGCACCTAGGAAGGAGGAGCTGCTTGGGCCTAGCTAAAGTACACCCACATTCTGTGTCCACACATGGTTGTACATAAAGCTCCATTTTCAGGAAGAGATTGAGAGAAGATATGGCTAGCATGTTGGGAACTTTTTATACTTAGAATGTTCCTTATTTAGAGAAGACAAGTTTACTAGAGACCTACCTGTCTTTGTTTAATGGAGGAAAATTTGAGTTTGAGTAATAAAAAGATGAATGGTAAGAATAAAGACCATATAAAATTTTTATGAAATTTTATGAAATTTCTACTGAATTTCCTTTCTAAATGTTTACCGGAAGGTTCATGAAAACTTTGGCTTTACTAGAACCTGATTTTCAAAAGCAAAAAGATTTTAGATCCTTTGTAATGTTGTATGGGAGGCCTCTCCACCTAAGTTGTACAAAAGAAAAGCCATGCTAATTCTGACAGTAGACATATTTGAGAATTAAATTAAAGGAAACCATGATCAGAAATGATGGAGCAGATCTCGCTTATTTAAATGTCATCGAACCTAAAGAAGCTCTGCATGATCCCAAGGGATTGAGCTGATTCTCCCAACACAATCCCCAAGTTTATGCTAGAATTACAGTTAATGACATCATCTGGGAGAAAATCTCCAATTCATGGAATAATTCAGTAGGAGCTTAGTTGCAACAAAAATCTCAAAATTTTCACATTGCCCCTTTTTTCCCCAAAAACAATAGATTTAAAAATCTCATTTAATTTGTAAATATATTTTACAATTATGAACACTGCTTCCCTTTTTAAAAATTTCCTTGGAAACGATTTCCTTCAGTAGTAAGGACTGAGTAGAAGAACTCTTTCCCCTTTAGGCTCCAAGGAAGGTGGAAGAAGTGGGGCGTGGTGTGAATATTCTCAAAGTGCAGATATGATTATGTATGTTGGTTCCACAGATGGAAGCAACATGTATTTACTGTCTTACAGTCTCCACAGTCATGTGTCCTGTGTGGCTGCTGCATCCTCTGCTCAGGACTCAGCACGTGGCAGTCAGGGCCTTGGTCAAGGTCACGGTCTCCTCTGGGACCAGATCAGGGAAGCGTCTAGGTCACACGCTTCTTGTCAGTGTTTGGGATGATCATATTGATGAATTCAAACCGAGGTTTCATACTTTTTTTTTCTTTTCTTTTTTTGGTACCGGGGATCGAACTCGGGTCCTTGCGCTTGCACAGCAGGTGGCAAAACCACTGAGCTAAATCCCCGGCCCCAAGGTTTCACACTTTTAGCCAAGCATTGCGCCAGTTTCTTGACAGATATTCCACATTCTATTAGTTAGAAGTCGCTCACAGGCCCTGCCCACACTCATTAGGAGGGCTTTACCCAGGATGGGGACACCAGGGTCACACATCCCTGGAGTCACACTGTGGTTTCTCTGCCCCTGATGCTTTCCTGTTTCCCAGTCATTTAAGTCTCCCACATACATAATGCCTTTTCACCTCTGCCATAGTCCTCAAAATTCTAACCCCACCAAATTATCTCCTCAAAGCCCAGAATCACGCCATTTAAATCAGGCTCAGGTGTGCATGAGGCTCCCTGGGTATAGTTCCTCTTGGTTGTCTCTCTCTAAAACAAAAGAGACACCTTATCGACCATGAGCACACCCACCATACAGCACAGAGGCGGGAAAAGGAGGATGGTGACAGACATGCCTGTGAAAAAGAGGGAAAAGGGAAGTTGCAGAAGAATCACGGCTTCTTAGAAGTTGTGAGATCTTGCCAGGTGAGTGTCAGAGTTGGTTGACTAAGGTCTGGGTATAATGCCCTATGGTCCTGCGATCTTCTTTGAGTTCTTAGTTCTGCTCATTGAGTCAGCCTTGCTTTGTCATGAAGCAGAGATGCCCACCTGCCTGCAGCTGGATGGTTTTATCTGCCTTTCCAGCTTCTTCCTGCATTAGAACCTTGGGTTTCCAGCGGCCTCTGTCCCTTTTGGTCTAAGTTTGTAGTATTTTCACGGAAGTATGCTTTGGGTCCTCCTTAGATTTCTCTGGCATTCGTGAGCGTCTTTAGTTGCAGTGCCATGGCTGACTCGAGGTCCTGAATTTATTCAAGTCATGCACATTTCCTGGTCATTTAGACTCTGGGAACGAGCCAGGAGCCACGTGGTGCCTGATCCAGTAAACAAGTTACACGAGGGCACACTGTAATGTTTTACTTTAACAGAAATTGCTATAAATAATTTCAATGGATTCAAGACCTCAAGGCAAGCATAAAAAAAGACACTCACAAATGATTTCCAGAACTGCTTTCAGAAGGTGGCAAAAATGATGGGATAAATGTGTTCAAAGCAAGAGAGGCTATTTTGAGGAGAAGGAATGTCAGTGCTTTTTTATTGTAAGAATGTCTTAATTTGAGCATTCACCATGATATTTCGATCACGTTTTGTATTCCATTAAGAAAAGCCACACTCTGATGTTTAGGCAGCTCTCCTCTGCCTCAGTGTCCTGCGGAGGTGGGCGAGAGACAGCACCCTCACCTTTCCAGCGGCCCTCTGCTGTGAGAGAGGGTCTGGGAGACATGTGCTTACCCTGGACTCTTGGAAGGAACCTTGAAGGACTGTATATGACTCTTTGACTCTTTGTCTCCCTGAAGTTTAAACAAGACATTGTGTAATCACACCCTCAGCTTTTATTCTCTGCCAACTTTTCCTAACAGCGGTTGGGATGCATTTCTGAATTTTAGCATCTTTGGCCATCAGAAAACTTCAGTTTCCAAAACCATCCAGCCCTTGCTTCTTTGGTTTCTAAGTTAATTTTCAAACCTTCAGTTGTGTGCCTTACTCCTATATTTTACTGTATCCAGCAAGAAGAAATCAGGCAGCACCTTCAACGCTTTGCTTGGAAACTTTCTTAGCTATATAATTCACTTTACACATATATGTTCTAATTCTTGTGTGACTGTAGGCAACAATTTTGGAAGTTTTTAACCATCATATAACAAATTTCTTCCTTCTTCCAGTTTCTAATAATATACTTGTTTATTTTTAAAATTTTTTGTTATACTAATATATAGAGAAATAACATAAATTAGCCAGTTATTTATTTTTAAGTGCACAGTTGAATGACATTAATTAGTTCACACTATCACTTGATCATAACTATCAGCTTGCAAAGCATTCTCATTGCCATTAGGAAAAACTGCCCATTTTACCCTCCTCCTATCCCTTATAGCCTCCAATTTATGCTGTGTCTCTACTCATTTACCTATTATAAGTATTTCACATAAGTAGAGGCCTGAAATACTCCTTTCTTGTGTCTCAGCATAATACTTTCAAGGTTCATCAGTGCTATCGCTTGTATCCGAATTTGTTTCCTTTCTTAAGGCTTGAATAATACTCCATTGTAGGGCTGCAATTGCGTTGTGCCTGTCTGTTTACCCAGCAGTGGATACTTGGCTATTTCTACCGTTTATCTTGTGTGAATGATGCCACCATGTGTGAGATTCCAGCTTTCCACATTCTCTATTGTTGCATTCTTGTTTTTGTTTGTAGCCACTGTAGTAGGTATAAAGCAGTTCTCATTGTGTTTCTGACGCGAATCTCCTTCATGTCTAAATGTTGCTGACCATGTTAGCCTGGGATAATTGTAAATTTTATTTGAAAAAGTGTCCATTGAAGTCCTTTACCCATTTTCTAATCTGATTGTCTTTTGGGTTGCTCTGTTGCAGTTCTTTATCCTATTCCCTTCTAAACTTTCACTGGCCGTGCCCTCAAAGACCAAAATAAATCCTGCTAATATAGTTTAAGATTTCTCTACTCTGCCTCTCAAAATTTTTGCTTCTACGCATTCCCTGGTCACCAAAGCACTTTCACATCTTTAGAAGTTTCTTACGTTAGCACCGTAGTTCCTGCTGTCGTGAATCTGCTTTAGCCTTTGTTCCCTGACACCATTACCACAAACACACTGTTTAAAGCACGGTGTTGGTGCCTGCTGCTGTGGGCTCGGAGCCTGGATGCAGCTGTCCTTGGCTGCACGCTGGCGCAAGGCGACGGTGACAGGCAGGTCCTGGCTGTGGCCCCATCGGGACCTCAGTGGGAAAAGGACCCGCCTCCTGCCTTGTGTGGTTGTTGGCAGCCTCAGGACCTGGCTGCTGTTAGCCACAGGCCACCTTCAATTCCCCCAGACCTGAGACTTCCTGACCATATTGTTTGCTTCCTCAAAGGCAGTAAAGGAGAGCGTTGTTTTGAAATATGGGCACTAAATCTTGTGACATGATCACAGAACTGATATCCCCTCATCGTTGATTTATTCTGCTGATTTGGAGCCAATGGTAAGTCTCACCTATACCTGGTGAGGTGGGATTCCGCAAAGAGGGGGATTCCATCCAGGAGGTGGGGATCTAGGGAACCACATTGGAGCCTGGACCACATAAGAGCCATTTGCAAACTTAAGGGTCCCAGGAACCAATAGAGATTTATTGAGATTATTTTTGTGTTTTCAGTATGTTTGCTTCATCCTGTGATGGGCAAAAGTGACGCTCTGTCACTTAATGTATGTACAGTTTCTCTGGTGCTATAAAAAGTATATCTTTTCCAGTATGGCCCAGTAAAGGGATGGTCATTTAGAGTGGACCAAGGAGAAAACTGTTCTTGAAAGGGTCCTAACTGGCCCAGTGAAAAGCTCGCAAGGACATAACCAGGAGGGTAAACAGTTCATAGCATAAAGGCATATAAAGGCAAGTGAACTGGGGGATAGCTTAATAGTAAAGCACTTGCTTAGCATCCATGAGACCCTGGGTTCAAACCCTAGCATGAGAGAGGGAGAGGGAGAGAGAGAGAGAGAGAGAATAATGTTGAGCATTTAGCCCGTATGGGATTTTGAAAGGCCATTCTTTTCACAGAGACTAGGTTTATGAAAAAGGGGATAATTTATGAAGAACAAATGCTGGGTCATTAGTTAGATTTTAAATGCAAAATAAGAATAAGCAGTCATGGACAAAATTAAAATCTTAATGAATGAAACGCATCCATGATTTTCAGTGCTCTGAAATACTAGGGGTCTAACAGAGCCAGTTTATGTTTTAAACATTTAGCTCATTAGTTGGTAAAAATGATCTTCGTGCTGAGGACTGGAGATGAGCAGCCGAGTGGCAGCCTCCCTGGTAAGTATTTTATCCACCCGCTAACAAGAAGCAGAGATGGCAGGTGAGGATCCCCTATCCTCCTCTGCTTGCGGGGTTTAATGAGAGGGGCTGTGGGTTAATAGCAGTGGGCGTGAGGGGAGTGTCAGAAAGAAGCTGCCTTCCCACAGTGTGGAGAGGATCCAGACTGAGGGCTGGGAGGAGCTTGGCCACTGAGCGGCCTCTCCAGGCTGGATTCCTGAATGAAAATCTGGACACAAAGGGAAGAGATAACCTCACCATTTCTCTTTCCCTCTGACCTCCCTTGTCAGAGATCTTGCTGTTCCAGAGGGTGATGTTTCTCAGGATCCGGGGGTGGCTTGTTTTCCAGGATTACTGTAAAGCGAGGAAGAAGAAACATGGGAAGACAAGATATTGACAACCTCAGAATGTAGCCTGCGAGATGATTTATTAATGCTGGACAAACCTTCCAGGCTACATTGTGGGTTACCTGACAGTAGAATTTGATGACAACACGCTGAGCAGTTTCAGAAGTGTCCTTCTGTAGGTGAATACAACAGAATATTTGTGTGCTGTCATTTATTTTGCTCTGGGGATATTGTAGCTCCGTTGTTATGCTTTTTAAATTAAAAGTCAGGGGTTTTATAAGCATTTATTGTGCACTCATGTGTGTGTGTGTGTGTGTGTGTGTGGTGTTGAAAACTAAGATTAGGACAAAGAAGGCTAAGTGAGTCCATACTTTTCAGATATCTGTGAATCAGCTCAGTAAGAGGAGACAACCTTCTAATTTTCTTTCTACCTACAGTGAGCTGCAGTTTCCTGATATTCTGAGTTTTTTCAACTTCCTCAAACCCAAATCTCAAAAGGAATGGGAGTTTCCCCCTGAAACGCCCCAAGTACGAACACGTAGGTTAGCATTTATGTACTGAGCCTCTGAGTGCTCGTGCACACTTCCCAGGGGTGGATGCTTGAGGTCTGTTGGACCCCACTTTGCTCTTGCCTCTTCCATCTCCACGCCAGGCTCTGCTGTCCTAGTTAGAAGCTCTTCCCTCTTACTAGGCCACATAGACATCCAGGGGTTCCCATGTGCTCCTGCCGTAAGAGGGCGACCTCGCATTCCTCCTGCACCCAACGCTGAACAGATACAGAATGCCAACTCTTCATGTCCCTTGGCGACTCTTACGTGTGGAAGTTTAGACCAGCTCAACCGTTTCTCTGGACCTATCTGCTTCTCTGGAGGCTGTAGCAGTTGCAGCACTTCAACCTTCTCTCCCTGGAGGTAGCATGGCCTCAGCCTTCAGCTGCAGCTTGACTTCTGTCCACTCTTCCCCTCCTCTCCCTCTTCCCGTCACCATCACACCTTCCAGGAACATCTCTCCTCTGCGTGGTCAGTGCACAGACCATGGCTGGTCTGTGCCCCTCAGTTCCTCCCGCCTTGGCCTCCCCTGTCTTTGGAGGTTCAGACTTCACACTACATTCAGGGAGCTCCTCCAACCTCAGGGGCCCCTGGTTCCCCCCATTGTGAGGAGGCCCTGGCTGAGCTGGGGCTCCAGGCTCACTGTGATGCTAGTGATGCTCCTTTCATTATCTTCCAAAACACCAGCAGGCCCTCACTCATCCTCACTCTACCTGCAGGCCCCTTTCCCTTGCCCTGCTGCCCCTCCTCACACTGCACTCCATCCTCAAAGCCTCGCCTTCTCTGTGGTTTCCAGTTTGCTGGAAAAGCAGCTGGACCTTACCAGCATTCTCTGTCAGGAAGCGACACTTCTCAAGTCCTTTTCTTGGCTGTTCCCTGCCATCAGCCCTAGATTTCTGCTCCTGAAATGCACTTCCTGTGGCGTGCATCAAGGGCAGCGTCTCTCCTGTATGCTAAGTGATGTGAGTCCCACTGTGTATCTAGGCAGCTTTGCTCTGCCTGCATTTCTGACCTTGTGTACACTTCCTGTGTCCACCTGAGGCTGTGGACACCTGTGATCAGGAAGCACTCAGTGATTCCCTCTGCACAGTGCTCTGCGCGACAAAGCTGCTATGAATAACAGTGACCTAAGTGACTGATTTAGGCTGCATGATTTGAGGCTTTGCTTCTGTTTAAGTCTGGTGACCTGGCAAGGGAGAAAGGCGTAGGAGAAAGCGTTCCATTGTAATATTCTCTACACGCTAAATTTGGGCTCAGTGGATAGACTGCTGGACCTAAATAGTCCTTTAAATCACCAGTTGTGTCACACAGAATCTGGCTGTATTCAGAGTAATGTCCTTCCCGTGCTGTGACCTGAAGAATGCCAGCCTGTTGTTTTCTTGGGTTCTTTTAGTTTGTTTATTTATTTTCCTCACTTCACTTCATTTCACTTGTGGTTTTAAAGATTGCAAAGAAATGTGGCTCATCATAGAGCTAAAGGAGGCTTTGGGTATTTGGCTAAAAGTTGGCAAAATAGATGTGTGTATAAAGAGTGTAATCCTGCAAATTAGCACTACCGTTTGTAAAATTGTAGGTAATTCCATTTTTTGGAAAAACAACTGGTGGCCTTTTCATGTAGAGTCATTTGGCATCAGTCTGAGAGCCTAAAAATAAACTTAAAAGTACTGTAACTTAAGCAGTCAATGGCATGGCAAACTCAAGCTTTAACTTTTCTTTAACTTTTCTTTAACTTTTCCTAAGAAGAATGTGGGACTTATTTGGTTCAAGAATGAGAAATGAACTCCAAGTAAAGCTTTGCTGACTGTATTTGTAACGCACTTTCTCTTTCGCTGTTTATGTTTAGAAGATAAATGCCCTACCTGGATATTTTCTGTGCCTCTTGTTTTCGGGTGTCTATTTGAAGGGTTTTGTTTTGTCTTGTTTCTCCTTTAATTGGCTGCACAGGAAGACCCATCCTGCATTGTGAGTTCAGCATTTTCGTCACTGTCTGCCATCCATCCCATTGTCAGTGCCCACACAGCATGGCCAGCGCCACATCTGCCTCCTGTACGGTGCCACCTCTCCAAATGCAGAAAGCCCTCCACAGAGCATGTCCATGTGTTCCCCATGTGCGCAGGACGGAGAGCGGACAGGCCCATAGCCTCATGTGACTCTGAACAGTTTCCTTTCCCTCTTGGTTTCCCTGTTACAGATACTGCAATGAACATTTGCTCTGCCCGCCGCACATGTTCTGGACAGGCTGGGGGCCTTGGGAACGGTGCACTGCCCAGTGCGGGGGTGGCATTCAGGCTCGCCGCAGAACCTGTGAGAACGGGCCCGACTGTGCAGGCTGCAACGTGGTGAGTAGCCTCCTTCCCGTGCCCAGCCCCCCATCCAGAGCTGGCTGTTCAGCCTTGACAGCTGCTAAGTGCTCTGTACACACTAGGTGTTCTTAATACACCAGATGCCCTGCACACAGCAGGTACTGGACACTCACTTGATATACGCACATGGTGTCCTTTGCACCTTTTATGCTCTGCAGGTCTCAAATGCTCCACAGATCCCACATGTGGAGACCTGGGTGTCTGCAGGCACTGGGTGGTACACATGCCGGATCCCCTGCAGTCACTGACCATCAGCAGACTCTGTTCTGCAGGGTAATGTGCGCTGTGGTCATGCCATGTCCAGGTACCAGGTGCTCTGCACACGCAAGAAGCTGCACATTGTACAAGTTTCTCTGGTTGTTGACAATATCCATATGGGACTCTGAACATTCTGGGTACTTTGCTTAATGAAATATTCACATAGGGGATAAACTGCCCCAGGACTTTCCCAGTGTTGAGTTCCGAGTTCTGAGCTATGACAACAACTACAGCCAGCTGACTGTGATCTCTTCCACGTTTGACCTGGGAAAGGGGAAGATGCTCCATGCCTGGCTCTTGCCAAAGCACAGAATGCAAGACGAGGGCCACTGCAAGAACAAGTTGGTGCCCATTCAGAGGGAAAACAAGATAATTCCTGTCTGCCTTTCTTCCACTGAGTAGGTCATACATCTTTAACTAAAGGCACTTGTGCCGGGCCAACTCTTTTCTCAAACCTCACTGTTGTTCTCCTCACCCTTCTGTGAGGTGGACAACCCTGGCGCGGGCTGGGCCTCACCTCCCTCCCCTTCCCTGGTACCAGCTCTGTGGTGCAAACCCCAGCAAGCAAGTGTGTGGCGGGGAAGCTCAGCATCTCTGCACTGGCCTTTCTGGTCAGTCTGTACAGCACTTCCACCCTTGGCTTGTGAGGCTGAGCCAGGAAGCCTGTGCTGCTCTGCAGCCTGCCCTTGTGAGGCACAGGACTGCAGCCCCCAGGCCACCTTGGGGATCTCAAGAGAGGTCGGGGGTTATGAGCTGCTTTACCACTGCTTATACCAGGCCTACAGTGTGTTTGTGTTGGAATTTGCAAATATAATTTCCCCCTTCAAGCTAGTAAAGATATCACAGTAGCTCTAATTGACTATTACTGGTCAAAAAGACCATTCTTCCCAGGTGATTCTGAACTAACTCTAGACTATGAAAAATCTTAGTTGTATAAATAGGTGCAGACAGATAGAGAGATGATAGATAGATAGATTGAATGACTTCACATGCTAAAATTCAAAACTATTAAAATGAGGATAAATCGAAACACTTGCACGTTCCTGGAAAACCACTGTAGTGGGGAACTTTTATCCTTTGCTGAACTATCTCATCTGTTCCTGCTGTCTTGATGTGTGCATGCTGGGGTCACTTCTACAGCAAAGTTCACCTCATCTCAGGAGACCCCAGGGAGGGTAGCCTGCCTTGAACTTGCAGCTGAGATTCTAAACTCTCTCATCTAAAGAATTCAGAAAATAGTGCACATCATTCACTTTCTTACTGTGAACTGTCTTCAGTAATTACATTAAAAAACAGGCTAATGAAAGAAAAATGTATTAAGATAAAAGTAGAGTATATCTCTTATAAAATTACTGGAGTGTGTGTGTGTGCGTGCGTGTGTGTACTTGTGTGTTACATACATCTGATTTTAAATGTAAAACTTGAAGGTCTTCCCAAATGTCTATGTTTTTGTTGCCTTGCTATAGGAATATAGCTTATGAAACAAATATAACTTCAGCTTTCAAATCTAGAAACATTCCATTCACATTTTCAAAGAGATTAGTTCTTTTAGGTACTCCAGTGATTTGTATTTGCTTTTGTTTTTCCCACCAAATTCACCCTCCTGGCCGACCTCCTCCAGGCAGGCATGATGATGGCTGAAGGGATCTACCTGTTCTTCTTGGGAGAAGCACAGGTGTGTCTTCCTTCTCTCCTGGCTGCCCCATGCACCCTACCCTCCTCCGGCCGAGTTCAGCCCATGCCCCTGGTGGCACACAGGCAGGACCCAGCTTGCTTTCTCTGGATTGCTTGGAACATGTATACTATGCATTACTTTCCTGAGAAGTTTATTTTAAAGTCAGAGCTATTTACCTGAAGCAACATATTTGGTCTTTATATTCTCTCTGAGTTTATAAATCTTCATCCTCCAAGTGTATTTGTTTTTGAAGGCAGTCTTTTATCAAGATAGGAGCTGTAAACAGAGCTAATTTTTCAATTTTGAGTCTTAATGCGATCATCTCTTGCCAATATCAAGCTGGACAACGGGTGAGGTGAGAGTTGCGAGTCTCAGTCTCCTGCTTAGAGAGCAGGGTGACAGTCCCCCCACCCAGGGCCACTGTGTCAGAGGCTGTAACGACTACCTGATTCTGGCCGAAGCTTCACATTTGAGTCCTGATTTTCACTCTCCTTTCTTTAATTGTCATCCTGGGTGGCAGCTGTTTCTCAAGACTCCAGCTTGTTAAAATTGGTAGTGTGCTAATGAAATGTAATTTACGCACTAAGGACGCGTTGGCAAAAAGTGTAAGGACATGAAGTAATAGATAAATGAGAGTGGATGTTTCATGTTCAGATGCACACAGATTACGAAAGACTCCTGCATCATTCTTTGCTCCATCCGCCATTTTTAAACTTCAACAATTTCTTCAGTGCAGCTTTGAAACCCACATGCTCTCATCATTGAATACATCAACAAACCGTTATTTCATCCCAGTGAAATAATGGTTTCAGCTGCTCATGAAGGTCCAGGTTTGAAACACTGGAGCCCTAAGGGCCATGCTGGATTGGGGGATGGGTCCATAGACATAGAGGAAAGGCCTGATCTCAAGTAGCCACTTCTTTGTGTGCACCTGTACCCTGCTCAGTGTCCTCTGGCTCCTGTGTCTGCCACAAAAGGCAGAACCAGGGCCTGAACACAATGGTGCTGTGAGCCCTGCATCCCTCTCTATACCCGAGGCACATGTGTCCAGGTAAATGAGTGGCCAGCTCCACTAGTGTCCCTCCCTGGGTGCTGATAGAGATCTTAGTGGGCTCAGAATGAGAGGCATTGGGACATGAAAGATGCATCTACTCCCCACTCCCATTAAATGTGTCCCGGTCACCCTGCATCATAGAGCAGGTAGAGAGTTGGTGCAGGTCTAAGAAACCCTGCCCACCTCCTGGCTCTGCCTCTGAGTCACTGGGAGACCTGACCTCTGTTCCCCTCCTCCAGGGAGACATCTTCAGTTAAGATGTGGAGCTCTAACACCTGACCAACACAGCTGTTTGGAAGTTAGTACAACACATGATACTTGTACATATTCTCCCCAGCACCAAATTGAACACAGGTATCCATCAAATACAAATTATTATCACTAACTCATTATTGGTATCTACACAGTTTCAGGGGAAAAAGTGCTACCTTTTAATTATATAACAATAAAACATTTATATTTTGTTACATATTAAATTATACCAATATTTTATATTAACATATAAATATTAATTTTTCATTAATGTATAGCTATTATTAATATTTTATATTGGTTATAATGTTGACATATTTCTGTTTCATTTTTAACAAATTTTGATAATAGCCAAAAACCATAACCTTACTCATCCGATCAAGTCTTCCAGTTCGCAACTTACTGAATAATCTCAGGAAGTGAAATTAAATTACAACTCTACATGCTGGAGTGCAGCATTAGGGTGGGGTGTCAACTTTGGGATCTGCCTGGGGGTTACTGGAGCATCTTTCCAGAATTATCAGGGTGAGTCATGGAGGTGGCTTGGGGTCTACATGTCCCTCGTGCCATCCTCTCTGGTGCAGCTTCCCTGCTGTGCTTCTCAGCTACCATGAACTAAGCAGCTTTTCTCCACAGTGGCCTTCTGCCATGACATTCCTGGCTTGGAGCCAGTTGACCATGGACTAAATCTACTGAAACTGTAAGCCACATTCAAACTCTCTTCCTTTGAATTGTGGATGTCAGGCATAGTGTTCTGGCACAAGGAAAGTTAATTAATGTGTATGGAGTTTTTAGATAACCATGTAATGACAGCCAGAAGGCCTGTGTTACATAATAAAATAATTTCCTTTTACTGAGCACCTACTGTATAACATACCCTGCACTAAGGAAAACTAAAATGTACCATGTTTATTTTCTCCAAATGTCTGAGAGGCAGTTTTCATTACTACATCAACTTGGAGATAGGAAAACTCACTTTGACTAGCACAGACCTGATCCTCTGGGCACAAACAGAATTTAAAGACATGACTCTATTTTCATTATTTTTCAGAAAAATAAACAATACCGTACTTTTATTGAGTGTGAAGTAGAAGAAAGGTGTTTTATCTTTCTGTAACACTTCTATCATTCATTAGTGCTCTTGGTTTTCATAATTTTGTGATTATTTTCTTGCACCCAACTGTGAGAGAACCATTAGTAGATCATCATAAGTATGAGAATTAATCAAAGATAAACTCATGGCATAAAGCATAATCCCTTATTGGCTGAAAGTTACAGCACATAAAAGGAAGAAAGATATAAAATGTTATGTTGTAGGAGTAGGATTGCTTCCTACCTTAATGTAACCCAAAATTCCCTCAAAGGATAGCAGATGTGTAGGTGTAGAGCTAAAGATAGTGACGCATGGGGCAAAAATAATTTAAAAAGAGAAGCAGACTTAGAATTGCCAACAGTACATTTCTTACTGAGATATCACACAGAGCACAAAGCAGTTGACCAAAGGCTATGACTGAAGATATCAACAGAGAACACAGGACAGATATTTATTTCCTGGATACAAATGAATTGGGCTGAAGAAGGGCAGTAAAGGTCAAGAAGAAAGACATCACCATCAATAGTGATGGTCAAAAGGGATTCCATGAAGGTTAATCAGATTTGATGTTGGACACTCAAATATGTCTGTGTCAGACAATGGCATTCTGGTTAAATTTGGGAACAAGTGAAACCTGGCACGTAGAAGCCTAAGTGGGTCGTGCTGTGTGAAAATGAGTGTTACATATACTCATTTTGTGTTATGACACATCAGCGTTCTCAGAATGCTCGAGAGAATGCTATATCATGTATTGGCTGTTATCCAAATGAGAAAATCAAGACGCTGAGCTAACTACTTAGGTACCCGGGGCCACTGCTGGGAGAGGAAGTCCCAGGGTCAGATCTTTTCTGTGACCCAAAGATCTTGGAGGTGCTGAGTTCCCCTCACAAAACACAGTGGCAAGAACAGAGGGGCGAAGGGGCCCAGACTCATGCCCCACTCCCACAATGCTAGACCACTAAAGGCCTAATCAGGTACACTGTGTATTTGTTTTATCTTGAGTTTTATTTTTTCTAAAAAAGTCTCAGTTGAATTTACAACAAATAGAACAAAACTGTAGCTCAATCCAATTTTGTCTGCTTAGTCTTCCTGTTCTCACTCACAATTAGGGTTCAGAAACAAAGTTCAGGGTTTTCCTCTAAATCACTGACTTTTAGCATTTTAAAAAATAGAATAATTATATTCTTCTTAGTTTGGCAGTATTTTAAAGGACACTATAAACAATTTTGGTAGTTTTATTTCAAGATGTGTTTTCATCTTGAATTCTGACAATGCTGATTTTATGTTAAGTATGAAAAATCTAATAGTATAAATATGCAAAGAGCAATTTATTAATCTATTCTGGTAAATATTTTGCAAGCATACTCGTGGCATAATTTATGAGACTCTGATAGAATTTCACTCTCTGAGATAATGATATCTGTCATTCAATCTCCTATCTTGCCTTTATTGGGTGTACAATATTTCAATACTGTCTGAACAATTTATATATGTAGTTTAAAGAAAGACTTATTCCATTTCTTTCTAGATTATTAGAATGATCCTGGGCCCCCACTTAAGTTTTACTGCTAAAATATCTTCAAGATCTAACAACATTATTTGTAGTGCCATTGACTTTTATTCAAATAGGCCAGCTGGCTATCTGTTTTTTGTAATATTAAAGTAACCTGGGAGACAGTGAAGTTTTTACAATTGAACAAATGGTTTTAAAATTGGCTGCTTACTTGTTTGTAATGGTTTGTGCTATAACTTGTATCTTAAATGTCCCTCAAAGGCCCAGGTGTGGGAATCTCGGTCCCTAGCACATGGCACTTTTAGGATGTTGTGGGGCCTTTAAGAGGCGGGGCCTCATGGGAGGAAGTGAGGTCATTGGGGTCGTTGGATGTGAACCTCTTTACCTGTCCCCTTTACTTCCTGGTCGTGGGATGAGCAGTTTCCTCATCCAGTCACCACCATGACGTGCAGCCCAGAAGTGGCAGGGCCAACCAAACGTGGCCTGAAACCGTGAACCGAAGAAACCTTTTTTTCTCTTTATAAGTTGATTACCTCAGGTATCTGTTACAGTCATGAAAGCTGATTAACTCAGTTTCCTTTGTACACATATTTGGTGTTTGCTCATTTTGAATAGTGGTTTCCTAGAGATCCACACTCTTACCTGCCTGGAAGATAGGCAAATTTTCATTACAAGATTCATAGGAAATGTTTTCCTTGTGTTTGCATTTTTGTTTGTACTGGATACTTTTGTAGAAGGTGATCCCAGCCTGTGGTGGACTGCAGTACTTCACCATTATCGATTCACATTAAATTTTCTGTATGGTTAAAGTATTGTCACAGTGCTTTGGGCCTAGGTCTCATTTCCAAATCTTTGTTTGCTACCCTTTAGGCTATTCTCAGAGATGCTTATGGGTGCATCTGGTAGCTTTCCATATATTAGCAAGCCAGCCCACCTTTCTGATTTAGATACAACACATCATACCCACCATTTCATAAACTACCATGTGATAATCCTAAAAGTGCAAGTTTCCTAAATAAGATCTGATAATACAATAGTTGATTCTAATTCCGTTAAAATTTTATAGATAAAAATAATATTATTCTTCAGTGTTATCATGTCATTATAATTGCCACCTGCTAGGTATTAATCAAAGTGCTTCTTGGGGAATTTTTATTTCAATGATCTCATGATGTGGCATTATTACTGGACCAGCTGTCCGACAGATGTGGAAACTAGGCCCAGCGAAGTCGCTAACATTCATATTGATAGTCTACCTATCTCCCACTGCACTCCATAGCCTAAGCTAATGTTTGAAAAACAATCAGAAAGAATGAAAGTTGCAGGTTTCCTAATAGAACTGGAATTCTTATAGAAATTCATTTGACCCAGCTGAGTATGACCCACAGCCTGTTAAGCCAATAATATTGATGAAAAACTGATAAAATGAATCAGTTACTGAGAATGAAAGCCACTCCTGATGGCCCCAGAATGGACCTATAACTGGGGGTCCAGGGAGATAAGAGGATTCTTGGGGAAGCATGAGACACCAGATACACCCGAGAAGGGACACCTCCTGCAAAGCCATTGTGTAGTCAGACAAGCTGTGCACTGCAGTATTCGAGGAGGTGCTAAACATCGTGTCGATATGAGTGGTGTCCCAGTACATGGACACTGCACCCTGGGTGCCACCCCAGCCCTGGCCAGGTATCCAGTGAGTTCTTCAGATGCGCACAGAAACATACAGGTCCCGCTGCTCATCTTGGACAACCTTCTCTGTCATAGAGGTAGATGCTGAGAGAGGGAAATCTCGCATTTTAGTTTGGGCTTTGTTTAAAGTAGAGCTTAAGATGAGACAAGAGCAGGTAGACTGTTTGAAAGATGAACCACAGCAGCAGTGGGGAGAGGAGAGGGAGTAAGGAGGAAGAAGGGAGAGCCTCTCTTCAGATTTGTGTCAGAGTCATTGCTATGGGCAGAGGCTGATGCCATCCAAAGACAGAAGACTGCAGATGCCTCCTCAAAGTGCCTGGCCTTTGTGGGTCCTTTGATGGGGGATACTCTCGGGCTGCAGCCTCACACAGCCAGCAGCCACTAGGGGCTTCAGAGAGGACCCCAAAATGAAAAGGCTCCTGTGCCCCAAGTAGACGCTGCTGGTAAAGAACTGCCCACCAGTGACCTTGCCAAAGCACTCGCCACATCCGGCTTCCTGAAGACACTGAAAGGGACCAAGGAGTTCCTGCAGCTCAGTCCAAAGGTCCGAACTAAAGGCTGCACCGCAGGGTCCCACAGACCCCAAAGCTCCCCAGCCTTGAATAGCCATGAGGTCCAGACTGGGCCAGGTGACACCTCGCCTTCTTCCTGGCATCTGTGTTGAGCACAGTGACACATGGGAGACAGCCGCTACTCTCCAGGAAAGGCCTCCCTGTGCCACAGAGAAAGGCCAGGGGAGAGAAAGAAGGCTCATTTCTGCCTCTGGAAACTCATGGTACAGGCAGCCTGGGGGAGTCACCAGGCCAGGGTGAGGGGAGCTGCAGCAGACCCAGGAGGCTTCTCAGGAGCCACCTCACTGGTGATGGCGGATGTGGGATTTCACTGGCCTCCCCTGGCTGCACCTAGTCTGAGTCAAAGTCATTTTAACTGCTTTCTCCTTCCCTTCCCCTTCAAGAAAGCTGTCCTTCAAACACATTTCATAACTTAGGTGCAGAGCCGTGTTCTTCCTTAACAATTGCTGTATCTGGTGGCCATGATCTAAGGACTTCCACATCATCTGGTACCATGACAGCCAAGCAGATGACCTTGACCTTCACGAAGGTCATAGGATGAACTGTGCTATTGCACTGTGATGCATTTACTTATATTTTCAAATAATCTTCTCCAAGGGAAATGATTGATGTTCCTAGCTGAAACTTGAAATTACATCTTCATAAGCATGGAAATGCAAAATTTGCTTTCTTTTGTTATGAAATAGCTCAGTGAAGAGCTTGCAAATATGAAAGATTGTCAGAGTAAAACTGCCACGTTTTGTTAAAAGAGACTAGAGCATTTTGAAAAAGTTAATGTCAGTACACAAAATTGAGTGGTATGGCGGATGGCCACAGATGTATAAGTTTTCTAAAATTTAGCATTCAAAGTTTGGCAATCAAGTTTAAGAATGATGCATGACGCATATGGAGAGAAGAGGAAAATGATGGATTATAGGAATTAATCCATCAAAAGTCTGCCTCTAGGACACATAAATAATCATCTACAATCTCTGGAAATGGCGATTGGTATAGAGATCTGGAATATTTCACAAAATGTTTTATTTATGAAGTTGGAAGGATCTGTTGCCCAGATTTCTTTGACTTTACAAGTACACTAGTTTTTCCTGCCTACAATAATTCACGTAATATGATTGCAGAATTAATTGAAGGGAGTTTTTATGAAAGACGGTTTTCTGCTGTGAGAGTGACTTAAGTCACGTAGCACACACACACACACATTTTTCCTTTATCATTTCCAAATCTATCCTTTGATAACAATTCTCTGATTCTCTTCCACTCATCTAATATGGGAATGAGAAGAGGGGAGAGACAGGTGTGAATGCAGATAGGAAAGGAGCTGTACAGGAGCAAATAAACACATTGAAACCCTCCTAAAATGTGAAACTAGGCAGAAGGTGGGGCAAGGGTGGTAAAGAAAGACGAAAATGTTCCACGTATGCTCTGTGCAGGTACAAATCTGCCCAAATGAAATCCATTAATCAGTGCAACCAATAAAAAAGTGTGGAAAAATTCTCTGATACCTAATATTAAACACCTAAAATTTACTTGTAAGAACACAACAACAGTATTTCCACTAAAGGGCCATGAGTTTATGAATCTTTTTTAGTTCTAATAAATACATGTTATTCAGAGAATGCATAGTTTCTTTTAAATGCATGACACAGTACTCAAAGGAAAAACACATCTTTCTTAATCTGATTATTAAATGTTAAAAGTGAGCAATTAAGTATAGCTTTCTAAATTTAAAGGTTTAAGAGAAGTTCCTTTAAAAACAATCCAGGGATATTATTTTGCAAGTGTGCCCAAGTTTGATTGCAGCCTTGCTGACACTTGGGCTTCAGTTATGGGTTATCCACGGAGAACACTTAGGGGCCCTTTTAGTCGACTTAATGTCCCCTCTTACTCGACCACTTACTTTTGCTCTAGCACAGCTTGTGTCCTGGTGTACCAGGTGCTTGTCACTGGAATTAAGACAATGCTCTTGGAGTCGTATGTGTCTGGTTCACATTTTCTGTGAACTCTGAGGTTACCTTGCTCACCTGGGTCTGAGGACCTCCTGCCCTGGGGTCCTGTCTGCAGCATCGGGCATGGGATCTTGCTTTCATCTGCAGAGAACTGCATCTTTGGGCAGCTCATGCTCCCTTCCGCTTTTGAAAGGCCATGTTCAGTTCTGCACACTGCTGTCCAGAAGGCATTTTCATACTCTACAGCAGCCCGGACCGTAACTGCAGGTGAACATCGCCCTCACCCCACTGTCCCAGAGAGACCCAGGCTCCACACTGCTCCCAACTCTACCCACCCAGAGGTCAGGCAGCGCTGTGACCCTGTCAGGCTTGGCGAGGCAGAGACCAGCATATAGCACAGCAGACCCATCCCTGAAGCCCTCCCTAAATCCAGACCTGTACACCATCCAAGGCATCCCTGACAGTGTCCTTCTGATCGGAGGGTTTGTCACGGCTTGGGCTGGGGCTTCTCAGGTTCTGTAGGTTGAAACACCATGTGCCGCACCATCTTAACAGATGTTTGCCTGAATGGACCTTTCTGTACCTAGAAGCTGAGCATCCCCATTGTGTTTCCATTTCCATTCTATCATTTATTTAATAAACATGACCTATAACCCACGATGGGCTCTGGGACATCAGTGTAAGAAGGACAGCACACTTTGCTTAAAACTGAGGAAAGAGCATTCTCTCAGGAGTCTCAAGCCACAGTGTTCTGGGTCCTAGTGGTTCCTTACAGTGTTTGTGTATTGGTTCTGCTATTCACAGTGCACTTGTGGTCCTGATTTTCATTAAGCAAGGACAGATGTGCCAAAGACATTGTTCACATGTGCACAAACGCAACTGCCAAATTCTAAGTTCTGATCACATTACGCTTGTTCATTGGTTTAGATCACCTCAGACAGTTCTTTTTGTAGAAGTAATGTAAATATTTAATTATATCAACAATATATTTAAATCTGTGTTTTGCTTAAGATTTGCATTTTCCCATTTTTTAATTATTTCATCTCATTGCCTCCAGTGGTATTATTGAGCATGTATAATTTCAGTTGTTATAGTAATTCACATACACAATAATTTTCCAAGCAACTTATAATTAACTAAGGAAGGAAGCAACAGATGTTGGAGCAGGAAAAAATTGTTTTAAAGCATTGAATACTTTTCACAGATGCCATGGTTTCTTTCTTCTCTGGAGCTTCCCTTTAATAATCCTAAAACTTTTTAAGAACTGCCACCTGGTTCCAATCACTTCTATGTGAGAACAAGAATGAATACAAGCAGCTACTGCCATATTTAGGTTTTTAATAAATATGTTTTAGATTGGAAAATGTTATATTCAGCAGCCTTGAAAGCTTGTCACCAAAAAGCAAACTAAGTAACAGGTTTGCCCCATGGTCTGATGAGGCACCTCAGGAGCTGACACTTCACCTCATGGGGCCTTTTTCTTTCTAGAGCTGTCTGACTTGCAGAGTCTCCCGTGGTTCTGCTTTGAACGACACAGTCATGGTGAAGACCCTTGCAGGCAGAACCGACTCGGATCATGCAGATTCTCGTATTATTCTATAAGCCATGCTGCATGGGAAAGAACGTCCACTTACCATTATTTGGCATCTTGCTCAGTTAAGATGGGAGGCGTGTTCCACATCTGTCCCGGGCTATCCTAATGCCATGAGACTGTGCAGTCTGACCCTATTAGAAAGCAGTCCTCCAAGGAACTAGTGTCATCCTGTGGAAGAAAGAAATAGCAATGGCTGAGAGAAGGAAGCTGTGGCATCTGCCTTCTAAAACCATGGAGGTGCTGAGACCAGAAGCACGTGAGACACAAACCTCTCAAATTGAAGAGAGAGACAAAAATAGCAAGGCAAACAGATGGCATCCAGACGTCAAAGGGAGCCCTCTGAAGTTGGCCGGGCAGTTTTTGTTATGAAGATTATTTAATGGACTTCTTTCTTCTATCTTCTTGCAACTGCTAATGGGGTTAGTGAAGAAATCTTGACATCCGAAAATGAAGAGGAGGGAAAGGACTCAGCCTGTTTCTGCACCTGCTTTCAGAATTAATTCCTGTAATGCTTGGTGTGATCTCACATGATATCATTCATTTGTATAAGTTTTGTAAGTGGAAAGAAAGGAAATTCTCAATGACTTTAATGACCGATTCATGGCCGTCGCCCTGTGCCATGCAGAAAATTGGGACCGTTCTTGTATGTGCTCGGTCACACGAAGACTCTGAGTGCCTGTGGCATTTGATGACTTGGTACTCTGAAAGCCAGGCAGATGAAAACAGCAAAATTCCCACCTTCAAGGAGCTCACCTTCCAGCTTAGGAAGGAGGACGTGTGCATGCAGTTTGGATCAAGCAGGGAGACCTGGGAGGGAGAGCTCCTTCTGCCTGGGGAGTCAGTCGGGGCCCCGCCTGTGGTGACCAGGGTCTGACTAACTGGAGAAGTAGCTTCTACACCAGAGCACTGTGACAGCTGCGGACCCCAGGGTGCGGGCTTCACACCCATGGCAGCTGTCAGCGGCGTCCCTTGTGCAGCGTGGGGAAACATGAAGGAACGTGGCCAGACACAGACTTCACTGTCAGCCTTGGCAGCAGATCCTGAGTTCCAGGCTGAGGGGCACATGGTCCTCCACTCTCTCCTGGCTTGCTCTTGTCGTTACGTACTGTGACTGCAGGGCTAATATTTCCACATTTTCACTAGTGATTTCACCAAATATAGGTTGCATTTTGAATTATCTTCCCTTACTAGGAGAAAAGCCATGTTGATTTACTATCTAAAAAGCATAAATGATCTAATTGTGCACATACATACTGCTGTGCATGTGTGTGCACACGAGTGCATGTGTGTGTGTGTACATATGCTGCTTCCCTTCACTTATTACTTCAACTTTGGTCACAAATTCTATCCTTATCATTATTTACTTCCCTCTGGAAGTCCTCCATGTTTACACAAGATATACTACATGCACTTGAACTCCGTCCTGTTTCTAAAAATAAAGAGTTCTACCACACTGATATCAGGTGCCCTTGATGTGATTTGATTTTTTAAATTTTAATACCAAAAAATGAGGATATTTTAGAGTTTAAAATCAAGGGCTGTATTTTATTACTTTCACTGTCATTTTTCCTACCTCCAGCAGAGTAAAGGATAGAGAATAAGCCAACCTAGTAACTGAATGCATGTATTAATTTTTTTAAATGGCATGAGATATTATTGTCCCCATCTTCTTGAATGAAGCAATGGTGGATGTGTGTTCTCTTGCTCTTGTCTGCTCTTCCTCCCTTCGTAGTCTCTTACTTTGGTGCATGTCTTGTGGCTGATGTTTGCTGTCCTAAAGATTCTTCACTCCCAGATGGAGGTGTCTTTATTTCATGTGTAATTTTTCTTCCAATGATACTTGCCTATGGACATTTCTTGTTCATATTCTTAAATTATTTTGAATTCTAATTAGCATCACAAAGCTGCTCCAAATGATACAAAGTTAGCACTGAAAACCAGGATACCTGCAGTCATGGTAAACGGAGTTCATTAAAATTGGTTTTGATAACAGTTTATACTTGTCAGTGACCTCCCAAGTGCCCATAGGCAAGATTTGAGTACATAATACTAATGGTAAACATGTAATTAAAAAAAGAGAATTTCATATTTAACAGTGGCATGAATTCCAATATTTGAATTCCTTCTTGAAAATAAAATGTTGAACATACTGGCCTGACCATGGCTGGTGTTCACCGCCTGCACCCAAGTCTAGCCCTGTGCAGTTCCCTGGACAAGGGTACCTTGCCCATCTACGAATCTGAGCCACAGCCCAGGATATGGCTGGATGGAATCGGAATCTGTGGAGATGCTATGCCTGCATCGAAGGCATCTTCACCTTGGGAGGAGAGAGAATGCCAAAGACAAATGTATACAGATTCCTGCTGGGAATGCCGCGATGAACGCAGGCTGCAGCTGCAGCTGCTGTGGAACTGAGGGAGAGAAATCAGGCTAGAAACTTCAGCCACAGTACACAAGTCGGGCTGCTCTGGAGAGGGCCTGGGTCATCACTTGGGTGCTGAGGGCTAAGACTTTGGGAGACCAGTGCTCTCTGGGACTCTGAGCACTAGGTTAGCTGGACCTCTGGCATGTCACTGGAAGGCTCTGTGGAAGTGGCATGCTTATGCCTGGAGGGCTGCAAGGTTGCCCTCTATGTCCACTCCTTCCTGGTTTATTCTACAGAATAAGCATTGGCCCGGGGCGGGTGGGGCTCTGGTACTTTGGTATGTTTTCATAGGCACTGCCAATCTCATTGAAAAAAATGGTTCTTTTAGCCAGAATCTAATGAATGGGTCTTTAACCTGGAAGTGTAAATATTTCCAATCTACTGGGATTGATATTAAGTTTTGCAAACCATGGTTCCTAGGGCTGGAGGAGACATACATCTACACAGGTGTTGTCCTGCAGGGATCTGGACGGCCTTTTCCTTGGGCCCGCATCTCTTGCTCGGTCTCCCCAGGACCTATCCTGCTCTCTGTTGTTCCCTCTGTCATTCTCAGCTCCCTTGCAATCATATCCCTCTTAGGTGTACCCCATGTCTCAGAGAACAGCCAGAGGATTCTGGGCGAGGGAAATTCAATTTCATCTCCTCGTTCTAACTTTTAATTATAAAATTCGGGAAATTTCCTTCTACCTTTAAAATGATTTTTTTGGCCAAATTAACTATGGGCATTGCAGTGTTCAAAGTAGACACTGCTCCTTACTGCTTAGAAGAATTTGGAACTTCTCTTTTATTGCTTTTAGCTCTGTTATTTGACCAAGAGTCCTCTGAGTAAGAGTAGCTGGGAGTTTGTTATGAACTTCCTGGTTTTCACCTCCTTTGAAAGGAAACAGAATTGACTTTCAGGACTTAAAGTTAAAAATAAAGTGAGCTTTCCACACCGGTGTTTACAGCACAGCTAGTATTACAAAAGGATGTTTTACAAGCTTGGCTCTTTTCAGGCCTTTTATTTACATCTCCCCGGTGGACAGACATCTACTTGGCACAGCTCTAAATTGTAAATCATGTCCTCAGAACCATCTCAGGGTCAAGTCCCTGGTTCTCATGATGTGTCAGTTACTCTTCTCTCCTCGCTGAGGCAAAATGTGAGACACCCAAAATTAAAGGGGAAAGTTTACTGGGCTCACAGTTTGTAGCAGTTTTGGTCCATAATCAGCTGGCTCCAAAGCAGAGTGGCATGTGGCAGAGGGGCATCACAGAGGAAAAACAATTCTTTTCACACAGAAGACAAGAAAAGCAACAAGGGTCCTTAACAGCGTCTCTCTGCCCCTTTTACTCCATCCAGACTACTGGGATTAGGGCAATGGTTTAGTGATCACTAATGGGGAGTGGTTTAGTGATCACCACCCTTAATCCCAGCATAACACATTCCAGTTTCGGCCACCTCTGGAAAAGAAAGCCCCTCCTCATCCGCATGATGCTTTGGGGGGACATCTAGACACAAGCCATAACACGTGACGTGACCATAGAGGAAGTTGGGGAAGGCCAGGGGATTCTTAGCTCTGTACCAGAGCTCTGGGGATATCGATGGAGATCGGTGTGGGGTTGCAAGGTTCTTGGGTACAGTGCAGTGTCTCTGCTCACCTCTGCATCCACAGTGCTTCTCACTGCCTGGCACAGGGCAGCTGCTTGCTGAAGAGTTTCCTAGGCTAAAGGGGGAAGCATTACCACCATCCCAGCTAGGGGACAACCATCAGTTTTGGGAGCCAGTGGTGTAGATCAAACAGTCCAGAGTCCCCTGATAGTCATCGGATTTGCAAGGAAGCAGGCAGAGCAGAGTTATTTCATCGCTGCAAGTTGTATTTGTCTACTTCTCTGCTTTGAACATGTCAGGGCCTTTGTTCACAGTTTCTTCTTGTACTAGGGAAAAGGATTAGGAGTTAAAAGAGCTAGTGATGCTCATGAGTGGAGAGAGCAGCCAGATACTGAGCAGTGGACACAGGGAAATTTAGGCGGGTATCAGAATCCCCCCAGCAGATATGTGCCATGGCTGAGTAGTTAGTGTCCAGTTGGTTCTAAGGATTAGAAATAGTCCTGAGCACTGCTAACCTGGAAGGTGGCTTGATGTGAACCAGAAGATCTATGGAGGACCATGGGGCCAGGCAACAGAATGTTCTTATGCAAAGAGTGGAGTCCCATGCTGTGGGCGGAGACAGCCCTGTGTCAGGGCTTTTGGCTGAATTTCTGCCCTCTCATATACTTGCACAGAAAACAATCTCCTTTTATGCAGTGCACAGACTGAACAATCCTGCATGACACAAATTACTCAGGTTTTAATATGCATGCATGTATTTACATTTCACTTATATTCATGTATTCATATTCACAATATATTTGTGATATCAAGTGGACAATGTTATAAATAATACATTTGATATTAAGACTAAGAGGGAAATAATGTTATAGTCATTTCTGTAAATACAGAAGAAACATTTGCTAACATTCAACACTCATTCATCATAGGTAAAAAAATACTCAACACAGAGTGGACGGAGCTCCTTTAACCTTATGAATGATACGTATCAAAATCTTACAGCAAGCATCATCATATTTGGTGGTGATATATTAGAAATGTTTTCTAATTTTTCGAAATTTTTTCTAATGACCAAAGACTCCTACTTCCAGGCTAGCATTCAATATTATACTAGAGTTCACACTCAGAAAGGCAAAGAAATAACAAATAAGAGTGGGAAGGTCAAATGGTGAGAGGCATGTACATCAAAGATTCCTTCCCGCTTTTCTACCACTTCATGATTGGTCAGAAAGTGTCTGTCCTGTGCCCTCCTAGTCTTGCTGTTCCTGGAGAACAAGCCAAGCCAAGCATCTGCAGGTGGCAACTGCTAGGGAGTTCTCACCTGGCTGGGCTCCTGGACCACTCCCCTTTGAACAATAGGAGCTTGATCTTTGGGCCTTCCTTTTGTCTACTGATTGAGGAGCTGCTCAAGAGTTTTAAAGATTCTGGACACTGTTGAGGAGAAGCTATCACACATAATCCCAGGGACCGGGACCGGGACTTGTTTTCTGATGCCTGAACCGCATTAGTGCCAAGTGTGACAGAGGCAGTGCTGTGCGGGTCAGTTCTTGCCGAGGCCCTGCTGTGTGGTAAATAGCAGGTCCCCAGTGCTTGGTTAGAAATGGAAAAGTGGGAGCTAAGAAGGTGCTAGCTGTGTGCATTTCACAGTCTGCAAGGGGAACCCCAGTGCAGGCCACTTACTGGGCACCACATCCTGATTCAGTTCTAGGGGACAGTGGCAGTACAGAGGCGGAAGCAAGGTTTTCAGGTAAATATAGGAGAGTGGTGTATTACACAGAAGGAGGTAGCTTCAGCAAAAGCACATGGGCTCAAATCCACAGCCTATGTGGTGCTAAGGCAATTCCGTGCCACACGGCACATCACCGCAGGCCTATGGCAACACGGAAACACGGAAGGGAAAAGCGGCTCACCTCAAAACTCCCGGGAAACAGAGAGATGCTACCACCTGGAGGAGATACAGTCCCCAAGGTCATGCGGCCAGGACCTCCTCCCTCCTCCTAGGCCATGCCTCCTCTGGCCAGGAGCTCATCAGGATGCATCCACTGGGAGATTGACACCTTCATGACTTGGTCACTGCCCAAAAGTCCATCAGTTGGCCTCTGGGAAACATTTCAGATGCAAAGCGTGCGTGTGTGTGTGTTTATACTTACAAATATGTTTCTATAGCCTTATTACTGTAAATATGTAACTGTTTATATAAGATATATTTATCTACAAATAAGTAACTATGTTTATGTATATTTATAACTACATAACTATGGATAGCTATCCATTTAAACAACTATTTTTGCATATAAAATACACATAAATTTAAGCTGCCCACTACTGGTGTCCTCTGCAGCTGCCCATATAGACTCCTTTTTGAGTAAATGTAATCTCTCCCCTTTTGTAATGTTCTATTTAAATGTGGATTAGAGCATTTCATGCTATAATAAAGCCAAATGACTTCAGGTCCTGAGACACATTCTAAAACAACAAAACAAGTTATTTTTCTGTCACAGTACAAGAGAAAATTTAGCTTTCTACAGTCACCCTAACATCACCTATTTTTATTCCATATACATAGATTTAGAGGAAGATTTAGCAACTGATAGGTAGTTTAGTGATATCATTGAAGGTCAGACATTGTTATGCAGCCCCTCAATAGAATTTTTTGTCCAAAGAAATAGGAATCAAAACAAAAAGTGGTCAAATTCTTGCTTAAACTTTGCAGTGTTTCTGTTGAAGAGAAAATAAATCAAAAAGTCATCCACAGTGCAGAATTCTAAGTATTTGAATGAGGCATTTTCTATAGGCCTGAAGGATGGCTTTGAATAGAATATGCTCTGATATTGTTAGAGAAACAGCATTCTAGAAGAGAAGATTTGCAGCTGCTTTTGCTGGTTTAGGTTTTACTCTTATACAGGGGGTTCCAAATAAACGAACTTCACCATAGGTTTTTCTGTTTTAATATATACAGGCAAGTGTGTGCATAGTGGAGATAAAGGATAGCTTTGTACAGCTAAAAAGTAAGGAATGTGTATGTGGCTAGCATTAAAATGAAAACAGATCTGTGACTAGAGTATGTATTAATATGCACTTTGCCTTCTTAATTATTTAATCATCATTTTATATTTTTAGGAAGTTACAGCAGAATAATTTCCAAATTATATTTAACCAGATAAAAATCTATAATGTGGAAGAGTCTTTAAAAATTAATTGGGGCAATTTTTTATCTTCTAGGATACTTTAATTTTAATAACCTGGGTTATATCCTTGCCATGTGTTAAGGATCTTAAAGTCAGTCTGATGTAAATATCTTGACTATTTTAATTGTACTACAGCTGATGCTCACAGGTACAGCGACCTCAGTAACCACAGCAGGCACCAGGGTTGGTGAAGGAGGCGGGTGGCAGGCAGGGCTCTTGCAAGCACGGAGCAGAGACACAGCTGATACCTGACATCTGGCTGCGCCAGGCTGTTGTGTATGAACCTTGCTCTTGTGAGCTAAATCATCTATTCCTGAGTGCCACCCAGGTAGAAGTAGAGGGGAGACCAAGAGAAGTGGGCACCCAGAAAGCAGTAGAACTACTGCCTGACAAGCAAACACTTAAGCTAAAAAATAAAAGCAGATGCAGGGAATGTGTTACAGCAAAAAAAGAACAAACCTAATCCATCAATAGCATTTTCATTTCAGCCATCCTCCTGCAGTGGAGACAGATGTGTTCAGGACTCCCCTCAGATAACAAGTCCACACATGCTCAAGTCCCTTACGGAAGAGGGCATGGTATTTGCACATAACCTACTTACATCCTCCTATAAACTTTAAATTAATATAACACAAAGGCCATGTAAATAGTTGTTCTGTATTGCTTAGGGGACAATGACAAAAGTGAAGAGTAAAAGAGTGTAAAAAAGGACTAAAATGGATGATAGATATTGGGAGGTGGGAAGAAAGTGTTCAAATAGGAGGGGAGCGAGGGGGGGGGAGAGAAAGAAGGATAAAGGAAAAAAGAGAAAAGGGGAAAAAGTGAATAGAAGTAAAAATACAAACAGCTTTTGTAAATAAGGAGGGGAGGAAGAGTTGAAAACAGGGAGGGGAATGGGGGAAAAAGAAGAATCAAGATATATTATGGACAGGTACAAATTCCATACAATGAATGTGATCATCATGTATATCAAAAGCAAAACAACAAAAATTAATCTTTTAAAAAAGGTCCGCACATGTTCAGTACAAGTGCTTCGTCTGCTTAAATATGTTTGATCAGGGCCGGGATTTAGCTCAGTGGCACTGTGCCTGCCTTGTAAGTGCAAGGTCCTGAGTTCGATCCCCAGTACTGCAAAAATCAATCAATCAATCAATCAATAAGTTTGATCTGCACTTGGTTAAGTCTGAAGATACAGAACTCATGGATGTGGAGGACCAGCTGTAATAAGTAATCTTAATTTTAAGGCCACGACATCAATAAATCATGAAGTTATAAGAGAGAAACTCATCAAAAGCGGTCATAAACAGATTGTTTGCTATGAAGTTGGCACTTCATTTAGACAGAATGTTTGTTGTGTGAATGAAATAAATCTCTTTTGCTGGCAGATTGGGAGGTCTTGTTAACATTGCTCCCGGGTGGGGAGGAAAGTCAGTAGAATGATGGTGGAGATCAGGAATCCCACCTGGCCATGGCAGTGGGATGAATCGGAGGCATCAGTAGTGACAGCGTGTTCTGGGCAGGGACCCATCGGGCTTTACTCTTTCCATCTGGATCACTGCAGGGACACTATGCACACATCTTGAACACATAAAATGAGGGCCCAAAGGCTTCTATCCATTATTAAGGAAATAAAACAATAGCATACCCAGGTATTTTGAAAACTTAGTGTTTTAATTACTGACTCTTATTTTCTGATCAGGACTTAACTTTTCTTAAGTTGGCTAAGAATTCATGAAGGTTTTCCTTTTGATTTCTGTGAAGAATGATATTCTACGATCGTGGCATGGGTAATATAACAGAATTAGTTGCTCAGGGCATCTAAGTAGCAGATGCGTCCCACCTCGGGCTCTGTGACCAAAGAGGACAGTGTCACCATTGTATTAGATAGGTCAGCCTGTCAGATGGAGAATCCTGGTCCATGTGCTCCGTGGAACATTCAGAGTGTCAGTTGCTATTTCTTCATGTTGTTTAACACCAAATCCCTCTTGCACCTCAGCTCCTGTGTTTGTGGAGCTTGTGGCACTTTCTTATGTCTCTCTTGCACTTTACCTGTTCTTTTTCACCATTAATACCTGAGATCCCCTGAGCATGTAGCTAGTATTTTGCGCGGTGTAGATGCTTCACTGGTGATCACTGAAAGATGCATGGATGGGTGGAAAACATGAGCATCTGTTTTCATCAGCGTGTTTCTATGGAGAGCATCACTGAGGTGATAATACTTTGTTTTCTTTCACAAATATGAATGTTCAAATTATGATATTTAGGTCATTATCTGTATGTTCTGACAGGAAACATTCATGCATAATAGTAATCTAATCAACCTGAGTTATAAAAAGAAAGTCATTTAAATATTCTTATTTAAGAGCACATAAATAATTTCTCATAGTAATTTTTCTGGAAGAAAAAAAATGTAGTCCCATGGGGTATTCTTTATAGCAAAAAGATGTTGATGAAACGTACATGGTTTTCATTTCCCAGAGCCATTAAATCCTGCATAGTGAGCCAAAAGCACCCAAGACTTTTACATTTTTCCAAACAAAAAAATGAAATGTCACTAAAACATTGACCTTAATTTTGTATGTTCCAAATGCATCATTCATGATGTGAGGATTTTAGATTAAATAAATGTCTCTACTAATATTTGTCAGAGCACGGAACTGATAAAAAGACAGCTTTGTGTAAACTCAGATAAGAATAACTTTAGAAGATAATGATTTTTCTCCTAGATGATCACATCACAGAGGAGGTAAAATGATAACCCAAAAAGTTTGTGTGCAACAACTTGTTTCACCAGTTAAATAAATCTATTCTAATGTATGTATCGTGATGAGGAAATTATGTGTTGTTGGGGCCATCTACATTTTCTGGGGAAGGAGGATTGTTTCTCCAGTCATCCCATTTGGAGAATGCCCAACACTTTCATGCGCTACATCTTGCCTCAGCTTCCAGGCCTCTGTGCTGATCAGAAGAGCCCCATCTTCCAGGCAGTCTGCTAAGCACTGTGAGCACATTATCTTATTTAATAGCTCCAACTTGTCGTGAGGAGATACTTCTTTATAACCACATTTTCTAGGTGACAAAGCTGAGACACTGTGTTGAGAGGTTGTAGGGAATGGAAACCCTGGGCAGAACCTACTGGGTGCTCACAGATGGCCACCAAGTTGGGAGTGGACCAACAGCTTCACTTTTGAATGAAATTAGGAGATGAAATCATTTGCAGGATATCAAGACTAATAAAAAGCCACCTCCCAACTTATCAGACTCCCACTGGGAGATTTTGAAGGTGGCAGATATTTTATGGTTTTGCCATTAGAATGTAGAGTCGGTTGCCTAAGATTTTACAGATGGGAGACCTCAGCCTCAGTCCTTCCAATTCTAGGTAGGTTTGGCAGAAGAGAGTCAGCTCTTGTACAACCTCAGGTCTGCAGGGATGCACCATGTTTTCAGTTTTCAGTCAGTGACGTTCACTGTAGAATCAGTCACACAACAACACACTCGTTTTCCCCTTCTGAGAACTTGTTTGTTGGACTCCTCTCTGGCTACATTTGCTAATTTTCTCTGTGCTACTCAGTTCTGGTTCCACAGGAATCTCTGAGAGCAAAGAACTCCCAGATCAGCTCTGTGACTTTTCAGTTGAAGAAACCCATTTAACTTTGTTTGACCCAGAGCTTCCTAGTCTTCCCTGACCACAGGTGCTTCTCTTGTTGTATCTCTGTCCTCCCTGGACACGCACAGTAGGAACAACGCTTTCATAGAATGAGCAGGACACCAGTTTACATACTATTTATGCCCGTAAAGTAAAAGATAAATATGTTTCAACCAAATACAATGAAGTCAAATCTACAACTTTGATGAAACTAGTAAAGTACAAATCAGTGGTCAAAACATGTATTATTTTGTCTCTATTCTGCAAAGTTCAATTCAAAAACATTAACTGTGAATAGTATTAGGCGCCTTACTAAAACATGAATTGTAACAACTCACTTCACCCTGGTGATAACCTCTAGAACGTTCATCGACACCTTGAATTCCTTGTGTATTGTTGACAAGCACTGGTCTTTCTTATTTAAACTTTAACCAAAACTTTCTCATGAAAAAGAACTGGGAAAATAGCATAGCAAGAGGATAATGAGTTTTCCATGATAAAAAGTTCCTTGCATTTGGACATCAGGTTATAGAAACAAAGGGACATTGGGTCAGAAAATCCAGCTTCATTTCAGCCATCTAATACATTGAATTCTTGGAGTATTTGAAGAAAAGCATGATTGTAGATCCTATTATGGGTTTAAATACATATTTAGTTACATAGTTTTGTATTACTTTTCTGTGCTGTGTAGCAACTAGCACAAATTAGTGATTTTCTAAAATATGCAGTTATTATCTCACAGCTCCATGGGTCAGAAGTCCAGGTAGAATTTGCCTGGCTTTTCTGCTTGCTGTGTCACAGTCTGAACTCAGGTGTTGGCTGGAACTGTTGTCTGTCCAGAGGCTCAGGGTTCTTTTCCCACTCTGGATGTTGGCAGAATTGAGTTCCTGGAGACTGAGCACCCAGGTCTCTGGCTTCCTGCTGGCCACTGGCTGGAGGTTGTTCTCAGCAGCTAGGGCCACCCTTCGTGCCAGCCTCCTGGTCATCTCACAGCACGTAGGCCAGGTCCTCAAGGCCGGCGAAGGACCTCACTCTGGGAGCTCTTCCGGAGAGCATTGTTCCATGGAACCGGCCGGTTCTCCAAGAGAGAGGATCACACTGGATGTGGCACCTGAGTTGGGAGAAACCTGGGGCTCCTCAGGGTCCTGCCTCCCACTGTGAGTGGTTGAATGCTCACTGGGAAAGCGCTGCTAGGGCCAGACCTGTGGTGCCACCATCAGAGTCAGGTGACGGATGGGACATAGACCTGCTGCTCTGAAGGCTCCCTGTAGGATCCTCAAGCATGGCAGTTGAGGATGCACAGCCCTGCATGTGTGATAAAAGGCAGAAGAACACTGATTAGTGCAAACAACATCACTAGGCCTGGTTCTTTGTGAAAGAGCCTCTGAATATTACAACTACAAAAGCCAATAGAAGAAGGTTTCACACCTGATTTACCCTAAATTCATTTAGTCTCCAAAGAACAAATTTTTTTTTTAAAAAAGGGCATCAATCATTTAAAAAATGATTGGAAAGGAAAGGAAAGAAAGGAAAATGCTTTAATTGTCTGTAGTCATTACGCAGATAAAATCAAGTTTTTATGTATTTATCAATAACATGTGCCTGGCTTTATGGTTCACACCTATAATCACAGCAATCAGGAGGCTGAGACAGGAAGACAGGAAGATCGCCATGAGTTCGAGGCCAGCATGAGCTACATAGTGAGTTCAAGGACAGCCTGAACTACATAATGAAATCTTGACTCAAAAAACCAAACAACAACAAGAACAAAAAAAACCCCATATGGCTCACATTTCTTAACGTAGTTCTCAAAAGCTCAAATCATAACATTTTTAGAAATTTATATATAATATAAATATTAACTCATCAAACATAAACTAATCATAAGGTACTTGTAAAAGTTACCATTATCATTATCGTTATCTATGCTGCTAGATAATAGACTTCAATTCAACATATTTTTTTTCAATAAATTTTGGGTAAAGGGCATAAAAATGCTGTTTCAGCCTGAATCTTCAGGACTGAATTCTCCATAATGACTGTATTATTGTAACTCTGTTTTACATGTTCTTGCCAAGAAGTGGATCAACTTTAGTTCACACAAATAAGATGTGTGAGACTGTAATCTTCATATGCAAATCCCACGAGGAAGGCAATGTTTCACTGCCTAAACCTTGTTTTTTTATGGTTTTAAATGTATGGATATTTCCAAATAAGAAACCACAAAACATTTGTTGCTTTTTTCTCCTTACAATCTGGGCTTCGTGTTCCATATACCATTTTAAAAGCAAGTCCCACGAGCAGCCCTGCCAAAATCTTAATCTTAATGGTACAGTCTCACTTTGGTTTATCTTATTTATTTTAGGTCTCTCAAAATTCCTCCTAGAAACTCTTAAAATCTGTAGAAATTATTACAAGTTCTCAGGCAGACACGTGATACTGAAACATTTTCTCCCTTAAAAATGGAGGAATAGCAATAAAGGGTGGCTGTCTTTGCACAAGGTCGCCATTCTAATTCCCACAATAGTAAGAATTCACTTCTACCTAAGAGAACTTTCTCCTCTCATTGAAAGATGTTTGCCAAAAAAATATGTCTGAATTCTTGACTTCCACTCAGAGAGTAAGAATTTAAAGGCAGTATAGTAAGGGAATAAAGTAAATATATGGATCATCTCATTTGAGATGTAAGTTTATAGAGGCAAAAGTGCCTACAAATCCCAGCCTCTGTAATAAAGAAGATTTCTAGCAACAGCACTGATTTTCTTATTCTCTTGAGCTGTCTACAGTGTTATAAAAAAGAATGCCTAAGGAAGAAATTCAGCTCCATTTTTATACACACATTTATATAATCTAAGACACACATGGACACACACTCACACACACACCATTGCCATTTTTTTAGGTGTATTTGTTTGCTCTTTTTGCACTTAAAAGAGCCCAGACTGGCTGCTGTTTAAAGTGAATGCTTGTGTTTGAAAGACCCTGCCGTGCCAGGCTTGGAGCAGCCCTGTGCCCATTGCCCAGTGTGCGTAAGAAGTCGTATTGCCCCTGGGTTCTGCCCTGGAGAGGCACACAGGCCACGCAGACCCCCATGCAAGCAAAGGTGTGAGGAAAGCGTGTGAAGGTGACATGAGGAGCTATGTAGCTCCCCATAGGAAACCCGCGGAGATGCAGTGACTACACAGGGCAGTGAGACTGTGGGTGACACTGTATTTAAAACGTTCCCTTTTTTGTTATGGTATTATTTTCACATTTTCAGGATATTTCTCCCATATCCCATTGTGCTTTTGTGACCAGCAGTACGAGTGAAAAGGAAGCAGGAATATTCTTTAAAATGTTTTAAAATTATCAGCCTCTCCTCAGAGTAACAAGTATAAACTGAGTTCACTATTTAGGGTTTTGGAAATCTTTTCACCATCTATGACCCTAATGTAAATGCATGCATTGAGTATTTACTTGAGACACTGACCAAATCTAAAGCAAGACTGTGAATTGCAAATGCTTTTTGGCCTTTAGGAGATCATCTCATCTAGCCCCTCGTCTAGCATACGCTCAGATGTGTTCCGAGAATTACTGATGATTTACGGAGGGTTCTGTCTAGGCAAGAAAGGTCCTGACATCCACTTCTCCTTCTCGCCTCTGAGTTGTGACTCAAACTGCCTCAAATCGCACTGCAGAGGAGTGCAGCCCCTTCATGTTCAAAGGCCTGTGCCGATGTCAAGGTGCACTGTATCCCAAAAAGCTGATTATAAGGAAAACGTGTGGTTATAAATCGATGAAGATCATAAGCTATCTACACGTACACGCTCGCACAAACACACAGGCTGTAACATGCACTCGGTACCCCAGCAGCGTATATAATTACAAGTAAAATCGGTGTTGATGATGAACATTTTGTCTTTATAAACCACTTTATCAGCAAGTACATGTGGTTATATTCAGGCCCAAATATTCAAACAATAATGACATGAACAAAGTACTGTGGTATCGATGTGGGGAAGTTCATATGTGTGTACTCAAAATACGTGCAGGTCCACATTTATTGAAGATTTGTTGAAACCTTATTAGGAATTTTAGCATCCACGTCCTACTCACTTGTAATTTTCTTTCTTCTAAAGTCTTTGCCTGGTTTAATATCAGATTAAAGTTGGCCTCATAAAATGACGTGCGTATACTCTCTCCTTTGCAGTCAGCTGCAAATGTGTGCAGTTGGTTTGTTTCCGTTATTTCTTCCTCGTACCTTCCATGTCTCTACTTAACGTGTTCAGGCTTTCCTCTAGTGTTTTGAATGTCTGTAACACATTTATAATATTTCTATTAGTGATCTCAACTACAGATAATGTCTTCCGAGTCTTTTCCGCATTCGTTTCAGTGGATCCATTTTTCTCCTCATAATAGGTTGTGGTTTGGGGCCTCATGGCATACTGATAATTTTAGATCAGGTGCATGATATTGTAATTTCACCTGGTTGTTGCTCTAAAAGCATGCCAGACATTTTTCCTGGGATGGCATTAAGTTATGCAAAACCAGCTGATGATTTGGGTTCTTGCCTTTAGGCTTATTAGTATCACAGGGGCGTTTCGGCATTTCTTCTCTACTGATTTTTCCCTGAGGCAGAGCCAAGACCCTCCTTAGTACCTACTGACTCCCTGAGAATCCAGAGCTTCTCCCCCCCGTGCTTGGGAGCCAGCACTCTCCTGAGCCCTGCCCGGATAATCTTTGCACGTGGCTGTTTCTGTAGCCTGAGCAGGTTCTCTGTGTGTTTTGCTGATTTTTTCTCAGTTGCATGCCCAGTGGCCTCTCTGTATCTCTGGAATTTCCCTGCATGGCTCTCTCCTTTCTGAGTAAGGCAGCTGCCTTAACTCCCAGGATCCAGAATCTGCCTCCTCCCTCTCTTCTCCAGCCCAAGCCTGGGTTTCCCTTCCCAGAGCCACCACCCAGAAGCCGTGGGTCTGTGGGCTGGGTCCCTCGCTGGGCTCCCTTCATTTGTTTCCCATCACCCAGTGACCGCTGCCCTTCTGTGCGCCTGCAGTCCAGCCTCTTAAATGTTCTCTGCCTGTAACTTAGTTGTTCTGTTGAAACAGGTAATGCCGTTTCTATGCTCCATCTTGGTAGGAAGCACAAGTCCCTCTGTGACCTTGTGATTTTGAACCCACAACCTTCCTTTACTTATCTCCCTTGCTGAGTATGACAACACTAATGCCCAGAACTCCCTTTCAGTATGTGATCTTCTGCCACAGGTCTCTGGGATGAGATCTACTTCCCTGCGCTTCTTGAGCGCTTTGGCCCTTTACAAACACAAAGGAACTAGATTCTTACTTCTTTTATGCCCAATGGCCTTCTGTCTCAGCATGCCAAGCTCAGTTACTGAGAGCTTTATAAGTGGATACAGCAACCATAAGGATTCCACATAAGAATACATTTTGTTTCTGCTTCCAGCTGTTGACTTTAAGCTGTAATTTGTGCTTTGCACGGAGCTTATGGTATCAAAATTCCCCTTAGACTGTCTCCATCTCTCCTCTTTACCCTTAACCTAGAAAATGCAAAATAATTTAGACTTTTCAAGAAAAAGTAAACAAAATCACAGTATAATAAATAAAATCAAAACAGAAGGCTCCACTGAACTGCCTAAATTTTCTCCACGAATGTATGCAAATTCCACTTAAATAAAAGCTTATCTGGAACTTGATCAATGTGATTTATCTATTCATCAAGTGAGTAGGGCAACTGTGTTCAAGATGGGTGTTAGAAACTAAATATGACAAACTTTGTGCTCTTCACAACCTGCAGGCTCTGAGTGGAGGCAGAGTGATGAAACAGTTGCAATTCAGTGCAATACATGCTTTTTTTAAATTAAATTCTTTTATTGGTACATTGTAGGTATACAACACAATTGCATTTCTCATTGGGAATTGTACCTTTATATAATGCATCTTGGTTCCTATTTTTTCCCCATTCCTACCCCTCCCTTCATGCCCTCCACCCTTCCCTATTTACAAAGACTTTATTTCTACTTTTTCCATTTCTCATCATTTTTCCTTTCCCTTCTTTCCTTTCCCCTGCCCCTCCCACTACCCCTACACCTTTG
>NW_004624751.1:6405259-6461969 GCF_000247695.1 Heterocephalus glaber | reverse complement strand
TATCAGAGTGTTCCATCTCATTTCCCTTTGGGGTTGCTGTAGGTGATCTGGAAGTCTGGTTTTTAGACTTATTTACATGTTTTCTCTTTTCACCTGGAGGGGGGCCTGTTAGTGCCTTCACAGATTACCTCCTCTGAGCTGGGAGAGGTGGGACAGGGGCCGGGCACAGCGTAGGGATGGTGGCCCAAAAGCCCTTTCCTGTGGGCTGGGAGCAGCGGGAGGGAAGGTAGCCAGGAAGCCCCTTCCTCTGGACCAGGAGCAGTGGGATGGTGGCTCAGAAGCCCCTACCTCTGGGCCGGGAGTGGTGGGAGGGATGGTGACCCAGAAGCCCCTTCCTCTGGGCCAGGAGCAGCAAGACAGAAGGTGGCCCAAAAGCCCTTTCCTCTGGCTGGGAGCAGCAGGAGGGATGGTGACCGGGCAGCCCCCTCCTCTGGACCAGGAGCAGTGGGACGGTGGCTCAGAAGCCCCTACCTCTGGGCCGGGAGCATCGGGACTCAGTACTGTGGTCTGTTGGTCCGGTGTCCTCTGCGTCTTTGTAGTGTGGAACCAGGTGGCTGTACAGACGAGCGGGGGATGGGGTCCAGTGGATTGTTGCCGGGGCGCAGGCTGATTCGGTGTGTTCCACGCGACTTGGGACCTCGGTAGGGCATGCACAGACCTGCCTGTCTGCAGCGGGGTGATTCGGCATCTTCCCCATGACTCGGGACCTCAGTAGGGCGTGTCTACATGCTTTGAGTCTATAAAACAGGCCTGCAGTGGTGGTGGCCTGCAAAGCAAACGAGGCGAATAGAGTGGAGAGAAGAGCATGAACACAGGAGGCTTCGTCTATGGGGCTTGGCATTGAAGTGAGGGAGAACCAGCCCAGAGACTCACAGGTTCTGGATTAATTTTTAAATGGAAGGTTTGTCACTGTCGCCTGGGATAGGGAATTCATGGGGGTACATATTAGGAGGAATTGTTTAAAATTGCTTTAGTAACCATTCTTATCTTATAATTTGTACCAGACCGTTAAGAATCCTAAGTGGCAAATAAGAGCAATTAGCTCCCTAGAATAGTTTTTAAAAGCCATTTTTCTTCAGTATGAAAAATAATGGTATTTTAGTTCCATTCAAACTTGGATAGTTATAGCATCAGTAAACCAGTAAATTGTAGCATACGGATTCAGTTAATCCATCTAAGCTATCACAAGTGAATTGAATCACTTCATCATTTTGGTTACTGTATTAATAGGAAAGAGATTGACCTTATCATTTCCCAACCCTTTATGATTCGATACTTCAAGTGGTTGCATCATAATCAAACCTCAAAAACCATTTGGAAGAAGTCTCAAGTCTCAGGTTAAAATCTGTTCTATGAGAAAATAAAAACCAAAGAGCAGATGTAGATATTGGAGGCTTAGGTCTGAGGAGCCAGGAGCTGTGCCCACCACTGGGGCCTGTGGTGTCCTCTCCTGCCCAGACCAGCTCAGAGATGCCAGCTAGACATAGGAGCCAGCCCCCAAGAATATTTACCACTCACGGGTGTCGAGTTAACTTCATCTCCATAGAAAAGATGCAACTTCCAGTGTGAAGTACTACGACTTTTGAGAGTACGTTTTATGTTCACTGAACTGTTGGATCCTACTATTTTATAAGTAAGATAAACCTTACCGCTGCCTAAAACTGCACATTTTACACAGAAGTCCATAAACCACATATGTTGTGAGTCCTCGGACACTTGCCTGGCCAAGTTGGCATGGAGTGACAACAGCAAGGATCGTGGTGTAAATGTTTCAATCCAGGGGTGACAGTGCCCTCACTATGAGCACAGAAGGGCTGGGGCAAAGAGTTCCTGAATTCCTGCCATGCAGACTTCTTGCCAGGTGAAAGACACACACACACACACACACACACACACACACACATGCTACATCAGGCTTTTCACAGGATTGGACTCATGGCATTTGCTGGAGCTATGTTTTCATTTAAGAGTCAGCATCCAAAAGATGCTGTAATGAAGATGCTGGCCATGGAGGAGAATGACGTCATCTGTCTTTCTAGTTTGGGTGGTGTGGAGATGCATGAACCAGGAGGAATGGGAGCAGATAGTACAGAAGTGACCCTGAATGCTTTACATATTTCCTGATAAAAGACTATGATGTTACAAACACAAAGAACTCCTGAGTAGTGTCCATTGTAAAAAATATACATGTATAAAGGATAGATTACAAGAAAAGAAACCTCGTAGGGATATTTAGAACAATAACAAAGTAGCAACTGTGCTTCTGGTTAAAGCTAGTGGTATGGGCACACATGGACAGCTACCTTTCTCTCTACTGGAAATTTGCTAATTAAACATTAGCAAGTTTGTTTTTTCAATCCTCTAATAATCCTCCAAAGACAGAAAAAAAGAAAGAGAAAGTGCTAGATTTTATTTTTTAAATGCAGTTGGGAAACATATCCAAGGTGAATGAAGCCAAGACCTGCAGAAGGGAGCTGCAGAAAAGCGCTGACTCAGCATCCAACCCAGACCGTACCAACTAGTTTGCAAGGTCTGCACTGACTGGGGTCTGGAAGTTTGGATTTTGGGAAAGATTTCACCATGCCCGGGATGACAACAGGCTTACTATGCCAAACTCTGTGCAAACAGCGTGGCACTCACTGAACAGCTGTGGCCCTCGGGGGTGTCTGAAATTTGGGTACATGACAGACAGAGAGGTCAACGTGCCAGACCCCAGTGAAACTCCTGAGCCCCGACTCTGGTGAGCTTCCCTCACAGAGACAGATTTCACATGTGTCACCAGAGCCACCTTCTTGGTGCTTGGTTTCGTGGGCACCAGCGCACATGTGCCTTTTCTCTCCACTGGTTTAGCTTTGTAGCTTCTCGTTGTAATAAATTACAGCAGGCAGTATCGACACACGGAGTCTGACGAATGTTGCTACTTAGGCAGAAACTAGAAACGTCTTGGCCATGCCTAGCTCATGGGTGGTAAGATTCATCCCAGTTCATAGCCTTGACTCCGGAGAGCTCAGGAATCAGTACCCTCACGTTCTTTGCTAGTGGCAAAATAGTTTGCATTTAAGAAGTGATCAGACCTGCAGACCTACCTTCCTCTTTAAGAAGAGTCCTAGGGTGAAAGATAGGAACCAAGAGAGATTATGTAAAGGTGCAAATTTCCAACGATGAATGTCATTATATTGTATACCTAAAATGTACCAATGATTAGAATGAATAATCGATAATGCACAACAGGAAGAAAAGGTCCAAAGGGGTAGGGGCAGTGGGAGGGGCGGGGGAAAGGAAAGAAGGGAAAGGAAAAATGATGAGAAACAGAAAAAATGGAAATAAAGTCTTTGTAAATAGGGAAGGGTGGAGGGGGTGAAGGGAGGGCTAGGGAAAAAAAAAAAAAAAAGAAGAGTCCTAGACCTATTTTATCTGTCAAAAAGCAGGAAGTTTATTCTCTGGAGAGAAAACAGAAGAGTTTCTGGGCCTCAGGGCACTGGGGGCTGGAACTGAGAAAGGCTGATGCCCAGAATAACTGGCAGCTAGACACGGAGAGCCCAGCTCTCTCCCTTCCTTCATCACCCTGGTGCCTGCAGACTCTGCCCCACAGTCAGGCAGAGCGGGACACCAGGGCATCCCTGCAGAGCGCCCCAAGAAAGGCTTCAGATTCTGACAGCTTTCTCTGTCCAATGACCCAGCCAGGCCCCACCTCGGTCCTGCAGTTGGTACAGTCACTGCCTGGCAGAATATCTGGTGAATGAGTGACAAGTTCATAGAAACTGAACCACCTCCTAAAACACAAGAGAGCCTTTTTTTTTTTGTACCGGGGATCGAACTTGGGTCCTTGCGCTTGCAAGGCAGATGGCGGAACCACTGAGCTAAATCCCCAGCACAAGAGAACTTTTGAGTTGGACTGGAAGCGAACAAGACAGGAATAGAAGTGAATCACAGTTTACCATATCCCTCTGGCATGAATGGTCCTCACCTCGTGATTAGTACAAACACTGGATTTGATCTAACCGACATTAAGATGTAACTATGTGAAGACTGTGGGAGATGGGAAGACTGCAGGAATGTAACAGGCACAGGAAGGGTGTCAGACAGGAAAGGGTAGAGTCCTGCTTTTCCATGGTGCATGGCTAATGTACAGTGCCTAATACTGGAAAATTCACATTAGCACTCTGAAAGTAAATACAAAAATATTCAACTGAAAGATATAGGGAAAGTACAGAGTAGTTTTCTTATAACAAAACTTAGAGAGTGATTTAACTCTTGTTTTATATGTGTAGCTAACATTGATTAAAAATATGTTAAAATATGGGCACAAGTAAGTATATGTACTGTTGGTTTTCCCTCTAGTAGAACATCATTTATTGTCAGATGGAAGACTTGTGATGTAGTACTGCATGAAAGATTAACCCCTGTGATTCTTACTGTGAGGCTACAGAATTCACAGTTACTGTCAAATAAATTAGCAAGTGTCCCAGGCAGATTTTTATCATCCTAGTCCTCAGTTCTGCCCCCATCCAAGTCCCATAGCCTGGCCCACTCAGCAGACCTTCAGATCCACTCTCTGCTCCCCTCCCCAGGACCCTTCCATTGCTGGGTGGAAGGAAGGTACCTGGGAGTGAGAGAAAGGAAGGAAAACCATACGTTGTATTCATAGAGGAAGTGCAGAAATCTTACAGATTGAAGTATCAGTTTTGTGTCTCCATGTGGATACTCAGAGACCCCAGTGCTTTGAATCTATAATTCCAGGGCTTATAATATCCATGAATCTTAACAAATATTATGTAGTCTGATAAGAAAAATATGCTTCTGTCCTATTAACTTTAAACTCTTAAAGAAAACACCCAAACTTACCATCAGAATAACCAGCTTCTTGAGTTACCTATCAAGTGAAATGAAGATGTTTTACACAGAATCAGCATTCTTTTTACATGTGATGTTGTTTATTGATTTAAAGTCATTGTTGATGCTTGAGAAACTGCCAGTTGTACTTGGAGATGACTGGAGTACTGACCATTCTGCAAAATGCCTATTTTCACATAAATATGTTTCTAATTTTGTAGAGTAGCTTTGAGTATCTTAGGATTTGACATTTTGGGTAACCTTATCTTTCTTTAAAAGAAAGGAGTTCCTCCTGAGATTCATGCCACAGGGTAAGAAACTCTGCCTTTCCCTCCAGGAGTACCAGCCTTGCAACACCAACCCGTGTCCCGAGCTGAAGAAAACCACACCCTGGACACCATGGACGCCCGTCAACATCTCTGACAATGGCGGCCACTATGAGCAGCGATTCCGATACACCTGCAAAGCCCGCCTGCCAGATCCGAACCTGCTGGAGGTGGGAAGGCAGAGAATCGAAATGCGGTACTGTTCTAGTGACGGAACCAGCGGCTGCTCCACGGATGGTGAGTCGCAGTGTCAGAGGGACTGACTGCTCCCATCCAGAGGCCTGCTCTTGTGTTGACGGTCACAGACAGACACACAGGGCGGTTTTCTTTGCAATTGTGCTTAGCAGCTCTTGTTGCAATGATCTTGCAGAGTAGAATTAACTTGAAGGAAAGACCTTTACTATAGGAATTTAGCCCTTTATCTGTGGGGGATAATTCAGAGGCTCCCAGCGATTGCACTTTAGGCACAACAAGAGACAGGAAGAGATTAGCAACACTAAACCCTAAATAAAATAGAACAACTATAAAAATAAAATATAAGAAAAGCTATGTGGTCTCCCTCTTCAAAAAGTCAAGACAAATACCAATATTTTTGGCTTGTGATTGAAACCATGGAGCCGTGATGAGGAAGCATACTGTATTAAGTTGACTCTGAATTTGATCCCCAAAGTAGCACTGTGCTTCTCACAGATCCAGAGGAGTCTGTGCCCAGTAAATCTCCCTGTGTTGCAATGGAAAGCTCCAAATGGTGACCACCAGCTACTCTTACAGATCTAAGGTCCCCAAAGCGGCTCCCGGGAGCTGGGGCCTGCCTGGCCGGGTGGAGGCTGGCAGCTCCTGCTAAGCACCTTCTGCTTTAGAAGCACTTTCTCGTCCAGTGTTTTGTCCTTACTGGCATCCACCCCTGCTACCTCAGAGGGCTGCTCTCTGTGGTTAAAGGATCGCACACACTTATTGTCTCTTAAAAGAATACAGTGTTGTCACACTGATGAAGGGTTTTATGAAAATAAGCATACAACATAAATAAAACCACCACCACCCACCTAGAAAAATGAGCAACAGAATGACAGTTGCTCCTTATTAATCTTGTAAAATTTCAACATCATTAGCAGAATTCACATAGGATGAAACTCTAGGTAAAAGATGACCAAAGGCCCAGCTTAAAGGTCTGCACTCTGTAAGGGATGATCCTGCAATCTCCAGTTAGCGTCATGATATAAAACACAAGATTTCACATAAAGATTTCAGGCCTTTCAGAATTTTTTCTGGTATAAGTGGGTACCATGAATTTTTTAAAGATAACTATGCCCCATGCAATTTTTTAAAGGTGGAGATGCGCATTGCTTGGGGCACACTTATGCTAAGGTGTTATTAGTTGTTAATCTGGTTTACATCTAACTGATCTTCTTATAGTATATTGCCACTCTGGCAATCCTCTTTTCGATTTATTCACTTATTCCCCAATTTCAAAGCAGACTGAATTGTCTCATTTCTCATGGCAGCAAGTGAAGGGGAGAAAAATGAACAATGGTTTCTCTAAAATTAGCTTTTCTTTTTCAAACTTATATTCTTTATTTCTCTATTCTTGGATGCAGATAAAGCCAAAGCTAATGTTTGTTTTAAATGTTAATAATCTAAAGTATGGAAACATTTAAAATGCATTTATAAATGACATTCTATATTTTCTCCAAAAGTGTATCCTGGGCATGGCTTGGAAAGAACTTCCTGTGTCTTAATGGCTTTAAATCCTAATGGCCATCCTCACCTTTTGTTATTGACATCTTCAGAACAGAAAATTGGACTCATTTGCCTCTGACCACACAAAATGAGGCTTAATTGTTCAGAGATGTCCTTTATTGATTACCCACAAAATACTGGTTCATCACAGAAAAGCACTTCTAATTCATTTTCTCTGAAGAATACCTGGCCTACATTTCACAGGCAGAGTTTCAAAGTAAACAACAAAGTTACTCCAGGGTGTGCAGAATTACAGTCATGTTTGTTTTCTCCTGACTATGAGTCCTCAGAACTTCCCTACATCCTTAGAGGCATTTGTTAAAACTTGTGTTCCATGGCCTAAAGCTGAGGAAATTATTGAATATTTTTATTGTAACTGGAGAGGGATTTTCATCAAATTAAACACACATTTTGACTAGGATTGTTTAAGGGATTGCCTGCTCCCAGCAGACCTAATATATAGTAAGTCTGCAAAGAGTGTGGGCTGACATATGAGGAAGACCATTTTCCCACCTACCCTGGATTCCAGCTGCTGCTATTGCCACTGGTCCATTGGTTCTTGGAAAACAGTTGTCAGCAAGTGTGCTCAAACCTAACAGGCACATGAGACATTGGCAGAGTTGTTCAGGGGTGCGTTTAGAGAATGCAGGACATGCATTCTCTAAAGCAGAGAGGTGTCTCTGTGGCCTGTGTCCCATGAGCGGTTAATGCGGCCCCTCGTGAAGAAGCAGGCTTAGCAAATGTCTGAAACTAACCCGTGGTTCCTGAGGGCAGTTTGCTGTAGAATTTCTACGGGAAGTGAGAAAGGTCAATTTTCTTTAGAGGTTCCTACGTAAAATAAATGGACAACCAATACAGGACCGAATAACTGTGTAGGGAATTCGCCACACTGACAAATGGAGCTTCCTTTGTGCATAGCAGCCGTGGGAAAGAAGCCCAGGTTCTAGCAGGTTGTCACTCGGCTGTACTAGTTTTTGGCTTCTGGAGTGTGAAAAGGGTTTCCTTGGATTGGAGAAGGTAATTGCAGGCATAAAGTGACGGAAAGAGGCCAGGCTAGGCCGAGGCCCCTGGCTGAGCCCCGCGGTCATCCTTGGCCTTTCCTCCGCAGGGCTTTCCGGGGACTTCCTGCGCGCAGGGCGGTACTCGGCCCACACAGTCAACGGCGCGTGGTCAGCCTGGACGTCCTGGTCCCAGTGCAGCCGCGACTGCAGCAGGGGCATTCGGAACCGGAAGCGCGTGTGCAACAACCCGGAGCCCAGGTACGGAGGGATGCCGTGCCTGGGCCCGTCCGTGGAGTACCAGGAGTGCAACATCTTGCCCTGCCCAGGTGAGTGCACGTCGTCCTCTGCAAAGGAGCGGGACAGTCGGGCACCTTGGGCGGGCTTCTAATTCACCCAGGCGCGCTCATAGGCAGCATCAGTCCCTGTGGGATTAACCACGTCTCCAAAAAGGAAAAAAGGAGGGGACAGGAAGAATGATAGAGGAGTCCTCGATTCCCCACTCTGTGCCGCTCATCTGACGCCAAATCCAGCCACTCCATCGCGCGTTAAACTTGCCACTCAGCCCCTCTTCAGGGCACCAAGCAGTTTGATTTCTAAGATTGTGGCTTTCATGGACCCAGCAAGGGCCTCCTCTCTCTAGATTGCACTGGCAGAGAGATAAATATGGTCCGGGCTGGATTGTGTTCATTCTTTCCATTTTGTTTCTAAAACAAATTAAAACATTCCCACGAGCCACTGCAAGCTCTGTGGGCCCTCGGCCCTGTGCCTGATGGTCTGGAGAGATGTATGGTGTCCCTGAAATGCATGTCAGCTGCTTTCTGGACCCCAGTGGGCCCAGGGCCCCATGAGACGCCCCCGCATCCTCCTCCAGGTCACAGTGGCGGGGTGTGGTGTGAGCACAGAGCCCTCCCCAGTACCACTGGGTCCTGTGTCCTCCCCACATTGTCATGCCACCAAATCCCGAACAAGCATGAGGACATTAAAATGAGACCTAGGAGCTCAGGGTTTTTGATGAGACGCTGGTTACAGTCCCTCTGCCTTCCTCCTTCAGCATCTGACCCTGTGTCTGCCTTCCTCCTGGCACTGCCCTGGGTGGGGCCCTGTCACCTCCATGGGTTCCACTGCCCTTCCCACGGGCACAGGCTCTGGGCCCTGGTACCTCACAGCCGCCGATCTCCATCTGTCGCTCAGAGTATTGCCTTTGCCTTCTGTCTGGATGGACCCTATGAGGTGGAGATTCTTAGGACGTCTCACTCACCACTGCTGCAGCCTCAGCTTCCAGCCCAGGCCCAGCGCAGCCTGAATGATGATGAAACAAGCTCTGCCCTCATCTCCTCTCCTTCCTTGTTCATCCTGTGCAGCACACGCTCTTGGATGACCCATTCTGTGCTGCTCACAGAGTGTATGCAAAGACACAGTGCTGCAGTCCAGGTCAGGAAGGACCCTTTCTGAGAATGATGCCAACCTGATGGCTAAGTTGGTGACACCATGCAGTGGCCACACCAACCAAAGACCTACTGACCTTGAATCATGACAGTGACACCAACCAGGTTGCTCCTGAACTGAGTCTGAGGGGAACACAGGAGTTAGTCACACTGACAAGCAGGGATGGTGTGTGGGAGGTGGTGTGTGTGTGGCGGGGAGTCATTCCAAACATCAGTACAACGCTTTGAAGGCATAAGGTCTTAGCATCTTTTTCCATAGGTGCACACAACTTTCTGAGTTCCTTGAGTGGGAAACTGACTTACAGTAGTTGCTTAACGAGGATTTGTTGAATGGATGAATGGATGGATGAATGATCAGGTGGATGGATGGACCAGTGATGGACAGGTAGATGATGGATGGGTAAAAGTGAAAATAACACGTCCCCAGCTTTGTATCTGAGGCTTGCAATGATGTCCCTGCTCTTACAGCTGTACTCCTCCTAGGGCATCTCTTCCTGAATTTCTCCAGCCTCAGGGAATCTTCCTCTGAACACCCAACTTTCCCAGCCAGGCTGATGCTGAGGCTGGGAAAGGTCACCGAGCCTGTCTTTCCCACAGCCCCAGTGAGAAGATTCCTCCCCGGCTGCTGGGAGGAGGCCCGTGGGTGATATGGCTAGATTTGAGTCAGCTGTAAACTGGATGGAGGGAGGGTGTCTGGGAATGTCAGGATCCTTCCACTCCCTGCCCCTCCTCAGGCTCCAGATTCCTTACTGCCATCAGCAGAGCCTGAAGATTCCTCCAGATGTTCAGACACTGCCCTCATTCCTGTTGAGAGTCCCTGTCTCTCTCAGAGATACTTTGGAGCATCCTCTGTGGATGTTTTTAGTTATCTCAAAATAGCTCTGCCCCCCATTTTCCTTTAAAAGCCAAGATTCCCAAAAGTGTTGTGGAATTAGTCAGAACACCCATGTCACTTTCTACCAAGGAGTGGATGCATTCAAGGCTGGATAGTGCACATGTCAACTCTCCCGCTGACCTCCTAGAAAATTCCTATAAATACACCAGAATGTAGCTCAGCAAGGAAGAGCAGAAAGCCCAGAGCTCCAGCAGCTCAGCTGCACCGTCCTGGAGAAGCAGTCATAAGGCTGTTTTTACCCATTTGAGACATTCTCTGGTTTAACCCTGTTGGGTCTTAGTGAACAATTACAAATGGATCTTGTGTTCCATTAAAAATAGTTTTTCATTTTGATTTAGAATGTAAATAAATCTTAATCTAGGGGAACATAAAATACCCTGTAAGTTAATCAATGAAAAATTTCATCTCCAATTCTCATGTGTATATTAAATTATAATAAGGTTTTAAAGATGATGATGCTAGGGTCAACTGATCCCTTCTGTATGCTCTGGGTTCATCTAACTAGCGCCTTCTGTACGTCGATGGTTTCCAATGTGGAGAAATAGCTGCTTCTCCTTCACACCTTTTCCTCATGTCATGATTGATTCAGTGCCCAAGAATCCAGACCTTGACCTACAAACGTAAGCAAAAGGTGGCTCTTCAGTGCTCTGCAGTATTTAAACAAGAGGAAAACAACCTCAAAGTTTTCTTTAGGCCCCATAAAGCCTTCCACAGAAAACATAAACTCTTTTGAGCATATTTGACTGAAAGGGTCCCATGTGGTCTTTGTTCTGCAAACAATAAACGCGAGGGAGGAACACTGAGTCCTGGAGGGGCCACTGTCTGAATCAGGAGAATCTGACAAGTGTGTGCTCTCTGGGGAACGCCTGCCCGTCACCCATGGTGTGCAAGGACACTGTCTCATGCAGGGCTGGTGGCTGCATGGCTGGTGCAGGAGCCTGGTTCTCAGAGATCCTTAGGGAAACAGAGAGCCCTGCTGTCCTTCAGTGGGAAGCCCTGTGGTCCATGCCACATGCGGGTTGCAGGAATCAACACTGCACATTCGCGTATTCTGAGAGACCATCAGTGCCAGACTTTCTTCCCCTGGGTGTGCACAGGATGCCCAACACAGGTGTGTCTCGTTTGATTCTGCTGTCTTTGATCACTGGTAACTATACTCTGTTTTATTTTTCTGTAGTGAGGGAGTATTTAGCTAGGATTCCTGGAATAAGAGTTTCTGTCCTCTTCCATTGACTTAAACCATGAATTTCATTTGACCAAAAATAATTCCCCATAATTACTTGTTTTGATTCCTTGAGAGGAACATGGATCTGAGCTTGAGTGTGTTTCAGGATTCCCGTGAGCTGGGCTTTCCTAGGTAAATCAGAGGGTGGTACAAGCCATGAGATGATTCTCACGAAGCGTTTTGGTGTGAAAATGCCGGGAGCTATGTGAACTCAGACTCTGGTGATGGGCACGGCCTGTGTCCAGTCTGCCCTGACTTTTCTCGGCTCCCCACTCATGTCTCTGCAACCTAACTCTCTGTGCCTCACCTGAGATTTTGAGAACATTCCCAGGGCCCTTGTAAGTGGAAAACTTACCAAGTCTCTGCTTCCCCTTCTTCTCCTGTTCCTACTCCTGTTCCTCCTCCTCCTCCTCCCCCTCCTCCTCCTGTTATTATTACTGCTATTTTTATTGTCATTCCCAGCCTCATTCCACCCCTGAAGCACTATCCTTTGCTCATTTACTCGTTTGTTTTGCATCCTTGACCCCAAAGTCCCTGCATCCCCATTCAGAGTTCTAAATGCCCTGTCACAAAGAAAGCTATTGCGTTAAGCTTTGTTTTCTGTAGTTTCCACTTTAGAAATGCATCAGCCTTCCTGATATGAATGGATTCTGCAGAATTCAATGTGCTCTTCTATCCTGCACAAACGCCATGTCCACATCTCTGAGGCAGTGCTCCGGGGCAGCGGGGTGGTGGTGCGGGTTCAAACTGTGACGCAGGGACAGCACTGAAAGGACAGGACGTGAAGCCAGGTTTGAAATTGTTCAGGGCATAGGGTGATTATAGCCCTGGAAACTGCCTGCAAGAGTGAAACACCCACTTCCCAGTTCTTCAAGCACATCCTTGAGGGCAGTGGAAGAGGTAGAGATGGTGTGAGCCCCTAATTCGTGCTCCCCAGTGGGACGCTCACATGCACCCCAAACTGTGCACACTTCCAACAGCACTTCCTCTCTCTGTCCAGACGTGGACCATCCATGCTGAGGAAAGCTATCATGATCCCAGAAGGATGGCTGTGTTTGTGTCCAGGGAGGAACATCAAACTAGGCCAGGTGTGAGTTGGCATAAAGAGGAGCAAATGCTCCTTGAAATACCTCAGGAGAGCGTGTGTATGTACATCAGCTTCCTTGAGTGAGACTGTTAAAATTGCATGATTATGACAAATTGGCAAATAAGCACATCAATCTTTTAGGGTTTTTTTTTTTTTACTAAGTTGTGATCACTGAACATGAAATCTACTCTCTGAATGCGTGCGTAAGTGTATGACGCCATTGGCAGCCAGATGTCCAGTCTGGTCCAGCAGATCTCCAGAACTTGCTCATCAACAGTGACTCTCTATGAACCCTCCTCTCTACCCCGGAAAACACCATTTTACTCGCTGCTTGTTTGGCTTTGGCTATTTTAAATACTATATGTGAGTGGGCTCATGAGGACTTGCCTTTCTGCATTTAGCATCTCCTTCGGGCTCGTCCATGTTCTGGCACATAGCATGATCTTTGTAAAGACTGAATAATATTCCCTTGTATCTGCATACCACATTTGCTTTATCCATTCCCTTCAATGTTTGTATATCTTATCTACTGTGTAGGGTAAGTACTGTAATGAACCAAGGAATGCTATGCTCCCGGTTTCAGTTTATTTGGAGAGCTCAATTTTAATTTCTGGATGTGTACCCGGAAATAGGATTGAATGGTGGGTCATATGGGAACTCAATTTGTAAGTCTTTGAAGAATGGCTGTACCATTTTCCGTAGCATCTGCAGCATTTCACTGTCCCACAAACAGTGTCTAATGGCTGCAATTTTTACTCACCTCGGCCAGTACTTTCACTTAAAATAATCATAGCCACCCTAGCAGGCGTGTGGTGCAAGCTCCTTGTGGCTTGATTTGCTTCTCCCCGAGGACTAGCAGGTAGCTTTCAAGTACCTGCTGCCACCCGTCTGTAGGCTCATGGAGCTCTGCCAAGGCTGGGCTTTCAGAGGATGTGGCTCGCTCAGAGTGTGGCTGTGACACCGTCTAATAGACACATTCAGCCCCGGGCCCCATGCTGCCTGCTGTGAGCTGGCATGACCAAGCTCCTCCATGGCATCCGATTCTAAGGTTCTGCCACTGAGCTGCCCTGGAGCGGGCCGTGTGCAAGGACACCCACTAGACACCCAGCTTATGCTCAGCGTGCAGACAGCCAGAGCCAACCAGAGAGCGTCCCCCTGGCGAGAACAGCTGTGAGAGAGGGCTTTGGAAAGTTTCGCAGGTCTCGGCAAACACATGCCTACCTTCTTACTGCTGGTATTATGGGCAGTATCCCATATTTGATTAATTCCTCCTTTCTCATACACCTTATTAACTATTAGGGAAAATGTTAAATTCTGCAAATTTGTATAAACTATTAAGTCACAAAATTTCCAGTTAGATTGCCAGCTTGTTTTTAATTGGGTTCAAATGTTTTTGTTTTATTTTTACTTATTAAAATGTCACCCTGAAGATGACATGATCCTCGAAAAACCTTTTTTTTTAATTATTTTTCTTGAACTCACTATGTAGCCCGGGCTGGCCTCAAACTGGTGGTGATCCTCCTGCCCCAGCCTCCCAAGTGCTGGAATTATAGGCGTGTGCCACCTCGCTTGGCTCAACAATGTTTTATTTTTACCTATGCCTATAGCTAAAGATACATATTACTTCAGTAAGATGTAGTATATGACTATGGGTGTAATAAAATATAATTAAAGTCATTCTAGCCCAAACAACCTAGTGGCTTGAATTATTATGACAATCTGGGTGTGGTTGCCTCTGTTTATGTAGGACACAGAGAAAATCAAATATGATAACAACTGTATACATAGTGCTGCTGAGTTCCTCCCATCAGGTTTTTAATTTGGTTAGCCCTGGCTACGACGGTCTTTTGCACTGCCCCTAGGGTGTTTATGCTTCTTTGACAAAGTCAAACAGAGTGTGGTTGGTTACTCAGAGGAGCCTCAGTTGGGAGCTGACCACACAGCAGGTCATGCCTGACATGGCCACACACCCAGGCCAACGGTAGGTCTCAGCTGCAGCAATGTCACCTGTCTCAGGACTGGGGTCCCCAGACCCAGCAGGACTGGCAGGCTCCAGAATTCAGGACACTGTTCTCGGACATCAGAGATGATGTAAGCAGCCAGAGAGGCCCTCTGTGCTTCAAGTGGAAAGGTTAGGTCAGGAAACCAGGGCTGGCCAACATTCACCTGTGGGGCTGCGTGTGTAACATCCGGCCAGAGTCTGGCTGCAGACGTTTGGATTCCTCCCCTCAGCTATTTGAAGTCTGTGTGGTTACACTTGCTGTGGTTATTTAATGCCTAAATTTAGGAGGCAGCCTTCACAGTTGCCTTCGTAGTGGGACTGTCAGCTCTTCTCTACTAAACTGTTAAAGAGGAAATTGCAATCTAGTTAGTAAGAAAAGCTGTGGCTTGAACCACTGATCCTTGGCTTTAAGTCTTGTCTGGCCAAGTCCCCGATTCAGATATCAAAAGTGAGGAGTAGCTAAGGGTTCACATGAATTAGCTCACAGTATGCCTCATGGTCCGTCTCGGGATCTGGAATTTTTTATTCCACCCATTTCACTCCTTTGTCATCCTCAGGCTTAGATATATGTCTAGAAATAGTTTCTAAAAGAACGCATGAAGAGAACTGAAAAAGTGTAGGGAAGACTATCCAGCCTGAGCTCTGTGAGTGAGAGGAGGTTCTTGAGCCCTGAACCCAGCAAGTGAACAGGAGCCGTCATGGTGCCCACTAATGTGCCTGGCCCTTCAGGTTCTACCTGGAGCTATGTCGGTTGCTCAACTTTGGGTTTCAGAGGGTGACTTTTTTTCCTTCCTAGTGGACGGTGCGTGGTCATGCTGGTCGTCCTGGTCACAGTGCTCGGCAACATGTGGTGGCGGACACTACATGAGGACACGCTCCTGCACAAACCCCGCCCCGGCCTACGGAGGGGACATCTGCCTGGGGCTGCACACTGAAGAGGCCCTGTGTAACACACAGCCCTGCCCAGGTGAGCACCAGGTGCCTCCCCATGACTGTGGGAAGCCACCTCTTTCCATGACATCTGAGTGTGAAGCTGATGATACCGAGTCACAGTGGGACCAGAAAGGGGGACAGAGCAGCCCCACACAGTTACCCTTACTGTGACTTCATAACATGTTGTTCCATAGTAAAGTAACTTTCACTTTGCCTTTAGCACCTCCACGAGATAATGCGCACAAGTTCTCCTAAAACCCAAACTATTTAGGAAATGCGTGCCAATCTGACCTTGAGTTTGCTAATGATTCATAGGCAGCACCTTAAGGGAGACAGAGAGTTGCAGGAAAGAAATGGTGAGCAGTAATTGTAGAGCTCCCACAGGAGTCTGGGAGGATGAGCCGGGGGAGCTGCCCATAGCTCTGTGTTTTCACCCCCACCCTCGAGTCTTCAGAGGATCCACAGAGCAGTGTTCTGGGCGCGTTCTCCGTGGTGACAGGGAGACAGCAAGCAGGCATGCTTGGTGGTCGGAAGACTAGAGAGATCATACAACATGAAGTCAAATCGTAGGGAGAGGACCGAGGCCACGCAAGACCAGAGACTGGTTATAACAAGACTCGCTCAAAATGTGTTACCCGGCAACGGGATCTAAACTTTGCTGTTGAATCTCCAGGCCGGCAACAGAAGACCCTTGAAGCTGCCTGAGGACTCTGGGAGTCAGAATTCCGGTGCTGCCTCACCCCTGGGTGCAGCATCCGTGGAGACGCTGGGGAGAACTCCCCATCCTCCACATGCACTCAAAGGGAGCTTGGTGTTCGGACCTGCACGGATTCTCTGGGTGTGACACTGACATCGAAACACTCATAGTTTATTAGCTTGCCCTGCAGATCTTTCTAGAAAGATCATCCTGGTGCCAATGATATTGAATAGGGCCTAGAAACCAGAATCTCATGGGCATTCCACATTTCTTTTACCTGGGTCAAAGCATACGTTAAAATTCCAAAGTTTCCTTCCAAACTGAATAGAAAAAAATGTCATTTTGTATTGATTAGCAGCCCATAAACAGTAAAGGTTTATCTTTTGAGCTGCTTACATGAATATGAATGCTGATCCTGTCTTATCGCACACCTGTACGCACCTGGGTGAACTGCACAGGCCCCAGCACATCTTCCACTGAGGGCAAAGTGTCCTTCCTTCCCTCAACTTCTGTCCTGGACCCAAGACATGGGAATTGTCCTTATGAGCCTCAGTAGCCCCGGATGGATTCTACCTCTGGGATATGCAAAACTGTTTCCACAAATCCTCTTGGATTCTGCACAACTGTTTCCACAACAGAGATAAAGGGCTTTCAGCTCCAGTTCAGCCTTCAGGAAACCCTGGGAGCACGGTTGCCCCTCTCACCCGGGCATGGGCCCCGTGGAGCATGCTCAGTGGTTGTGCAGGAAGGTGCCCGAGGGCTGCCCTTTGTAGTGCAGCACTGTCCGGTAGAGATGTCGCATCAGTCACTTGTGTGCCCCGCACTGGCAGTTTGGGGATAGTTCGGTCTCACGGCTTAGCTTAGTGACTGTGTGCCTGCAACTGCATAAAGTAATGTGGGATTTAGAAACTTTATTTTAAAGGCACTATGGCCACGTAATGTGGGAGCCTGGGATGATATGCGTTGCTTGGCTGTGGCCGTGTGCTGTTGGATCTCAGTGGTAACCCTGTCTCTCTCTCCTCCCGGTCCTGCAGAGAGCTGGTCTGAGTGGTCCGACTGGTCTGGGTGCGACCCAGCTGGCGTCCAGTTCCGCACCCGCCAGTGCATCCTTCCCTTCCCGGTGGGCAGCCAGTGCTCCGGGAACAACACCGAGAGCCGGCCGTGCGCTCTCGACTCTAACTTCATCCCAGGTAAGGGATGGGTGCAGCATGGACAGAATCCTTCCAGCTTTAGAGAGAAAACGGGTCAGAAATCAGAGCTGTGTCTGCCCCATGTATTTGGTGAAACAGAAGTGATCCTACCAAACTTTCCAGTTTTAAGATGACTTAAATGCAGCTGTAAAGATAGCTGTAGATTTAGGCTAGAATGCAGTTTATGAATGTAAAAGTTCTTGAGCACAATGTTGTCTGTAAATGTTTGATTCTAACATATTCAGAAGATTTTGCTTCCAAAAACAGGCTACTTGGTTATTTTAATACTGGGTTAAATACTTTGCCAGTGTTTCTCTCTCTCCCTCCCCCTGTGTGTGTGTGTGTGTGTTTGTGTGTGTGTGTGTGTGTGCAAGCATGTGCACAGAGAAAACAATTCCTTTTGTTTAAGCAACCCTTACTATCCTGGGGAAATGAGTGCTCACCGTTGTTCTCGCCCTGGAGGAGAGGCTGGTGGGTCTTCTTGCCAGCCCCCTTTGCACTGTGAGATCAGAATTTAGTTCTTGTAAGTGACGTCACCCATTGTATTCTCACTTTAGGCACAGTGCACTGTACGCGTAGAAACCATCTAGTGTATAACCTATGTGCAAAGGTAGACTATGTTGCAAATCAAAGCAAAGACCATCTATTACAATTAGGGTTCAGTTCTACAAACCAGATTTTCTTTGAGCTCCTCCATTTGTGGGAAAGATAATATCATAGGGAAAATTATTAGCCTTAGCCTCACAAGGCACTTTAATTATGGACAGCATTATGAGATGTAATCAAAAGGCATACTGAATATTCAAATTAGAAAAATGTTATTGTAATAAAATTTCTTACACATTATTAATCACAGTATTTTCCTTCACTTGCAGCACTCTTGTTCCATTCTTCTTGCCACTTTCTGAAGCAGTTCTGGAAGTTCTCTTTTATGAGTGTTTTTATAAGTTATGAGCAAAAATACAGTGGATACTGCAGCTTAATCCCATGAAAAGGAAGGCTCATGAAACCATTACAGTGTGTCCTCATCCACCTTGTTCATGGAATTCAGCCCTGTGTGACTCTTGGCTTTTCCAGAAAGTCAAAATGATCCTAAAAGGGAAGCATTTTGAATCAGTTCAGGAGATTGAAGCAGCCATCCCAGTGCAGCTAAAGGACACTCAAGGAAGAGAACTCTGGAAACTGCTGCAGAAAGTGGCAAGAATGATGGGATGAGCATGTTTGAGGAAAGCTGGTTTTAAGGGGGATTATGGAAATGTATTTTTTACTGTAATTTTTTAAAATGTAAACATTCACTATAGTTGTTGATCACACTCCAAAATGTGTAAGAAAGACTTTGTTAGTTTAACCACAGGGACATATTTAATATGAAAAATCAATACAGAAGGCAGTGGCATCTCCAGACTCCTGAAAGGATATTTTTTTCTCAGGGTTTAAAACACTTAGAAGACCTGACCTCTTCTGGGGTCTCTCGCTTGTGGAGTTCGCGCATGTCAGGAAAAAGGTCATGAACTCCTGAAGAATAACTTAGTTTTTAAGTCACCTTAGTTGTTAAGGTGATTTTGTTGAGTTCTGGTAAATTGTTTCCCCCAAAGAGAATGTGACAACACTGGCTGTGTTGAGACAAAATATTCATGCGAACACTGTGGGGAACCTGCAGCTGGCAGGTGTACCGGAAACACTGCCTTTTAACAGGAAGTCAGCAGAGCCCTGGTTTCAGCCTAAGGGGCTGAAGCACTTTCTTTCTGTCCTAGTGAGTCTCCTTTCGTACCAGAGGTTGATTAAAACAAGCCTCAGATTGATTAAAACAAGAAATAAATACACTCTTTATAATTAATCAAGGTTTGGGAACTGAGATGCGAATTAGATTCAAAATCATTAGACGTTTTGTAAATGCAACATTAATATGAATGTCCTTCCTGCCACCTTTTATGCATTGTGATTGGAGTTTTGTTCTTCCAGAAGTATCCGTGGCAAGATCCAGTAGTGTAGAAGAGAAAAGGTGTGGAGGTAAGTTTTTCCTTTTAACTAATTTCTCTTAGGTGTCCTAATACTTCTAATCATTTCTCATCCCTATCCCTACATGTTTTCTGTGTTTCGCTCTTGACCCAGTGGGGAAACTCATGGATCCCCCAATCGTGTACCTGTGTATAATGGTAATAGTTAATATTTAACCTGTGGGTCAGGGGTTCTCATGGTGGGGTCTCCAGGTCAGCATCCTCAGCATCCCCTGGGGACTGGATGGAAATGCAGATCTCCAGGCCCCAACTCCACTGACTGAACCAGTGTCTTGCTCGTGGGGTCCAGCAGTCTGTTTTTAGTGAACTCTGCAGGAGCTGCTGATGGACACAAACCTTGTGAATCAGAGACAGTGATGCAAGCCACAGGTAGATCTTCCAGGCATAAGACTGAATCCAAGCAGTTATTTACATTTTCATGCAAACCCATGGCAGCCACTCTCAAATCTCCAGATAACAGGAATGACTGTCTTGTAATGGGACATAAGATGATACCTGTGTCACCCGAGGGATTTTTCAAACTTTCTACAATGAATGTCAAAAGGCTGCATTCCTTGGTTCAAGGCTACGCTAAATGTGGACTTTGAACATGTCTGAATGGAAGGGCTGGCTGTCCAATCTCTAAATCCAGTGACCATATCCACCTCTAATTATTTGAACTAATGTCCATACTAAGATGTTCATTTTCACATCTGTGGCTGACAACATTTACATGCTCATTCCTACCATAATCCATCCCACCAGGGTGATCCAGAGAGCTCGGCACGACAGGTTTTGGTCTGTTTATACCATCATAGATTTGAGAGCTTCCCAAGCATATTTTAGGAATGGACTATGGACTTACCATTGTGAACTGCATTGCCTCGCTCCTCACTGTGGTGCAATCTCTCTGTTTAGTCAGACACCTGTTGATCCACCCACCCTCTCATTCAGTAATCTGTTATCAGCTCTGTGAGGCACTGAGCTTACTTACACTGGACACCTGAGTAGCCCCAGCCCATAGAGTAGGGCTCATTGGGGAAAACTGTCCCCTAGCAAGCGTGTCTGGGGATATTTAGGAAGACGCTACAAATGTCTTTTCCCTGACAAAGCAATCAAACTTTGCACAGTTAAACCAACTGGTAGTTGGTCTGTATTCCAGCTTTATTGACCAAAAGTAAATTTAAAAATAACAGCAAAGAAAGACACATTTTCAAAGGAAAGAGCCAGACTAAACAGTCTCCAAAGAGGTTTAACAGGCACTCTTTTCCCCTCTGTGGAAAATGTGCTCTTATTGAGATTTTTCAACTTAGCTATTTTTAGTTGAATGAGACACAAAGACTCCATAATCCTCATGAAGATGTCAGTGGCCTCAGCCTTCCTGAGGCACCTGCAGGATCAATTCATTTGACTAATGACAAAGTATCTGCATGCAGAGGTCATCATACATCTTCTGTGTGTTACAGTGAAATACGAGCTATCGGTGCGGCAGGAAATATTTTTATCTGTATGTGACACTGACCCCAGAGAGTCCTAGCAGCTGGAATACAGAGCAATGGGAGCCGTGCGATCCTGCATTTACTTATCTTAAGGACAAGTCCGGGGTTCAGGAAGATTCTGTGGTTGTTGGTGGAACAGCCCCCAGATGCTTCATCCAACTCTCTCAGGCTCTGAGACAAAACCAGGGAAGGCCAAGGTGTGCAAAGTCTTCCGTGGTCATTGGCCAGGTGGGCCAGGCAGGGAAACCTGAGGCGGCTGTCTGGGATGGGGCAGTTGCAGAAAGCTCCAGTGCTGCCTGCCTGGACTGTCCAACCGTCAGCGCTGAAGAGCAAACTCCTGCGTCAGGAGCTTCGCTGGAGTCTGGAATTCCAGGGAATCTAGCAGCTGGACGCTGGCTGGGTTGACCCTGATGCAAGAGGAAGCAGCCTTGGGTCACTGCATCCTTCCACCTCAGGCAACAGGTGCATCTCTCAGGGTCTCTGGAACGTGGTGTCCAGGAGCAGAGGAGCACAGTGTAGGGGAAGCTGAGGTTCAGGGGCAGATGAGGGGTACTGAACTTCTAATACCACGTATTTCGGGGAGCTCCTGAGGGCCCCTCCCATCCTGAGGCTCAGCTCTGCCCTAGTGCTATCCCCACCCTGGGCCTCCATAAAGACCAGGAAGGACTCAGTGAGAGAGTCCTGGTGACCCGCTGAAACTTGCCCCCTGGTGTCCCCTGGTGAACACCAGGTGATTCCTTGATACCATGTGTCAGCTCTGAGCCTGCTCCGCTGGAATGGAACCCTTCCGAGCAGTGAGCACGGGCAGTAGCACCTGGGTCACGGGGCGTGGGGAGGAAGCTCTGTGATCCCTAGGCAGGAGGCCAGGGGCTAAGGTGCAAACAGAGCTGGGGTAGACCTGGAGTTCATGTTGCCGCCAGAGCCCAAGGCCTTCTCCTGCAGCCAGACAGGCCAGTCTGGGCTTCCTCATGGTTCCACGGGTCCAGGTTTGACAGATCACAGAAGGACACCAGGTGGGAGGCACCACTATGACGCATAGAGGAGACACCTGGGGAAAAGTCGGTGTCCTTGGGGTGTGCTCTGAGTAGGGGAGACAGGAGCCTTATAACCCACGGGTGGTTAGGCACACGGTGCAGTGCAGTGCAGTGCAGTCCAGTGCAGTGCAGTGCAGAAGGACGGAAGGAAGGAAGGTCCTGTTCTGTCTTACGTGACTCTCTCCAGCCCCAGCTCTGTAACTGAGATGTCACCTTTGCTCCCAGAAAGGCTTGACACTTTGACAGTGGTGTTTTCCAAACTCACAGTGGATGCCTGCACTTGTATTGTTGCATCTTGGGCATCATGTAGGCCTTGTGTCACTCAGACCTCTCCTGTTTCAGTGATGTGAGTCCACACCAGCTCACCTTTTGAATGTTTATACTCCTACCTCAAGGAAAGGCACGCAAATGAAGAGGTGCTTACTGAATGGAAAAACAATAGGTCACAAAAGAGTTACCACAGGGCCTCTTAAAAGACCATATTTTGTTCCTTTAGCACAAATCCTTTATTCTTTGGAGTAAACCATTTTCCTGATAAGACCATCAGAATACAACACACATGGAAAAGTAGTCCACAGGATTCTATCGACACATGTGCACAAAACACAGATGTGTGCAGAGATCTCTGGAAGCACCCTGAAGACGTAGTTACAATAGTTACCTTTAGGAAAGAAGGCAGACATAGTTTTCCTTGAGAGCCTTTGCAAGTTTCTAATATTGTATAATGTGTGTATATTCATATTCAAAAATATAATGGAATACATGAGAATTCATGTAAATGGAAACATTTTTTAAATAAAATGAAGTATAATAAGGGAATAGGGGAAGTCAGAGTGGCTTGCAGGTATGTAGGGATCGGACACCTCCCTCAGGCTGTGAACATGCCATGGCGGATGCCCATGAAGGAGTAAGCATACACTGTTCCCGAGAAACCCCACGGGCCAACCTGTGTCTCTTTTGCCTTTTCTCTTTCTGTTTTCACCTGAACGTTCTGAGCAGTTCAGTTGTTTGGTCTTTTCAAGCATGGCATGCCGTTGCTTTGTCTTCCAGAGTTCAACATGTTCCACATGATCGCTGTGGGCCTGAGCAGCTCCATCCTCGGCTGCCTCCTCACCCTGCTTGTCTACACCTACTGCCAGCGCTACCAGCAGCAATCCCATGACGCAACTGTCATCCACCCAGTGTCTCCTGCCCCTCTCAACACCAGCATAACCAACCACATCAACAAACTGGACAAGTACGACTCAGTGGAGGCCATCAAGGTAAGGAATCAGCAATGACAGCTGCAGCCAGATGTGCCAAGGTCAGTGGACCCTGGGGGTGTTAGCAAAGGCCAGTGGTGGGAGCCCTAGTGACACAGTAGGTGATGTGGGAAGAAAGCCCCTTGACAGTGAACTGCCTTTTTAGCTTTGCTTTGCCCATGCTAAGATGGCATCTCCCACTGGGAATATAGTTACAAAAGACACATGAAGTCAGCAATGAGTAAACGCTCAGCCCCATTTGTGCTTTGTGCATTTGAAGAGAGGTCATGCAATGAGAAGAGCTCCCCCACTGAGAACGTGTACAGGGCAGCAGCGATGAGGGCCACACTGTGGTAATCAGGTATCCAAGTCTATTGAGCTTCTTTGCCCCTCAGGGTCTTCCTCTTTGAAATGGGTATAACAATACATACTCGCATTTTGTTGGGAGGTTTCAGTGACAGGCCTCAGCATCCAGCAGATGGTAACTGCTGTCCTTGTGTTTGTGAGGGGCATCGGATCAGTTGTGTAGCCAGAAAGACAAGGGTCCTTGTCTGCTTCCCCGGCCTGCCTTGTGACCCACTTAGATGAAGGACCTTCCCCGAGCTAAGTCGGACTAGAGTCTCATATCCTTCTTAAGTTGGCGCTTTCCTTCAACACTGTTGGGGAGAGTTTGGATGGCTCCCCTCTGTTCTCATGGATTCCTACAAAATCAGATTCCTTCCTGTGTGAAAATGTGGAGTGTCATCGGCTCCTACAGCTTCAGGTGGTCCCAGAGCCTCACTGTCCCACCCGATGCCTCCCTGTCCCATGACTGCCTTTCTCCATTACCTCAGCAGACATGCAGCCAGCTGACCGTGCCCCGTGCCCCATGAACCCTGCCTGGGCCGAGATACAGAATCCATCAGCACTGGCCACAGTCAGGCGCTGGGCCCAGGGATGAGCACCAGGAGTAAGAGCAGGCCCTTAGAGCCCCCAGAAATGGTCTCCTAGAGTGCAAGGAGGAACAGGAGCTCCTCCCATGAGCAGGGAGCTTCCAGACCAACTCGCAGAACCCAAGGGGCTCCTCTGAGCACGATTCCTGTGCACTGACGGGTCTGTGCAATTCAGCCAGTCTCTGTTCCCGATACCATCCAGTATCTGCTTTTACAGTGGTCAGAAATGGCACTGCCATGAAGGCAGTGGACACTGAGTACATGGATGGCTGCCTGGGCTTTAATGAATCCTAGAATTTTCACCCGAACCTCGCCCAGACCAGTCCTGAACAATTGGTCTCTGCCTACTCAGCTTCGTCTTTATTTTGTCTTTATGTACCCTCTCCTAGGCATGGTTAACTTCTTTGAAATCACAGGTGACTTTAATGACTACTGAAGGGCCTTGGTCAGAGGAGGCCACTCGGCATACTAAGTGCAGAGTGAATAGAAATCAAGGCCTTTGAATCTGAAGTGTTTACCTAAATAAGCCAAGATCACTGGTAAACATACTTATCCACTGAAATCTGAAAGCTACTTAAATATATTCTTGATTTATGTGGTAATATTTAAAGTGTCTATTAACTGAAAATCATTCAAGTTTTTCTAGAAGGTTCAATTTAGGTTTTCTGACACCCTGCTTCTTTTGGTTACTTCTTCACTAAAGTTCAAAGGAGAACCAAATATACGGAAGACACCTAACCTCATTCTAGTTATTAGTCAAGTCTTCCATGAGGCAAATAATCTGAGGAAGCCAACAAGTGAGAAAATACTGGGTCAGTAGGAGAGACCTGAAATTCAACATCATAGGCTCCTGATTATATTCATGCTAGAATATTACTTCCTGAATATTCTTACATCTTTTCTCTCTATATATATTTTACAGGCATTTAACAAAAACAACCTGATTCTCGAAGAAAGAAACAAATACTTCAACCCACATCTCACTGGAAAGACCTATTCTAATGCCTACTTTACAGATCTCAATAATTATGATGAGTACTAATAGCTCTTATATTTTTGGCTTCTTGTAAATCCTCAGTTCTGCAAAGCCTGTGCTCCACGACTTCCATGTTTCTGAGGCTTCTGGGTGGAAGTCTGGGTCGATTTCAAGTGCATTTCAAGCCAAGAGTGCTCCATTGCTGCCAAAAATACACACCCTTAAAAGCAACAAAAAACTAAATATGACATCATGAAAATCTGGTCTACAGCACACACTTGATCATTGTTAAATGATCCATGGTGTGAAGTTTTTTACTGTGTTCAGCCTATTTCTCTAACGAGTCCATTGTCCCATGAGCTTTCTTTTACATATGTGCCACTCATGTTGGAAGGAGTCTTAGAAATGCAAATGTCTTCTTCATTTTGAGCATAGATCTTCATGATGTTTTAATTCAAGAAAATAAGCACCTTATCTGAGAGGCCCCTCTATCCATGAGGCCCGTATTATTTGATAAAATGAAGAAAATGAATTTGGCCTAACAGGTATTCACCATGACCTCCCACCTTCTCCAGTCTGGAAAATACTGCGGATTCTCAGAAGCACCCATGTGCGGACCTGGAACGCTTCCTGCTGCCCGGGAAGCCCAGGGATCCCACCTCCCCTGCACCTGCCCAGGTGACGGTCAGCTGAGGCCCCTCCAGGTCCGGAGGCCCAGACGAGACTGTGCTCCGCTGTGGAATGAGCGTGCGGAGCAGAAGCGCAGACCCAGGGCCATGGGACAGCACTCTGCAACTCACTACAAGGCCACCTTCACTCCAATTTCCAGGTTTCCTGTTGGCCCGAGCCCGCCTGTCTGGTCCACAGGACGGTCCCACAGAGCAGCCGGTAGAATAACCACTGATCAGCAGGCTGATGACTCCACCCCACCTCTCCCTGCACAAAAAAGTCTTGAACCTTGATATTGCCAATTAGGGAAAGTATTGAAAGTATGGATTTAAAACTGAAAATAATTTTTTTAAATGTCCCATATTACTCAGAGTATTGGAAGAACTGATGCTTAATGATGAGCTTCCTTTTGTTTTCCACCTCCTGGATAAAACTAACACATGGCATCTGGCCCCAAGCAAGAATGATGTGTAAAGCTGGCTTTCTGGACCTCAGTGCTGTCTCCCTGTCCACCTGTCCACAACCCCACCTCTCCCTGCACTGAGGCAAGGGTGGCACAGGGGCACCTGGGTAGTCGGGCCGGAGGAAGGACTGGGAGGAAGGGCTCTGACCATCCATGTGGCCTTGGTCTCCATTGTGGATTAGCATTTCAGGGCATCCTAAGGCCATCCCTGGAAGTCTCCAGAGGTGAGAAAGATAAATTACTCACGAACATGGATCCAGATAGCGTGTGGCAGTGGGTGGAATAATTTTTAAAAGTAAGAACAAAATGAAAACAGGTCATCTGCTGCCTCTGGCCATTATAAGAAAGGCCCGAGCTGATATTGATACATGTACTTATTGATAAATGAACCTTCGGATTTGTGAAAATGTACAGTACAGGTAGTGAGGAACACAGTTATTCACTTTTGCATTTCTGTCTTATCCCACTTAGAACAGCGGTCTCAGAGAATGTCAGGAAGATCTCATGACTGATGATGAGTATAGCTGAGTTCTAAATATCCTAAAATACCTGGGTTAGGAGCAGGCTCTCTGTTCACAGTTCTGTGGGTCTGATGCTTGGGCTCTTGCGAGCTGTTAGTGCAAAGGGAAGGACAGGGACTGTTCAGGCACCTCTGGGCATTTCATGCACCTCGTGCACATGGTGTAAGTGTCCTGTGTTGTCTGCACCTGCCCAGCATTCACTCAGTAGAGGAAGCAAAGCAGAAGGTTTCCTGATTGCTTCCAGGTTGGATTTTCACTGGACGCTTTGACTCATCTCTTTAAGAAAAAAATCCTCACTGGATAGCACATCTTAACTTTTTTCTTTAAATTGCCCTCTCCTAAATATTTTCTAAGCTTAAAAGATCATTTTATCTCCCCTAAGAAGGAGGCTACTAATATTTTATGAACTTGTCACTAAAGTTGATGTGAAATACTTTCCCGATGGCACCCCAGCTGGCTGTAAGCAATCATGCAGTGATCAGGAAAACCACTCTCCCTTCACCCCAGATTCTCCTGTTGCGGCTGATGCAAACCTTCCAGATGAACTCTGCACAAAAAGCAGCCCCACATTTTGCTCCCCGATACTCTGTTCAAAGGAAAATTGCACTTCCCCTCCTCTCTCGTAACAGGAGAGCGCTTGGTTCAGAATAATTGAGCTGCATTTTAAGTGATCCACCTATCTGCCGAACAATCCCTGGCTTCCCTTTCCTGTGCTGCTGTTGCTTGTGGCACTGTGCACTGTCACCGCCAGAGCTCTCCGGGCCTGAGCCTTGCATGTGGCCCACGTGGTGCCTGCCATCCGCAGAGCTGCCCCCTCCACAGAGCCGCTCTTCTGCTGGCTGGAACTTTGGGTCTAGGATTCCTGCTGAAACCTGTGCATCCAAATTGAAATTCCTGACAGACATTTGCATTTTATTTCTCCTCCCTCCCTCTCTCCCTTCCTTCCTTCCTTCTTCTTTCCTTCCTCCTTTTTGTGTTCATGCGGCACAAGTAGAGACTTACATTTTTAAGCTGCACATGTTTGACCCTATTGTCAAATAAGCACAATTTAATTTCTAGGACTATGTCTGGGTATGGTTGAACTATGGCTGATTTTCATTAGGAAGGTGGCTTCAATCACACATTTAAATTCTTTGAAAGTAAGGCCCCACATTGATCAGAGTCCTTCCTCTGGTGTACACTGGTCACCACGAATCCTATAGTACACTGACACTGCGGACAGATGGAATAGCAGAATTCCTGCATGAGGCACAATGGGTCCTCCCTAAATATCGGGGGGCTTTGGTAAAACTGTGGGCTTCATTGTCTCTCAGTGATGTGAACTCAGTGAGTGCTGAGGAGCTTTCGTGCTGGGTGAGGCTCAGCTACACAGGAGCCACTGTCACCAGACCCCCAGGCATTTCCTTCAAAACTTCCCCAAGATGCATTTCTATTCCTCCTCCCTCTAAAGCTTAAAGGAGGCATTGAACTTCCTAACTGGTGTAGGGATGTAACCTTAATCATGTACACTGTGCTTGGAATTAGCACTAATATTAAGGGAAGAATAGGTTCCTTGTGTGCATGGAGGGATAGGCAAAGATTCCACAGGAACTGAGAATTACAAATGGTGGATGGATGTGAGGGGGTCCCTGCCAAAAAACACCTCTGTCCTTGGGAAAGGTCAGTCCACATGCTCTGGGCTGAACTGGGGATCTGCTCCCTTTGACTCATGGGTGATGCTAGAAAGAAAAGAAGCAAATGTGGCAAACAGTCAGATAAGTAGATGGCAAAGAAAATGGGAGATAGGTCTTTCCTTAGCAAGTGTTGTGGATGGTCCCTCGTGAGACACTGACCACATGCACAGTTCTGTTATGCTGCTTGGCCTCTTCCAAGCTCAACTGCTCAGATGCAGGAGCTTTAAGCTACAGTGTCCATATCTCTTCTTTCTCTGCAAGGGGATGAAAGTCATGGGAGGTGAAGGCTCTTCCAGTGAATGTTTCCACCTGAATCTCTGTAGAATTCATGGGGCTTGCCTTCAAAGAAAGGTATGGATAAGTTCTCAGCCAAGGAGAAGCCATGTCCCTGACATTGCAGTGTAGTTGAATATCACAGGAAACTATCCTAAAATACATCAAGCGTGCACTCAGCTAAGCATTTTGTCTAAATGCAGCTTTGATAGCATTGGGTTCACAACTATCTTCATGCTTATTTATTTTTATTTTAGAGTAAATAAAATATTTCTCAACACTGGCCACTTTCCTTGTCACCTTTGTCCCGTGGCCATCAACTGTTTTTACCATTAAAGCTTCCTTTACGTTTCAGTGGGGCTTTCTTGTTTTGAGTGGTATTTGGGGCTATCTTCACTGAATTCCCACTGGAGCAGCTAGGCAAAGACTTTAGGTTCTGATAGTCACTACAAGGAGCTGCATCAGCCCCAGTTCTCCAAGTGACAGGGTTGTGTCTGTGTCTCATGGCTCCAACAATGAGTTTTCACGAAGTTGTCAAGACAATAACCTTACATCAACTCATGAACAAATTCTGCCATTGTTTTTGATATGATACCTGCTGGAGTTCACAGGTGGCATTGGCCATGTCCAGGCCATCCATTCATCCTGACTCTTACTGCATGATGTCATTGGAGATTTATGTTGCCACGACATCGTCAATATTTGGTTACTAATTTTCATCTGTCCTAGATTTCATCTGTGCTATAGTTTTCTACCGTCAGATACTAGAAGCCATTCTGAGCCATTCTGGGCAATGAGTATAAAGTCAAAAAAGTCAAAGTAATATTCATTTGCACCTAAGAAACAAACGCACAAAAGGAAATTCCATGCACAGTATTTTGCCATGTAAGATAAAATATGTGGAACACAGGAAACATTGTGGAACTTTTTTCTGCTGTTCTCTCCTGTTGTGGTTATTAATTAAAATTGATTTAAAGATATTTCATAATGCTACAAATACTAAGCCAAGGCATTTAGGTTGTCTGCTTTGATAACCTGATAAAAGAATAAGTATTGCTTTAATACTTACCTCTTTTCTCTTTGGAAAGTTGCAAAATGAGATGGGATGTTGGATTATTGGCAGCAATTTCTAAAATGACTCTTCTTTATGGACTTATATTAAGATGCATTATTCACATTTTTTAGCAGATGGATCAAAATGTTTTATTCAGTTTCACATTGAATTATCAGAAATTTGGTATGCATTATGGAAGTATCAGGAATGGAGACATTTTTGCTTTTAAAATATAGTTCACAATGCAGTGTGCTTAAGACAACTACTTTCAGAGCCTGCCACTCCTTTTTAAAGACCACATTTTGGGAAAGAGCTTATTAATTCTGCTGCAGAAAGCACTCTAGCTTATATCCCATGATCAGACTCGATATCAACTCTTGCCTAAGCAGCAGGGTTACTGTGTAGACACAGTGAAGCTTTCTAGTCAATGACACCTCCAGTTCTAGAAGGAGAAATGCAGAGTCTAAAAGCACCCATGGCATTTCTTAAACTAGGCAGGAAAATCCATCCCACCTCTTGGGATTTAGTCAGAAATATGAGGCCAGTAGTTCAAACATGATCCTCTTCTTTCTCAGTTTTTCGACAATTGAATGCCAAATGATTCAAATGTTAGACACATCCAAGTGGAGAGCCAAGTCTGGCGTCTGAAAGGTGGGAACTATGCTTCTACAATGATGCCCTCTCTGTAAGTGCGGATAGTTCACTTTCTTGTAAAAAGTTGTTAGTGCCTTGTTTCAGATGATGTTTCATCGTCACACCTGGATATTGTTGGTTCCACTTAGAAGCAGAGAGTTGATTGGATACCCTTAAAAGAAAATCACCTTGCCAGGCTGCTTTGAACTCAGGAATAGGAAAAGGCCAAGAAGCCCTTCATCTTCAGATGTGGCCTAACTCCCGTGGCGGGGGGTTAGCTGAAAATTCAGGTTCACCGGCTGCAAGCTCACACAGACTGACACCACTCTAAGTCTTGCGTCTTCCAGGAGCACCTGTGTCCATTGTGATGGGAGCGCCGGGTGGTATGTCCATGTTAGAGCTGTGTCTCGGATCCTCCCCAGCCAAGTCCGTAGGCACAGAAAGCCCAGACCCAGGCTTCCAGTGGCCAGAACAGGAATGGGAAGTGTGGGGTGAGAACCACTTAGATCATTGTCTGATTTGTTTTATTTTTGAACTCAATGTCAAAACTGCTTCAAAATTTACAATAGCTACCAACTCTCAGTTTGCATTTTGAAAAGGTAACAGTGTTCTCTCTGCTAAAGTCTATTGCTTTTCCCTCACACCATGGCTGCATGCTGAACTTGGGCTTGAACTCCTGCACTTTGAAGGAAAGCACATAGGGACTGACTATGTGGGATCACCACATCAGTTCTGCCTGCCAAGAAAACACACAAGCTTGGTCCAGTGTAAGATTCCTCAAACCTGTGTGTTATTCCACTAGACTTGAGTTTAAACATGTTACGCCTCATTCTGCGTTCATTTGCTATTGCCTGTTTTGTGATACAAAATAAAGTTATTTGGGATTGTTTACTTTTTTCACTGATAATTCTTCCAAACCAATTTCAGCCCTTGGTAGACTTGGAAACAGTTACTAATCTTAAAGTTAATTTTAATTTAATCGATCCTTTTGTATAATCGAAGAGTTTTCCCACGAATGAACTAGTTTGGCATGTCTTCTACCTTTGAATGAGAATGTGGAATATCAGTGGATCTTGCAATGCTCGTGAGTTGCTGAGTATTTTTTTCAAGGGACTCTTGGGCACGCCACACTTTTTTTCAATCCTAACATTTTGTTGTCAAGATCTCTTCCGAGGTCTTCTTGTCAGACATGCGCAGCAGCAATTTCCCATGGTCCTCTCTTTGTTTTCTGTCCGTGAATTCACTGGTCTCCAGCTCCCACTGGAGCTGTGTAACTTTGGGCTCATAGTGCTGTGTAAGGATCCCTGACAGACACACTATGCTCAGAAGTCAGTTTAAGGCAAGGAGCTTGTTCTGTCTTGCATTGGATCAATTATGGTAGTTCAGAAAAGAGGGCGAGGAGGGCGTTACCCAGCCAGCCGGTGGAAACCAACCCCATTTCTCCCAGCCTCAGCTCTGGGGAACACAAACACATCTGTGAGATACAGCTAGCTAGCACCACAGCAGTGAAAATGCCCTGCTTTCTCACTGCCCACGGTGAATGCTGACTTCTGTATCTCAGCCCAGTTTATCTTTTTTAAAACAAATTCCTGAAGAACTGTCCCGAACCCTGCCAAGAGTGCAGCAGTCCTCCTTTGGTAGCAACTCCTCTCTCCCCTCCCCTGCATCTCTAACTGCAAAGATTGGGGTGGGGGTTAGAGAATCCGGATTATGTACAGTATAAATTGTATTATATTTTTTGTACTTAGGTTTTATGTAAATAGTTTGTCTCATTTAATTGTATGTGAGCATTGAAATAAATCCTGACCTTTAGGACAAAATTAGTAGCATCTTTCTTTGCAGAGCCTCAAAGTGCATCTCCCACGGTGTGCCGAGGTGCCCTGAAGGGCCAGGTTAGCTCAGAGCAAGACTCCCGGCCTCCTTGGTAAATCTCAGAACACAATCCGGTCGGTCTGAGCTTCCGGTCCTTGGGCTCCTGGAGTGGGTTCCAGCTCAGGACCTCTGAGATTTCTGATGGTGCAGTGAGGAGTTTTTAGAAATATGTCCATGGATGGAGGGAGTGTGTGCCTCGTAAAGGCAATCCAGGCCTCCACTCACAGGGAGTGGACACCAGGTCCTGTGCATGACAGACATACTGAGCTACTGTCCTCACTCTCTCCAGCACACCCTATTCCATTCTTTCTTGCAGAAAATAAGGTTCCTTGGCATGAAGTGCCAGTAATCCATCACTATGAACACAGCTAGAAGATGTTTGACCTCAGGATATCATTCTGTGGACTGAGAACTGTGTTTCACTATTCATGATCTCACTTAAAAAGGAAAGAGAATATATACGTACATATTTTTTCAAGTGGTCAAAAAGCTGAAAAATCTCACTGAATTTTGAGGGTACATAGTGGCACAATAAAATAAACTTATATAAACTTAAAAAGGTAGAACATGTTATAAAGATTAAACTATTTTATTCCCAAGAAATGAAATATTAAAATTTTAAAGCATTCCATGAAGAATCTATATTTGGCTGCTGGTTTAGAAAATATATAGAATAAATAAATGCTGTACCAAAATTTTGTTTGCAGTTTTTTCTGAACCTTTGTGATCATAATAATACATATTCTAAAATTTAGATGGTGTCACACAATGTTCCTGTGTCCACGTCTTCTTCTTAGAATTTTCTTTCACTCCTAAAAATAGTTCAGTTGTGATTTAAAATACCTTTTCATACCTATTTGACGTATATAATGTAATTCTCTGTTAACACTGTCTCTTCAGGGGCAGTTTGTGAAGAATAGCAGAAATGACTGAAGGTCCTGACTACACAACTGTAAACATTCAATATTAGAAGAAACTGTCCTTAAAACAATATTTGAAACAGCACTACTTTCCTTTCAAGGGGTTAATTTCGTTTTTCTTACATATGATTTTGAAAGCAATGTCAGAAATTGTGTTTCTCCCATGAATCTGTTTGTGTCCACTTCCCTAGGAAGCAGTGATGTTCTCCCCCAGCCCTGCATTTGCAGTGGGAAATTCAGGGCTGAATTTAAGGTGATCACATTTGGAAAACACAGTTCTGCACAATGTCTTCAGAATAAGCACATAAGCAGGGAAATGAATCTCAAGGGTGATACTTTTAAAATGTATTCATCCTGCAATACACAGGAACTGTGAGTCTATAGTTTGAAGAAATGTTAATATTTTGAAAATGAAAAAGCTGAATTATGATTTTTTTACATTCTTTAACTGGGCGTGAACATGTCAGGCACTAGTGGTGGCTTTTCCTGAAGGTCAGTTGTTCATCACAACCATGGTTACACCGCTGCCCTTCCTTGAAAGTGAATCAAACTGAAGACAGAAGAGTTCTAGTTTTCTTCCTCTTCACTTTCCTCCTTCGCTTCCACCTTAGAATTGCTCTGAATCACTTTTTTTTAGTACTGGGAATCAAACTCAGGGCCTCATGCATGCCAGGCAGGTGCTGTGCCCCTGAGCTATACCCCTAGCTCTGAGTCACTTCTTTCCTGCTAGCTCGTGTGATTCTTTCTGTGTGTCTTTAGCGTTGCCATGTTCCGTGGTGCCATGCCTCACACTTCCTTGAGCATAGCAGCATGTTAGTTGCCCAGAAAGTCCCCATTGGGATTATTAGTGTGGATGATGGAACAGCCTTCATGAACACACACTCATGAAGGATATTTAAGCAACCCTACAGATAATGGGGCCTTCTTTGCCTCGTATCACAAAACACGTTGTTATAGTTTCAATTAGAAGTGTCCTCCAAAGACTCCTGTAATGAGGGCTTGGATTTCCAGGGTAGCAGTGTTAAAAAATGAGGCTTAAAGAGGTGACAGGATCTCGAGGGCACTGATCTCATCAATGGATTGATGGCCTGGTCAGAGGAGGGAGGCCACTGAGTCCAAGCCACTGAAGAGTACATCCTGTCCTCAGGGTGCTCTCTCTTTCTCTCTCTCTCTCTCTCTCCCTCTCCTCCTGGATATAATTTGAGCAGTTTTCTTTTATCATGAACTTCTGCTGTCACGTTTCTTCCCTGAAGCCAGCTGACCTTGGACAGAAGCATAAAAACAAATAAGTCTCTTTTTAAAGTTGTGGGCGTCAGGTACTTAGACCCAGAGACAAAAAGCTGATTAATATGCCATCTTTCCTTTTGACTGCTGCAGCATATTTGCCATCATTTCTAATTAGAAGTTTCAAGAAACGGTTTCATGAAACAATGGAGTTTTCTTGGAACATGAAAGTATTTTAAGATGACATCATAATGGTTAAATCCTCTTATTTCATGGAGGGGGGAGTGGGCACCTTAAGTATTGGGAGCAAGTGTTAGCCCAGTGACAACCCAATTTGGCAATTCCCACCAAGTGTGCTTTCTTCTCCAGCCTCCATCTGCAGATTTCCCTTCCCTGGAAAGAACTGAGTGTACTTCAACTCCCCATGTGAGAATGTCCAGGGCATCCTTAAAGATTATGGACAGCTCTGAGCTCTTGAAAATGCTTCATGATAATACAGTTGTCAACTCCCTCTGCTCATACATGAGTCCAGAGCTTATATCTAAGAGATCTTTCCATTCTGACTGCACAATTCAGAGAAACTCTGAAGTTAAATATGGCAGAACACAACATGCTCATGTTCATAGACAGTATTCATCACTGCACTATGAAGTGGGGTTAAAAACAAGTGAGGAACATGGTCCATGCCATCTAAATGGCTGTTCCAACAATTGCTTGAGTATTCCATGGAGACAGAAGTTTAAAGAGGTAAATGCATGGGATTGGGGAGCACATAGCAAATGCAAAATTCCTAAAAGATCATTGATTCATTTAAATTGAAGATCACCTGGTGGCCCCAATTATGGCAGCAAGTTTAGATGCTATGCCTCACTTCCCAGACCACTTGCCCCCACCCTTACAGCTCACCTTTAATCATCCTGAAGGAAGAAGGGTTGCTGTTTCTGGTTGCTATTTTTCTTGAGACCAGAATACATTATATGACCCAGACTCTGTCAGCCTTTCTCAGAGAAAGAGAATTGCTCTTCTAAATGTTGTTCTTTCACAAATGGTGGCAGTTATCATTCAACAACATAATTCATTAACACACATTCCACCCGTAACACTTTGAAATAATTGAGACTGAGACCTTGTTTGAAGAAAAGACCATCTGCAGCAGAAGTTAGTACATAGAAAATAAACCCATTTCAACTAAGCACTGTCAGTTGTGAACAAATTAATTTTTTTAAAACAGGGCATGCAATCTGGACATTGCCACTCTCCTCCTCTAAGTGATGATTGTGCTTGTTCTTGAAACAAATAAAACCAAAATTCTTTGTAAAAGTTCACTAAATCATTTATTTCAAAAATTTTGAATTTTTGATTTGAAAATTTGAATTATTGGCAGTGATTGTGGTAGGTTTTGCTTAAATATCTGATACACTCACGAAGCTTTTATATGAGGAAGATTCTGACTTACCAAGAGGGACTTCCCTCTGCTTAGCCCCCTTTTGCAGATGGACATGTGGAGCAGGGAGACAGGACAGGGGCTTAGCCTGAAGCCCAGATGAATTTGACCAAGCTTGGGGATCGAGAAAATGAAAAGTGAGTCAATCACTTCTCTTCCTTACCCCACCTTTGAACCACATGCTTGTCATCATTTAAATATGCCCTATTACCTAGCAAGTATCTATATGAAAATAAGTTTGAAAAATATAGCTTTGATGCTTAACATATTCTTGGCTCCATATAAATGAGAGAGGTGACTGTCATTATTATCAATCAGGGGTTCACTCCACAAGTATTCATCTTCTCTTCAAGGTAGAAGCACTGGCCTGTTTCCTTCACTAGACTCAGAAGTAGCAAATGAACTAATTTTCCAAATTATTTGGAGTGACTTAGAAGCACTGGAGCCATTAATGGGATATATACACCATAAAATCGGGATAAAATTGATGGGAGGTCAAGAACAAATATATGACTGCAATGAACAGCTATGGGGGTCAGAGATACTCTTTGAAAAGAATAATCACTAACCAAGTTTGGGACTTTCAACTTCTTGTAATTGAATATGTTACCTGTAACTGAAGCAGTTAGCCCATATAACCACATGGATATATAAAATATGCTTCATTTCTGAGGAAAAATGGGTCATTTCTTTATGGGAAAGTGGATTAGACCTCTGCTGAGTTTTTGCTGCTAGCTATGGCTTTACTTTGTTTCAAAACAACCTGCTCAGGTGAGGAAAGTAGAAGTGTCTTTGTAGCATTATTTTGTGTCACCTCTGGGTGAATGCAGGTTTGAGAAATGGAGTCCAGCAGCCTGTTAAGCTCTGGAGCTTCACTGCTATATAGAAAGGAGCAGTGTGTTTGTCAGCAAAGAGAAGAGGCTTTCTGAGTGTTTAACTTCCTCTCTGTCACACACTCAAATCTTAATATTGAAACAGGTGAGTACAGGACATCCACCCCACATGAGACAAGTCCAGGGCTGAGACTGTAGAAGAAAGCCTCTGGGATTGGGGAAGGTGGAGACATACAAAGAAACAACTGTAACACAATGCATGAAATATAATTTAATTTAAACTGGTTGACAACTTGTTATAGAACTGGAAATTTGACTAAAGCAATCATAAAGAAGTCCTTGTTTTTTGTTTTCTTTAGTACTACTGTCATACCTACAAGAGCAAAAGAAGACCATTTTTACAAGCTTTTATGCATGTTTAGTAACATTCTAAAGAAGGAAAGTACTTGCCCAGTAGAAGGAATAAAATATGATTTTCAGTTCATAAACTCAGATAAAAAGTAATTTTAATGTCATTTAAACTAAAAGAGTTTGAATCATTTAAACTAAAAGACTTGAATCTGTTTTTCTCAGGGCTTTCTCCACAATCTCTATCTGTTAGGGCTTGCATCCAGATGTCCCCTCAAAGCCTCATGCATGCATAGGTGGGGCTTTTGGGAGGGGGGTGGATGGTCAGCATGTGATACTGGATTAAAGCTGTGTGATAATTGGATTAGTCTACTGATTGGTTTTTGGTGTGGCTAAATGGATTTATTGCAGATAGAAGATCCACCCTGCATGTGAGTGGCCCCAACCAATAGACTTGTAGATTGAATGGATCAAAAATATAAAGGGATGTTCACTGCCTTTTTTGCCTACCCTGCCATGGACTGTTTCTCCTCTACCATGTTGCCCTGCCTTGAACCACACAACCATGGACTGAAACCTGTACAAACTGTAAGCTAAAATAAACCTTTCCTCCTTCAACTCGTAGTTATTGGGTATTTTGTTCCAGCAATAAGGAAATAATTAAGACATTATTGCCACGATGATGCAAAATATCCATGGTGTGAAGAAGTCAAGGCATAGAGAATTGGGAACACCATTGGCATTGATTATTGGATAACACTGATTGCAAGACACTCAAAGTCAAGGCTCTGTGGCCCTTTCAATATCTCCAGATCTACTAGAATATGGGAAGTATTTGACAAAGGTGTGGAACACCGAGCTGTCTCTGTCATCCCAAGCAGCACAGGTGGCCACCCTCTTGTAGCCTGGACCCTCTTCATAGCATAAACAAAATGTAATGTGCTATCACCCATGAAAATCCTGATATACACTCTTAATCTCAGCCAGGATACCTTTTAAAATTCATTTTTACAATTCATCATTTCTTGTGTATAACTTAACTGCTGTCATTATATTCACCAGATTGCACAACTATCACCACTAATTCCAGAACAGTTCCATCAAAGGAAAGGAAAATCCATATCCCTTGAGAGTCCTTCTACTTCCTCCTTGCTCAGCCTCTGGCAACCACAAATGGACAATTCATCTCTATAGACTTATTCTGGATTTTTCATATAAACTGAAGCATACCATATATGACCTTTTGCATTATTGTTTTACTTGGCATGTTCTGAAGATTTATTCATGTTTACTTTGAATCATTACTTAATTCCTTTTTAATGATATAATAATATTCTATTGTATGGTTATACCACATTTATTTGTATTAAATTCTTTTATTGGTACATTGTAAGTATACAACACAATTACATTTTTCATTGGGAACTGTACCTTTACATAATGCATCTTGGTTCTTATTTTTTCCCCATTCCTAGCCCTCCCTTCATGCCCTCCACCCTTCCCTATTTACAAAGACTTTATTTCCATTTTTTCCATTTCTCAGCATTTTTCCTTTCCCTTCTTTCCTTTCCCCTGTGCCTCCCACTACCCCTACACCTTTGGACCTTTTCTTCCTATTTTACATTATCGATTATTCATTCTAATAATTGGTACATTTTAGGTATACAATATAATGACATTCATCATTGAAAATTTGCACCTTTACATCACCTCTCTTGGTTCTTATTTTTCAACCTTGCCCAGCCCTCCCTTCAACCCCTCCAGTCTTCCCTATTTACAAAGATTTTGTTCCTATTTTTCCATTTTCTCATATTAATCCCATTCCCTTCTATCCTTTCCCCTAGCCCTCCCACTTCCTTCCCCTTTGCCCCTTTTCTTCCTATTTCACATTACCTATTATACATTTAGTCCTTATTTACACTTTCAGTTTCTCATACCAGAGAAACTATTCGGTATTTATTCATGTGTGTCCTATTTATTTCACTTAAGAGTATTGCTTCAATGTGCATCCACTTAGCTATAAATGTCTCTAATTTCTCATTTTTGATGGCTGAGTAGTACTCCATTTTATAAAAAAAACACATTTTCTTTATCCAGTCTCTAGTTGATGGGCATTTGAGCTGTTTCCAAGTTTTAGCTATTACAAACTGTGCTGCTATGAACATGGGTGCACATATATCACTGTGTATACCACATTTTTTGACCTACTCATCAGTTGATTGGCATTTGGGTAGTTCTACCTTTTGATTATTATGAATAATAGTAGTGTGAACATTTGCGTATAATATTTATATAGAAATATGTTTCACTACTTTTGGTATGTACCTAGGAGTAGAGTTGCTAGGTTATATGGAAACTCGTTTTAAAGAAATGCTGAGCTGTTTTCTAAAGAGCCTGTACCATTTTAAATTGCTACCAGTAATCTATGGGGCTTTAAATTTCCCACATCCTTAGCAAAATTAGTTGGTTTTGGATGTAAGTTGTCATCCCTGTGGTTTTGACTCACATTTTCCTAATGACAGTTAATGTTTAATATCTTTTCATGTGTTTTTTTTTCTGGAGGATTTGGGGAGATTCTAGCTAAATCATTTACCCACTTAAAAATTTGTCTTCATTGTTGAATAATAAGACTTTATGTCTTCTGGATACCAGACCATTGCTGGTTACATAGTTTGCAATACTTTCTTCTATTAGGCAGATGATATCTTGGCCACCTGAATAAAATTTCCATTGAAAAACAAAATTTTTCAATTTTGATAAAGTCCTATTTATTTGTTTATTCTTTAGCTCTTTGTACTTTAAGTGTCATATCTAAGAACTTGTTGCCTAATTGAAGAAGATGAAGATTTATACCTATGTTTTTTTCAAGAGTTTCATGTTTCAGCTATTATGATTGAAATATGAGCTTATAACATGTGTGTTAATTCTTGTACATATGTGGGACACAGGTCCAGCTTCACTCCTTTGTGTACAAACATTTAGTTTTCCCCAGAAAACTACATCAGTTCACCCTCTCCTGAGAAGCTCTGGGCCTTTCTGTGGACAGCACCGCAGTGCCTGGGAAATGTGCATCCATTGTCACAGGCAGGAGGTGGAAAGAAAATAATAACAGAAAAACAAAAGGCAAAATCCTTGGAGCAAGATCAGCCAGTATAAATTATGAAGTCCATGTCTGGCTCTGCTTCTGAGTGACTTTTTGACCTGAATAAATATAAAGAAATTTGAAAAACAACCCATGACTGCAAAGTGCCTGGAGCAACAAAAATAGAGAAATAGACAGAAGTCTCAGTTTGTGAGAAACTACAGCTTTCCTTCTGATTCTGCCTCCTTAGCTGTCATGAACTGAAAGTTTGTGTTCTTTGCCCCCAAATTCATATAATGAAACTTTGATTCTCAGTGTGGCTGCATTGGTAGTGGCGCCCCTAAGGGGGTCACAGAGTAAATGAGATCAGAGGGCAGGGCCCCCAGAGGAGGTACAAGGAGCACCTCCTCTCTCTCCATACTGAGGAGGGATCATGCAGGGCCGTCTTTCTGGAAACTGAATGTGCTGGTGTCTTGATCATAGAAATCTGGCTCTAGAACTGCGAGAACAGAAATGCCTACAGTCTCATCCACCCAGTCCAGGCTGTTTTATTATGGCAGCCCAAGCACGTTGCTATATCAGCTGTACTAGAAAAAAACACGCTAAGCTTTGAGCAGGGGCTATGCCCCAGAGTACCAGTCACAGTCAGCTCAATCCACAAATGTTTAAAATAAAGAATGATATAAAGAAGAAAACATGGAGCAATTCCTTGCTCTCTGTAGGTTCACAGTCAAGGAAGAGAAAAGAAAGACCCAGGCCACTAAACATGACACAGGGTGGACAGCATTTGACCATCCGGGTGGCTGTCTGGCTATATAGACAGCAATTGCCTAGAAACAATCTTCTCCTGAAGATGTTATTAGGTCTATGAGGCATTTTCACTTTAACAGTTTAAGATAATTAATATCACATGTTCTGAAAAATTTCTTCCAAACTTTTGTGGTATATATTCATTTTCCCAAAATATGTAGTTTATCATTGTCTGTTTAAATTATTTAGATGAAAGAAAAAGAAAATTGTCTCTGGGACCTTGACATACATACCCAGTGGCTCATTGTCCCTTTTATAAATGAGGACACCTCAGGAACATCCCTCTGGTCACACAGCAAAGTCAAGGTTAACTGTGGCTTCATCACAATTCTCCTGCCACTGTCTCAGCATCTGTACCCTAAAATGTTTAAAGTCACCAATGGCCCTTAAAACTGTCAGCCTGGGGGGAAAACAGAGGAAGGAGAGGGTGAGAAAAAAATTACAGTGAGATGGAGACATAAACAGATGGAAAGACAGCTGGTCTCAAGCAACTGGGTGCAAGAGCAAGTGACCAAGGACATGGAGAGGCACAAGGACTAAGAGAGGGACAGATCCACCCGCCTCTGGTGGAACACTGGGTGCCTCTCCTTCCCAGCAATTTTCTCAGTTGTATTAGCATCACTCCTCTTGGTCCTGTGACTGCTGCCCTGCTTGGAACCATGGACTTCACCTCTCACATCCGGTCACTGTAAGGTCCTCGAGATCCAATCACTTTCAAACACAAGAGGCTTTGGGGCCATTTTAGTTCTAAACCCTAAGCACCCTTATCCAATTCATGGGTTGAAAACCTCACTCCAGGAGATGGTACTAGGAGGGGAGGCCTTTGGGAGGTGATTAGTTCATGAGGGTGGGGCCTTCATGAGTGGGGCTCATGCCCTTAAAAGGCCAAGGAGAGCTCTCTGCCCACCGTGTGAGGACTTAGTGAGATGACCCTCTCATTGCTGTAACTGCTCTCCTTGGAACTCAGAATATTAGTAAATAGCATTAAAAGTAGTATTTTATGAAACCTTTCTTGTGGCAAGTGCATATTGACCCTTTTTTTTTAATCTCACAGAATTTGAAGATGGAAAATGTACTTTTAGATTGAATGTCAGAAAAGATATATATAAACAGTAATGGAAATAGTGAGCTAGGTTGGTGAGAGTATGTTTCAGTGATTATTGCACAAAACACAAGTAAGTTAGGTTTATGTCTAACAGAGATGCCAAGGGGAAGGGGGCCATTTGGATTCTCCATTGCTCTCTTCTGTGGAATGTGGAACAATGAATCTGTCAGAGCAAAGCAGCCTCCTGTTCTCTGTGAAGATGAAAAGTCTCCTTCAAACACAAAATATTCTCACAGCCCTAAAGAAAAAAGGTGTTCCATCCTTCTAGATGCTGTTGTCATTATTAGCATGAATTATTTAAACAGGGTATGAAATACTTTAATTTCTTCAAGACTTAAGGACAAGACAAATTTTCTGGGGTCAGTAGCCAAGGTTGCTAATTATCTTAGTGGCATGATTTGAATAATTCCTCCAAGAATTATGTTGAAATTCAATTGTCCTTGTAACAACAAATTAGGACAAAAGACTTGAGGAATTAGTATGCCACAGGGCTCTTGCATGGGTCAACTCATCATGGCAGGCATGCGTAGTTGTCACCACAAGGATGTTAGCATTCAGCACCTCTCCCCGTCTCTTCAGTGCACTCCCTGGCCCTTCTGCCACACTATAACCAGCAGGGAGGCCCAGGGAGACTTAGCCCCTCCTGGTTGGGTGACCATGCCTCCAGAATTGAGCACCAAAAACTTCCATGGTTTATGGGACCCAGTCTGTTTTATTCTGTTAGCCGCAGAAACCAGAACAAGAGAGTTGGTCTCTTTGCTCTTAAGATAGTATCAGAAAAAAACTTTTAAAAGGCAGACAGTTTTCTGGTATTTTTTTCTGCTGCTGTTGTCTTAGGCCTATTTTTCTTTTCCCAGAAGAAATCATATTGGAAAGCTGTGAAGGGCAAAAAGAACAAGCATATGACCTCTGAACTCGTCTTCAGAAGATGGAGATCAAAGGCATCATCAAACCAGGCCAACTACTCAAGAGTGGGAGAAAAAGCTGCCACTGGAAATGTATCTTTGGACCAGCATACGCTTCTTCCATTTGATCTCTTAGTGATTTTTTTCACTTCTTCATATTTTTAAAAGTTTTCAAAAAACTGGAATTGGAAAAGTTTTTAGACTATCAAAATTCAGATAGGGCAGATCATGGAGAACCTCAAAAGTGTGTATGGGGGCATCAGGGCCATTTGTAAGAGGACCGTGTAAAATGGAGAAAGTCACCTGTGGTGGAAGGGTGCTAGGATGATTCTCAGCAAGACTCCTAATCCATTTGGCAAGATTGCACACATCAACACAACTACAAAGCCACTTGTGCTCTTTGAAAGTAATGGGGAAAGAAAATTTTGTAGAAAACAAAAAAAGGAAAAGTGATTCAGTCCAAACAAAGAGGCTCCAACAACATAATCAAAAACAGAAATGTGGAGCCAGGCCAGGTGAGAGGATGAGGGGCTCAGGGCATCAGTGACCTTCTTCCTGGAGACAGAGCCACATCCAGACCCACCTGGGTGAACAGGGCAACACCAGCTGCAGGGCACCAGAGACATGGCCCATCCAGCCTCCTTCTTCCAACAGCAGGGCTTCAGCAGAAGGCCAGCAGCTGTGGGACGAGACTTCTTGAAGTTGAAGGTCATGATGCCCACATCACCAGGCTAGAATGAATCCACTGATGAGATCCCAGTTTGCTGTCTTTAGTAGGGGATGGGACCTAGGTGAAGGGGTAGACTGTGGGCTGTGACTCGTGACTCGTGACTCTAGTCAGTGGCTCCCTCCTCCCGGCTTCCCCCACCCTGCTTCCTGGCAGCCATGAAGTGAGCAGCTTTCCTTCACCCCAAACACCCTTTTTCGGTGGTGTTTCTCCCTTAAAATCAGAGGACTGAATCCTCTGAGAGTCTGAGTTAAAGTAAACCTTTCCTCCTATAGGTTGTGGATGGCAGGTATTTTGTACTAGCAACAGAAAGCTGACTAATCCAAACCGTGTGAAAGCTCTTGGTAGAGGAAAAGGCTCCGTGAGTCTTTTGAAGGGAAAATGTAATAGAGATAATACTTTTGATAAAATTAAATTGGCATTTCTTTTTCCAGTTCTTCATTTCCTAATGTGTGATCTCTTCCTTTCGAACTTTGTTGCTCCCATCTCCAGGCAGTGTATGTACCTGAAACAGGATACCAGAGGAGGTGGCCAGGAACACAGAGGCCTCCAAATTCTCTCCTGAGGCAGAGTGGGGAGGCACTGCCCAGAGAGATGCAAGGTGACTCCTTGCTGGGGACAGGCAAGCCAGGGCACAGCCTCTGAGAGTGCAGGTCAGGAGGGCCAAAGCGTAGCTGGGTCAGCAGCAAAGGATGATGAAGGGCAGTGTAGAGTGAGGGGCACTGGCCCTGCACCTCACAGAGGTGCCCTGGAAATAGAGGTCACAGCAGAGGTACATAAATGATGGGTCTTGTTCTGTCAAGCTTTGTGTGCCCATATGCTTTCTAAAGGCTTTAAGGAGAAGGCAGATTCCTGGGGAGTCTCAGCCATGTGTGGGGTGACTGGTGGGGATCATGGCCAGGCACAGCTGGCACAGGGTAGCTCTGGTTTCTTCTTCGAGTCCCACAACAGGAGAGCCTGGAAGGGAGAAGGTATCTCGCCAGAGAGAATGCTTCTCCAGAGAGATCTGTGAGTTGCTGGGGAAATTAGAGCAAGCTGAAATCAGTGAGGAGTTGGGGAGCAGGCAGATCATCTCTGCTTCTGAGACCCGGGGCTGTATTTCCACTGTTCTTGAGAGTATGGGTGGCAGCCTTGGGCAGCACTGGGTTTGTCCAGGGTCAGGGGAGGTGACTCTGGCAACTCTAGGCAGACAAGGGCAGCAGTAACAGATGCAGGTGAGAACAGCGCCCTCCTGTGGTGTGGCCGAGTCTGGCCCCTGCCCGTGGACCCTGGAGGCTCATGGGAGTGGGGTGGGGGCACCCACAGTGGGCCGAGGGGCAGGTGGGGCAGAGGGCAGGCCTGCAACACCCTGGGCTGCAAGCGCACGCCTGCTCCCACTTGCCTACATTCACCCCCATCAGGAGGGGGCTGGCTCAGTCATGCCAGCCTGTGTCCTGGACCTGAAGTGTGCATGGACCCGAGCAGGCTGGGCACGCGTGGGAGAGCAGCATTGCACAATTGCCAGGCGTGGAAGCAGCCTGGGGGAATTTGTCCTTGAGCAGATAAAAGCAATCCCTGCGTGTGCAGGGAGCAGCTCTGAAACCCTTTATAGAAGCAGAGACCACACGAGACCGGTGGGGACCGGTGAGGACCAGCATGACAGATGCTTAGAGGAATTTTAATAAGTCGAACAAGTGCCTACGCCAAGCCGTGCTGGCGCTCACTGAGCCATGCCCGAGTGAAGTTCTTTCTCCTTCCTTCCCCCTCATTCATCTGAACCTTTCCCTTCTCGCACAGCTGGGGCCACCGTCAGATTAGGAGGACTGACGGCGTCCACACCCCTCAGTGCCGGGCAGGGACCGGCATCTACCTGGACAGACACCAGTGAGCAAACATCGTCTCTCACAGCAGCTGAGCCTAAGCACGGAACTGTGGTGGGCACGCTGAGCAAGATGCCTTCCCAGGTGTTCACACCCTCATCGAAATGGTGTGGGAAGCGAGGCTGCGCGGCTCAAATAAATTGGTTAGCCCGTGGTCACGGCCCAGTGTGCGCCGAGTCCTCGGTGTGCAGGGCGAGCTGAGCAGTCCCGCACGGAGCCCGACTGCTGTGCCCAGGTCTGGGGTCCCGTGCAGGCTCCGTGGAGGCGCTGCCCTGGGCCGCTGTGGGCTCAGGAGAGACCCAGGAGACCTCACACCTGGCCGCTCACCAGCTGCGGCAGGACCTGAGCGGCCGGAAGGGCGGATGTCCAGTCAGTGCTGTGCACTGCAGGCAGAGGAAAGAGTACTGGTCAGCGACAGAGACTGGGAAGCTGGCGGGAGGCTGGTCATTCAGAGAGGGGGCCGAGCTTGTCTGTGGACAGGGAGGCGAGGGCTCAGAGGGGTCGGGAGGAGCCCATGTGGAGGCCCAGGTGCCCAGGTGACTCTTACTCCACAGCAAGGAGTTCTTCCTGTGAGCCTGGAGCTCTTCTCTGTGACAGTGAGGAGCATCCGCTTGGAGCCGCTGGAGGTGGCGCTGGTCTGGCTGTGGAGGAGGGACCCGCTTCTCCTGTGCGGCTGCCCAGCCCCGGCTTCAGGCGCCAATCTGACCTCCAGCTCCATCTGCTCTGGAAGAGCCACTGCCCTGCAGACCTGGATGGAAGAGGGTGGCCACTCATGGACCCGGGGCGACAGCCCACAGCCAGGAGGACCGGGGCTGTCACTGTGGAGCAGGAGAGAGGAGCGGCGACAGACAGGTGTGCAGGGCACTGGAGCCTTGCTCAGGAGCCGGAGCCTGGCTCAGGACAGCCTGTGTGGTTGGCAGTCAGCAAAGGTCAGCTTGCTGAGCCCAGAGATGCAGAAGCAGGGATGAGCACAGAGCTCAGAATGGAGCTGACTGTGTTATCTTAAAAACCATCACTGCTAACTTTACAATTTAGACAGATTAGTTTCTGGCAGCTTTTCAGGAAACAAATTTCAACAGTGTAATAAAAGAAAAATGGATCTCAGGTGACAATAAACCTTACTGTTGAGCTGGATAATAAGAGTTTGGGCTTCTGAAGGGCATCCTTTGTGAGACAATGAATCTCACCCAGCTGCGGTGGAAAAGCCTTTGAGTCCATTTCTAGTACCCTGAGGGTGATAGCTCACCTACCTCACCAGGCTTAATGTGGCCGTCGGAAAGAAAAGGATTAGATGCTTGCAGCAGTAGAGAGGAAGGAGTTAGAGGGAAAAATCCAGGGCAGGTCTCAGTCTACACCAGCAGATCTGGGCATTGTTATTTACAAAATTTTAGCAGCCTAAAGCAAAAAGCAAGTTAACACATAACACTCAGAAATGCACTAATTGGAGGGAATACCGTCAATGTTTTGGTCTCTTTGGGAAGACAATTATGTCTGATACATTACCTTGGATTTATCCTTTACTGACTAGATGTTTTGAGGAGGACAATTATTCTCCTGGTCTCCACTGCTCCTGCATCACTTGTAATTCACCGTGGCCTGGGGTGTCCTAGAAGCAAACTCCCATGGCCCTGTGGTGCCCTGCTCAGCCTCAAAGCTGCCTCTCAGGAAACACGTTTATGGGAAAAGCTGTACTAACAAAGTCTTTGCCATCCAGAGAGTTCTACCAGAAATGTCTGTTGCTTACACTAAATATTTCATTACCAAAAACGGGCTGTATGCATCTGAACTGAGCTTATAGAAACTCTGTGGGGAGGTGGAGGATGCAGCAGGAATCACAATACCTCTGCTAGGATCGCATTCTCTTGTGCCTGGGAAACTGGAACTGAATTTCATTCTTCCACAGAGTCAAGAACTGGGGATCATCTCATCCATGTCATAAGGACGAACAGCCTGTGGTCACCACCTGGAAGCCCTATCCTCACTTAGAAACTAGCTCTGATGATTAGAGAAGAATCCCTCATGAGAAGTGCATACGACATGGAAGAATCTAGAAGAGAAACATGTTGAAAGTTAACCTATAATACCAAAGAAGAGATACAGATGTAAATAACCACACCTGGTTGGTGTGAAAAAATGGCTGATATCACTATTCGTTAGGGAAATATCAATTAAATCCACACTGAGCTATCACTATGGACCCTCCATAATGGCTAAATTTAAAAAGACTGACAATATGATGCATCAGTGAGAATTTGCAACAAAGAGAACTCCTACACATAGTTGATAACAATACAAAATTGCATGGCCATAATGAAAAGTAATTTGACAGTCTCTTCTAAAGCCACATACATGTTTATTATGTAACCCAACAATCTCTCCTGGACATGTCCTCAAAGAGAAATGAGAACATATGTTCACACAAGATTTATGTGTAAAATTAATAGTAACAAAAGAGCAGCAAGAGCCCAAACGGCCAGCAATTAGTGAATGAATAGACAAATTGTGGAATACTCATAAAGTGGAATACAGCTCAGTAACAAAAAGGAATACACTTCTGGCACACACGGACACATAAATGGATCTCAGGAGCATTGTGCGGAGTGAAACAAGACAGATTTGTGCAGAAGAACTGCATGCTCTGTGACTGCATTTACTTGAAATTCTGGAAAAGACAAAATCAGAGTGACAGATTTGGGTTCACCTGTGGCTAAGAGTGGGCGGAAAAATGTGTCACAACAAAGGAGCTGCATGTAAAGTTCATGGGGGGTAGAAAGACTGCTGTGGTGACACGACTTTATACACTTGTCAGAATTGTAACTATGTTAACTTTAATTTGGCTTGTCTTATCTATACATTTCCTTAATGCTGATGGGGAAAAAAAGTTTGTCTAGAACTAAAAAAGTACTGTGAATTGGGCAGAAACCGACTTGAAACTCCCTTTATAACGAGTCTGCAACAAAGGGGCAGTGTCTGTCCTGCAAGCAGCCCCACGTAAAGTAAGGAGAGAAAGTAAGCACACAGGAAAAAACCCTGCCTGGAGAGTGTAGCAGACTCCTCGGCCCAGTATCAGCAGGCTGCAGTGGCACAAGCTTCCTGCCTCTCTGTAATCTAATCCAGGTGTGTGACATTGGCAGTGACAGCCAAGGTCAACTTGGCTCCAGGTAAACTCTCCCCTCAGAATGAACCCTGTGTTTTCTGCAACACAGCTGTGTCCTCATTCCCCAGTCCCGCCTGCTTGGTGCTTGTTTTCAGCAGGTGTCCCGAGGCTGCCCAGGTTCCCCTTCCCAAACTGGCAATGAGTAATCACTGGAAGTCCTGGGAGTCCTGTGTCTTTGCTGCCCAGAGTGGCTTAGATCAGCCCAGGACTCAGTTTCCCTCAAGTCTCTGTCTGTGTGCTTCTTTTAATTCCCACTTTCCTATCTCACAGGCGTCCTACTGGCTTGCAGGAGGCCAGGGCCACTGCAGGGCTCTCTCTTTCCCTTTCCCTATAGGAGAGAAATCCAGACACTTCCAGTTGGAGGTCATTTGGGTTATGTTTAGTCTGAGACTCTTTAATTTTCATGGAGAATTTTGACAATAAACATACTAGCATTGTACAACTACAACAAAATACTCAAAGCACCAAACTTATAAAAAGAAAATCTCTTTGTAGCACACGATGTTGGATTCGAAGTCCAGGATCAGGCAGCCCCACTGATTTGCCTTTTGGTGAGGGCCATAGGTGGGGCCCATCCTGTCAGGGCTATGTGTAGGGCCAAGTGGTCCCATGTGGAACAGAGAACTCAAGGAGTTTCACACAAGCTACCTCAGGCCCTCAGTTATCTTCCCACAGGGACCCCTGAGACCAAGACCTTAATCACATGAAACCTGGAGGGACAGAAACCCTGTTTAAACCACAGCAGTGAGTATGGTTGAGATGTTCAAAGTGATAAGAGAATGGGCAGAGCCAAGATGGCAAGAATAGGAAATAATGCACAAGTAAAAGTGATACTTGGAAAACCATCAAAATTCTGAAAACATTACCATCACTGAAAGAGGCTAAATGGTAAATTAAACACTACTACCAAGGAGACAGTGATTAGAAGACAGAATTGAGAAAGAAAGCCACAATACGCCACAGATATGAAATATAAAATAGAAGTTGAGAGTCATGGCAAAGATAATGAGAAGATTTAATATACACATAAAATAATATAAAAATGGAAACATAGAAATATAAGAAGCAAAATTCTAAAACACCACTAGATATCATCTTATGCTGTCTTTTATGCCATTGATAGAAATCAAAGGATTAGACACAATACAAATAGAGAGGAAATATTTTGGGGGAAAAATCTAAGACATATCTCAGTGTCTCATTGAACTCTTCAGTATGAATCAATGAAACAAATGAAACATTCTTTGACAATCGATTTGTGAAAGGTAGTTTACTTTTCATCAAAGATTGCTGTTCCGCCCATATGTGGAGCTGTTCTACCAGGAAGCAGGTGCCAGGCTGGGACTTAGTTCCCATCCAGAGTGTGTAGGTGGATCCAGGCATCCGAATCTGGGCAGTGGGAGGTGAGCAACGGAAAATGACCCCTTCCATTCTGATGTGAGCCGTCCAGCCCTGCTCAAGAGCTGGCTAACAGTACCCAGTGAGTTCCAGGAAGCCATATGTTGACAAAAGATTTGCCAACTCCTCTCTAAGGGCCCCAAGTGATTCAGCTTAATTATTTTGAGATTACTGTTTGTTGTTGATGTATTAATAATTCATTGCCTGCTCAGTGACCCAAAAGTATATAGTTTGATAGCAGCCAAACATTTGTGATATTAGAGCCATCATGAAATGTGAGGTCAATTTGTTAAGCCAGTTAATGTACCTTAAGGGTACTTACCTGACTACTACCAAAACAACAGTTATAATAGTTCTATAAATTCACATAAGCAAGATGTTAAATTAGGAATGTAAACGCTTTAATGTTTTTAAAAGATAAGCATTGTATCTTTCAAGATGACTATTTCTTTAGAAAGTTAGTTCTGCTGTATCATCAAGGATAATTGAAGTGAAAACAGCCCCTATTCATAGGAAGACCAAGAGCTTACACATTATGTTTCTCCAAAGAATTAAAGAACTCAACTAAAAAGTAGATGTTGTTTTCTTGATGTGACAGGTTCTATGTTATATTTTTAAACTGCCCGCAGTGGGTGATTGACTTCACAAAGATTTCCCATACCTTTAATGTCAAGACCCTGTGGAAATCATTGTTAAATTCTTAGAACTTCTGCATTGATGAGAAATGAAAAATAAGTTTTCAGCATTTGCTAAGAAGAATACTTATTTTAAATATCTTCAAGGAGAAAAGCTTCCTCTTAAAGACTGAAGTCTAGAAACTTTAGTTACCAGCCCTTCCAGAAGCTGTAAATCCCTCCATTTCCACTCTCTGGTGGCTGTGAAGTAGCCGAATGTCCTTATCTGTCTCCCTGGGTTTTTCTCTTTCCTTAGACAAAGTAGAAATTATGTTCTTCCACAGTTTTAGAGGAGGAGCATCCTGAGTCTCGTATGTGGAAATATATGAATATAATAGCACATGTTAAGAAAGTCACTTTGTAACACCCCTTCAATTGTTAAATACTGAATTAATTCAGGAATGGAAATGTTGAAAGGCTGTTTCGTGAGAGAGCAATCTTGAAGAAAGCTCTTTAGTCCAGAAATCAGCAAGTATGGCTCCATTCCCTGGTCAACTGTTGTGATATAGGAATACAAAGTGCAACCATCACTTGAGAGAACAATTTAGCTTTTGTGATAAACAGCACATGTATTTTCCATATGGCCCAATGATTTCACTCTTCAACAAGTGAAATTTTACATTTACACAAATACCTGTACATAGATGTTAACAGCAGTTCTATGCAAAATTTCCTCCAATCTAAAAAAAGTCAAACGCTCACCCATGTGCATAGAGATAAAATAAATTGGTGGCAAAAAAAAAAATCGGTGGCAATCCCTCTAGTGAAATATGAATTATCACAGAGAGAACAACTAGTAAGTCATGTTAGTACACAGATGAGTCTCAGGAATTATGCTGAGTGGAAGAAGCAATCTCCAAAGGTTATGCATACTGAATGATTTCACTCATGTGACATTTTTTAAAAAGGAAAATCTACAGAGACAGAGTAGACCACTGGTTGTCATGAGTCAGATCCTACAGAGGATTTAAACACAACAGGGGTATTTGAGAGTGTTTTTGGGGAGAAACTTCAGAATCTTTGATAGTCAAGCTGGTTACATACCTCCATACACACTAAAATGTTCACTCTATCAAAAACATGTTAATTTTACTTATATAAATATAATTTAAAAAATTAAATGTAGAAAATGAGCAAGATTAGATAAAACAAATGTGAACTAGAGCAATAACTAGATCAGAAATATCAATATTGCTGAAATGATTGATTTGTACATTAAAATTATGATCTCCTTTGTTAGATAAATTCCTAAATGAAAACTATTGCATATATACCTGTTTAAAATATTTCAGATATCCAATTTCTTAGTCTTGTGGTGATGTGGGAAGCATCCTCTAAATGTATCTATCACCCTGCAATCACCAATGAGCCACATTTTAAGGGCCACTGAGGTATCATCATAGTAGTGATGTCCAGCACATTCCTAGGGACCCATTGCTTGCTTATATTTGTTGTTTTTATCTTGAGAGACCTGAAGCCCCAGGTAGCCCTGTCTGGTTCTGAGATTCCTGCAGAAGGGCAAGTGCACACAAGCATGGATCTGTCCACAGTGTATCAGAGACAGGGTCAGCCTTTAAGAGGGGAGAGAGGGCTCCCTCCTTCACCCCAGGAGAACACTGCGCAGCTGCATTGGAGCCAGCTGACCATGGGCTGAAGCCTCTGAAGCCAGGAGCCAGAACAGGCCTTTCCTGCTTTAAGCCGTTCAGGTCAGGTATTTTGGTCACAGCAACAAAAACCTCTCTAATAAAATATCTATATTTGGACCCTGGTTGTGACAAATACATTAGACAGAGGAGACAAAATAATATGGACTATGAGAAGGAAATGGCTAGGGAATGATGTATTTATAAATATGACAGAAGGGAAAAAGGATGGTTTGTTCTGCACCTGGGAGGGCAACCAGCCTCTAGAATGTAGACAGAATCAAAAAGTGGAGAGAAAGGGCGAGAAAAAAGAAGAATGTCAGTATGTTGATGGGATGAAGCTAATTACGATGGGATTTAAGAAGAATGAGGAACATCCATGTGTCATGATTTACTAGTTGTTCTCTCTGTGATAATTCATATTCCACTAGAGGGATTGCCACCAATTTTTTTGTCACTGATTTTTTTATTTCTATGCACATGGGTGAGCAGTTGACTTTTTTTAGATTGGAGGAAATTTTGCATAGAACTGCTGTTAACATCTATGTACAGGTACTTGTGTCAGTGTAAAATTTCACACATTTACGAGTGAAATCATTGAGCCATATGGAAAATATATGTGCTGTTTATCACAAAAGATAAATTGTTCTCTAAAGTGTTGGAAAATCATGGGTCATGTTTTGCCAAATGAATTGAACTCATGAAGAATATAGACAAAAGCTGAGATGTCAAACTGAAGTAGTTCCAATAGGAGAGAATATTTAATCTGGACCACTTATTTATTTCACTGATTTTTTTAGACAGGGGAAGAAATGTAATTCTGAGTCTGATCTAGTGAAGGTGAGGCCTGGCCAGCTCAATTGATCATGGCACACAGGGACTGTCCAAGATACTCTCTTCTTGCTTATATGTTGTTAAATATTCTATGGCAGGCACACATGATTATTAAAGAATTTTGAAATTGATATTGTTGCTTTTCTACATTTCAAAATTGACCATATATGTGTATCTATTAGGACGATCAGGCCACCCAAGAATCCCAAGGATTGGGGGCATGAATTCACAAGAGGTTGTGTTTCTCTGCTATAGTTTAGATTTAAAATATCCCCAAAGGTATCCCATTTGTAACTGGCTGGAAGGAGCAGGTAACTAACAGCATGACTTGGAAAGGTTCATTGCTGTCATCAACTGTTTCTCTCTTCTCTATGACTTCCTGGAAGCCATGCAGTGAGCAGCTTTCCTCTACCACCCTCTTCTGTCATACTCTTTCTGCCTTGGAGCCAGCCAACCATGGACAGAACCCACTGGAAACTTTGAGTTCATACAAACCTCTGCTCCTTTAATTTGAAGGTGTTAGATATTTTATTCCAGCAAGAGGAAAGATGACTAATACAGTCTGACAGGAAAAGCTGGAAGTTGGCTTTCTGGAGAAAAATTCCCCAAGATCCTAAGGGGCAAAAAGTCCTTCAGGCTTTTGACTCAGCTCTTCTTAGTCACTGACATTTTCCTTTCTGCCACTACAGACAGTTTTTAGGAGAGGGTGGTCTTGCAATAGTGTCTCTTCCCCATAAACTGTGGCTGGAATCACCCCCAAAGTGGCACCTGGAAATTCCAAGAGTATGCCCCAAACCATCCCAAGATGGGGCCAGTTAGGATTCCAAAAAGAAAAAAAAAAACACTAGCCCTCTTGCTGTCAGTTGAAAGCTAACATTTTGGGGACACTCGCTTGCAGAGTGCTCTACATGTTCTCCCAATAGAGAGAAACCTGCGTAACCTAGGTGCATCTGCAGTATGTGATGTGTCTATGAGGGTTTAAGGAACTTTGCCCATGGCCAGGGTCAGTTTCCTTCAGTATTTTGGGGAAATGATTAGCTCTTTTATCAATGTCTCAAAATGTCCAAGGTCCTTGTTGGGCTCAAGCTGGCTTGGAAAATCTTGCAGCAACCCTGGTTCCAGAGCTGTCCAGAGGCTCTGTGGTTTATGGTCAGGAAACAGAGACAAAGCAAGGTTTGTGGGTGTGTAGGGGCTGGGAGGACGCTACAAACAGAAAAATTGTGCTAATCCCTGGGGATGGATTTCTGTACCACTTGATTTGAAACATTTGCCAACATGTGGTGTTTATTTTATTAGGAATATACGTAGCTTGGATCAGACACTGCTTAGCTTGTTTTTCCTTTCTAGCATTACACATGAATATCTTCTACACAATACGCTGTTAATATTTTTCATTTTCATTGCGAATGCCTCTGCATTTCCCTGTCAAGGATGGACTATCCCTCTTTGAGGGAAGTTAAGTGGTTTCCTATGTGATTATGGCAAACACAACTGAAGTGAATATCTTTGAAAGGTTGTGTTAGAATAGTTCTTGTAGATAAAGTTACCAGGTTGAAGCTGAGGAACTTATTTAAGTAACCCTTTTCCTTGCTAAATTGCCTTTTGGAAAGGTTATCTGACTTTATATTTCCACCCTGTTTCCAAGAATCTTCACTAGTGAGAGGGGAATTATCTCTATTTTTTTTATCTTTGGCCAAAGCTTTCTAGAATTTGGAGGGGTGCTGAGAAGATGCAGATAATTGGGAATACGTAAGGGCTATCTGCACGGATGCTGTAGATGTATCAGCATAAATGTGATTTTCAGGCAAACACAGAGGAGCTGCAGGAAATAACAGCAGCAGTGTATTGCCATGGTTTCTGGGAAGAAAGGGCAGCAGTGTGCCTTGCAGGGCTAATCAGAAGAGGAGGCATCTGGGATTTTACACTCAGCCAGAGGGTGGGGAGCAGGAGAGGGGGAGCCCATTGTGGGGAGGACTTTTTTGGGGTCCAGTTAACCCAAGCAGGTTTCCCACATAAAGTTCAAACTGTGGGTTTATAGCAAGTGGGCACAAGTCATATGGCAGGATGCTGAGACAGAGGGTCCCACAGTGCATCTGCAAGATCCATGCAGAGTGTGCGGATCACTGGAGAGAGTCCCACAGGTTTATGGAGCTGTTACATGGACAAGTGCCACTGGCAGGTGGTGGCACGAACAGAGGTCTGGGCTGACCACCTTTAGGAGCTGGGACTATGTGGAGACCTAGGAAATGTGTCAGGGTGACCAAGCCTGTCTCTGGTAGAAACCTTCAACTTATATTCAAAAAGTAACTCAAGGGCATACAAATTTTTCAATGTGCTCCATTTGTCATGTTTAATTTAATAATTTGTTACATTTTTCATGAGCTTAAAGCACCTCATCACCATCTATCTTTACCAGGCTGACAAAGACTTTCATTTTCAAGTTTTCTCTCCTTGAGACAAATACTATAGGCTCCTAAGCTGTGAAAGTTGGGGAAACTTTATTACCAGTGCAAATATTTTCTAGAATTCAACACAAGGAGATGATAGATGTTGTATACATGTCTGGTAAATAAAACATAGTTATGGAATTACAGTGTAGCAGGCTGTAAATTGTTTGTGAATATTAACCCAGCTGAGCTAATGTAATCTTCATACCATACCTACTGAGGGAGATTCCGTTATCGTTCACTTTCAGTTTAGGACACTGAGGTTCAAGAGGTTAAATAACAACCATACATTTCATATTTACCAGGCAATGGAAGTGAGACCACACAATGCAGCAGAGCCGTTTACAGCCATTGTTTTCACACTGAGCTCTGATACCTACAAGTTCCTGTCTCCCTTAGTTCTTCAGCATTAACTGCCCTTCTCCACTGCACAGTAAAGGGTGGGTTTCCATATCCAGACAACCTGAATGGACTTGATTGAGGTAGACGATATAATGACATTCCTCATTGGAAATCTGCACCTCTACCTAATCTCTCTGGTTCGTATTTTTCCTCCTTCGCTCACCCTCCCTTCAACCCCTCCACTCCTCCCTATTTACAAAGACTTTGTTTTCATTTTTCCATTTTCTCATATTAATTCCATGCCCTTCTTTCCTTTTCCCTACCCCTCCCACTTCCCTCTCTCCTTTGCCCCTTTTCTTCCTATTTCACATTACCTATTATACCTTTTAGTCCTTATTTACACTTTCAGTTTTTCACACAGAGAAACTATTCAGTATTTATGTATCTGTGTCCTGTTTATTTCACTTAAGAGTATTGCCTCAATGTGCCTCCATTTAGCAATAATTGTCTCTAATTTCTCATTTTTATGGCTAAGTAGTACTCCATTTTATTTTTTTTTTAAAAAAACCACATTTTCTTTATCCAGTTTCCACTTGATGGGCAATTGCGCTGCCTCCAACTTTTAGCTATCATGAATTGTGCTGCTATGAACATGGGCGCACATATATCACTGTGGTATGATTCTTTTAATTCTTTGGGGAAGATCTCCAGCAGGGGAATAGCGGGGTCAAATGGGACTTACAGTCCTAG
>NW_004624751.1:6372812-6389062 GCF_000247695.1 Heterocephalus glaber | reverse complement strand
GGAAAAGAAAAAAATATGAGAAAAGGAAAAAAATGGAAACAAAGTCTTTGCAAATAGGGAAGGGTGGAGGGGGTGAAGGGATGGCAAGGGAAGGGGGGGAAAAAAGAACCAAGATACTCATGTAAAGGTACAAGATCTCAATGATGAATGTAACTCCATTTTATACCTAAAATGTACCAATAAAGTTAATGGGAAAAAAATTTTAAAAAACGAATTTAACATTTTAAAATTGTATTTGGGTATTCAAACTGAAGTTCTTATCCATATACCTTCTAATTTCTGGCTGATATAGAAAGTACTTAGAACTGATCTTAGAAATTTTCGTCTTGTAAAACTAGACTTTATGTGTGGTGGAGCATTGTTGTAGTGGGGACATGTTGCTGTAAGACTGCTCACACTGTGAGTTTGAAAAGTAAAAGCTAATTAAATGTGGTCTTTGGGAGAATGTAGAAACTGGTATGGGAAGAAACACTCTCTACCTCACCTACATCAAATAGATACAATAAATCTTAACAAAAATTGTCCTGAGAAACCCTGGATATGAAAAATGCCTCTTACTTATTTACATACAATTAAAGGCAGATGTATTATGACAAAGGCACCAAAGAGAAAGGTCAGTAATACAGTGATGGTGTATCTTTATTTGTGTTACTCCCTAATGAAAAACAATGTTGAGAGAAAAGTAACACATTATATCATTGTCCTATGCTCTAGAAGCCAAAATAATCAATGTTAGGGAAAGTATAAAGAGATAAAGAATGAACAGTTATTGAAACTTGTGACACCTTAGTACTCCATGGTGTAAAGCAAACATTTACAATATGCATAGATACTATGTGTCTGAAATTCAAATGGGGTACATTGGGGACAACTGGTCTCCACTCTACAAATCCATGTTCTTCTGTGGAAGACCCAAAGGCTAGAGTCTGAAAATTTGTTTGCTCCTCTGTGAGTTGGTCAGTGTTGGCTTTCACCTGAGTATTCTAAGCCCATTGGAGATTGACCTATCTTTTGGACTTTTTTTGGAGGCAAGGGCTAGTTTGGACTAAATCATAACATGGTAGCTGGCTTCTAAGGGCAAGCCTAGTGAGTTAGAGAGAGAGAAAGAGAATGACCTAGCCTTCCAGATCCCAAATTGTTCTTTCTGTACATTCTATTGTTTGCAGCTCTCATAAGTCCTACAGGTGTCTCCTGGAGGGAATGTCAGTCACATTGTAAAAAGAACACATAGCAGTGGACATATGGGTCTGTTCATTTTCAGAAATGAAATATGCCTTACCTGCTAAACAAGAAATGGTCTTTAGGCAAAAATCCCAGAGGAAAATGAGGGTGGAGGAAGAAATGAAAGACAATAAGAAGTATAATGCGATGTTGAAAAAGCTCCTGAACAGATGAGACCTGGCTATTCACAGTATTTTTGTTGTTCTTTTTGTTTTGCCACTGGAATATTTTTGTAGTGATTCAAATTTAAGAGATAGAGCTACAGGAATATTGTCATGGGAAGTTATTGTTGAATTTATAAAATAAGGGAAAATAACTGCTCATAAGCAATGCATATGTATAATAGTAAACAAATTGCTAGTATATTTAAAATGAATCTTTCATAGAGTCCTTGATCAAACTGTTTGTCTTTTGTTGCTGCTGTAACATTGTCCTTATGAAAAGAAAAACAGTGATGAAAGCAAATTGTTTGAAATTAAGATTATTGTCTCTCATTATTTTTATATAGTAGGGTTTGAGTTATCTATCAACATTATGAAAATAAAATTATACTATTGACAATATTCAAAAATTTAATGTGAGAGTATTTTCTCAGTATATTATCTTAATACTGACATATATATTTTCATGGTTGATAATATTAGATTTATATCTACTAGGTTATTGTATTTCTATTTACAATGGATATGTTTTAACTTAAACATGTTTTCCTATATGTGTTGAATGTATGGACTATGCTTTTATTTTCTCCTCTTTAGTTTGTAATGTATGTACTTTATTTTGAACACCTTGGTGATTGTTAAATTTTGCATATTTTTAATTTCTTACACTGAAACCTTATTGAAAAATATGTAATCACTACCACGCTCTGATAAAGAAATCTATTCTCTAGCTTTTCATAGGCTACTTAAAATTTCTTGCACCAAAATTTAAAGTACTTTAAAATGTATACATAATTTTTAACTTTTACATAAATCAATTTTTATATCCTATTTTTCATTTTTCTGATAAATTATATATTTCATTAAACCTTTTACTTACTTAAGGATCTATTGTTACCAAACTTCTTATTTGATAAATTCAAAATTCATTTTATTTAACTTGTTGCTTGGATGATAGTTTAGCTTGGTATAGAATTTTAGGTAGAACACTATTTTCCCACACCACTTGGAAGAAAATAACTTCTCCTGGAACCTCTCTCCTGTGTTTTCTCAGGAGAAATATGGAGCCCCTCTCAGGCAATGAAGCTTGTTGCTGTCTTTTGATATTCTTGATTTTTGAAATTTCATCAAAAAAGTTTGTTTTTGTTGAGGTGCATTTAAAGAATATTTATCCTTGAGTGTGCTCATTCAATAAAAGAGATAGTTGGGGTTTTTTTCTAATTTTGAAAATTTTCTCAGCCATCCTCTGTTACATTATTGCTCCTTATTTAATCTCCATTTCCTTTCTTCTACAATTACTCAGGAACACAAATTGGAACTTCTAATCTCACTCAATCCTTCCAGTGCCTCTACTTCTTTCCTCCTTTCTCACTCTCTTCCCCCTTTTTCTCATCTCTACCCCTCTGTGCTGTGCCTTTCCAATTCATTAATGTTGTCTTCACTCATGCATCTTCTGTCTCTAGAGTTGCTGTGTGATCTCATTCTGCTCAGGCTTTTTTTGACTTTCCCTCCCACATGCCCTGCCTGCAGATGGAAGTTGTGAGGGATTTCTCCTGAGGAGTACAGGGGGTATAGTCTGAGCAACTAAGTGTCACCCTGCTCTGGTTCAGAGGCAGCACTCAGGGTGAATCCTGGTCTTGTGTAGGCATCTTTGAATCATCCCCCACCACTGAAAAGCAAACGTTTTCCAAATGAAACCTTGAGAACAGGGCAGAGCATTTACATCCTCTACTCTTAAGACTCAAAGCCCAATTTATATAGGGAGATATTTTATCATCTCCTGCAGAAATAGATGCATTCAGTTGCTATTTTTGTGAGTCAAATGACATTTGAACCTTAAATTCTGGCTTCAGTTCTAGTGTCTTTTAAGTCTATTATTTGGCTCCATTAAATATTTTAACTTAATTTAAGCTTAACTTATTTTAATGTAATTTAAAGTATTTTAACTTATTTTTCAATGTGTGTGTCTCTACTGTATCTTGAATGGATGGTAGTTAGTTGAGTGTACTCTTTGCTCTTTTGGCTAGAAGTCCAATCTTACCAGAAATTATGACTCATTTCTGGGATGCAGAGGCAGGAAAAATGGCTTTCGAAGACAAACTGAAAAATATCAGTGGGTCTTATCAAATCTTCTAGGAAATCTCTTGTTTCTGTTGTGGTATGAGCTTACGGGACTAGAAGACCGCTGGTGGATCTATGGCACAAACATTTTTTATTTTTCTTCTAAGACAAAGATGTTAACGTATGAGATTTTTCTTGTAGACTAAAACCTCAGTACTGTATTCAGGTTTAATTTCAGTGTTGGCACTTTGTGACAAATAAATGGGTTTTGGGCTGCAGTTTGGGCACGCATCTCTAAAAGGTTTGCCATCACTGAATTAGAACATTCTGTGGTTCTTTATTAAGAAAACAAAACTCTTTCATTGAGCAAAGTGAATAATGAGTAAGCATTTAAAGTAGTGGACAATTCATTTTTATATTTGGATATTAGCTATTGAATAGCATTACAGTTCCAGTTTAGATATGTGATTCTTTGATATATGTAAATAAGAACTAATCATACTCCGGTGTAGTACAAATGATGATACATATGTTCTTTATAACTCTTGGGGTATTTTTCATATTTTGCTAACACAGTCATAATACAATCTTCCCCCTATATTGGTTAAGATTATCTAGAGGAAAAGAATCAATCAAAATACATGTATGATTAAGGGGATTTATTGGGCAAGTGTTCAGGATCAGATTTGGGAGAGTCCACAGTAGCCATCCGGTGCTGGAAAGCTAGAGGTTCCTGGAGCCTCTTAGCCCAAAAAGCTCGAAGCCAGAGAACAAGGCAGGTCAAGGGTGCAGCGTGCAGCACCAGTCTGTGGCTGGAGACCTGGATGCTCCCTGGAGCTCACTGCTCTGATCTGTGTCAAAAGGCTGAAGATCAGGAGGGAGTTGTCCAAGGGCAATTGCCATAAAAGGCACTCCCACTCCAACAGATTGGAGCTCATCAAACAGTGCCCTGACTTCTTTCTTTTCATCCTTTTCATTCCATCCAGGATACAAGCTGATTGCTTGGTGCCACTCACCACTAGGGTGGGTCTTCTTTGCTCAGTGGCAGTGGCAGACACACCCAGGACTGTGGTTCACTAGGCTGCCAGGCATTTCCTACTCAGTTGACAGATCACAGTTAAAATCAAGCCTCATGCACACCACTGATGCATACCTAGTGTCGATCTCCACTGTAAGCTCAATGGCTTTAGGTCTGAACTCTGCTTGCAGTTTAGCCAGACTGGCTCTCAATAAACATGAAATGTAGGCTGTGTTACAATTTCAGTTTCAAAACTGAGATGATAAACAATTACAAAAAGCAGAAAGAACCTTATGTAAATATGCAGTTAAGTTTTAAATTTTGAAAAGTGAATTTCTGCTAGATCATTATAAACTCTGTCAAAAGAAATAAAAATGTAACGAGCAGCTCGGTTCACCTGTTTCCTTTGCTTTCTGCAGTGAACAAAGAAGCAGGTGGATAACAAATAAAAGATACTTGAACGATTCTGAAATAAGAAATATTTTGTGAATCCAACTTGCATCATTTCAAATGGTTCAGTGAGTCCGTTGTCACACAAATGAATGACAGACACATCACAGCAGAGGGACAGTAATGCTTGGATGCACTTCTACTTATAATCAAAGAAAACATCTTTTTAAAAAATGTATGGTTTCATTTAACCACTTATGGGTAAACAGGAATAGGAATATAACATGTTAGGAAAATCACCTTATGGAACTCCTGTATTAGAAGTTAAATTATGATAATGTACATATTAGTTGGTTAAAGCTCCAAAACAGGGAACATATAGTTTCCATGTCAGAACAGGAAGTATATATTGAAGGTAGAGGTGATTGTCTGTCTTGCTCATTAATGGATCTCTATTCCCTAGAGCAATTACTAGTCCCCAGCGAGCATGTGATAAAGATTGTAGCTTAGGAATTCGTAAAGCAATTGGTGGAATGACGCAGAAAGTTGGAGACCAAGGCACAGAACAATTGAGGTATTAACCAGGTGCTTGATCTTGTGCATACAGTAGTAGCTTGGTTCATGAACTTAATTTGTTCCAAGATTCTGGGAAAGGTGGTGAATATCATATTCCTCACCCTATGCAGAGTTAGGGAATGGAAGAAAAATTTTGCCTAACCCTTCTATTCTTGAGAATTATTCATAAACAGAAGCATTCATGAACTGAGGTGTTACTGTATACTAAGCCTTCTGAGACTAATTTTTAGAAGATGGGGACAAATGGGATGACCTCCAGGGTCCCTTTCAGATCCCATGTAGCCTCATTGGTGAAGGAACCAGAGAATAAGTCCTGGAGGTAAATGAGGGAAATGCACAGTCTTTGTTGTGCAGTTAGCTTTTCACCTCAGCCCTACTAAAGTCTAGCACACGAGCACCAAAATCACCAAAGCTCAGATGTTGCTGGGGAGAAATTGAGGGATTTGTCATCAAACCTGAGAAAGTTAAAGCAAACTCACCTAACTAGGACAACAAAACTTTTTACCTTTGTCTTTTCCATTTTTTCCCACATGGTTGACTTGTCCTCCATTCTGTGACCAAAGGTAATGTGTTCACTGGTGAAGGGTTGAAGTCAGAGCTCTTGAGCAGGGAACTTGGGACAATGAAAGTGAATGTGGGAGAAAGTACCATGCTGCTCTTTGGAGGGAGCTCTGTGGTTCTAGGGGACAGCATTTGCCTCTTTCCATTCCTCTGGATGAAATCTGGAGAGAATGAGACCCCGCTAATTGATTTTCCTCTGGAGTATGGGGTCCTATTCCATGTGACTTTTATTCCCTGCACTTTGAAAGTGTATTTTGAACATTATGTCTGAGATATCCTTCTCAATGGTTTTTTTTTTTTTTTTGGACAGGCAGTTCAATTTGACTGAACCCACATTTCCAAATGTGTTTCCCTGGAAATAGGAAACAACTAAAATTCCTGTTCTTTTAGCCTTAGATAAGCTTAATTTGTTTGTTCCATACGTAGGAACCTCAAGAATCAGCAGGAGACGGGGCAGAGTTCAGGCCCAGAACGTGAGGCCATCCATGGTGGCTACCTTTACGTCAGGGCTTTGCACCCCATGTTCCGGCTCCCATGTTCACCTTGAGCCCTGTGAAGTCATTTCTCAGGCTGGTGAGACCTTGTGTGTGTCAAGAGTTTCAGCCATAGCCCTGACCAAAGTCTGCCCTTGAATCAAAGATGTGGATCATGGAAAATAACCCAATTTGTTTGAGGTTTTTATTTGCTCTTCCTGGTCATTTGAAACATTGGCCATTCACAAACTGGTTGAACTACGAATTAATGCAACCAGTGTGTGTGTGTGTGTGTGTGTGTGTGTGTGTGTGTGTGTGTGTGTGTGTGTGTGTTTCAGCTGAGTATTCATGGACAATGGTTCTTTTTTATGTCACAGATTTAAAAACAAATTGTCACCTCCTACCTGGATGCTCTTCACTTTACCTTTTAGCTCTCCATGCCCTACCATCACTCATATTAAAGATGAAGAATACACAGGTTTGACCAAGAGGGAGACAGTGAGGCTCTAATAGTTCTAATCCAAGTTAGATCACTTTTGAGAGCTAAAGAAGCTATTTTTAGTTACATCAAGAGAACCAGTGTAAACTGGCAATGGTGTGGGCGAATGGAAAGGGTGCTTATTGTACTGGTTAGGTTCATTTCTATTTCTCCACTGCATTAGTGTTCTGGAGTTGCAATGACAACCACAAACCGGGTGACTTAGAAAAACAGAAATTCATTATCTATTAAGTCTGGAGCCTGAAGGTCTGAAATCAAGGTGTTGCCAGCACCAGGTCCCCTGTTCAAAACTGTAGGGACCTTCTCCTTGCCTCTTGTTAGCTTGTGGGGTGGTTTCTTAGCAATCTTTGGCATTCCTTGGCTCATAGAAATCATCCACTCCAATCTTCCTTTTACACGTGATTTTCTCCATGTTTTTCTTTCTTTACATGAACATTTAAAAAAAAACTTTACTTCTTTTTATGATGATTTTTAAATTTTCATAGAAAATTGTGTGAATCTAGTAGTCAACGTGTTTTGTTAGTGCAAGGCAAAGAGAACAAAATGCAACTACAACCTAAATTAAAATATTTATTCTTCTCAAAGACAATGATTCTGGGGATAGTCATATGATGACTGTTAAGATAGTCTAGTGATTGTGATACATACCAATTTCAGGTCTACACTTATGTTACATATTAGTATTCTTCAATCCCATCAAACGTAATTCCCAGTCATCTTCGATTCATCACCAGAATGTTTTTTATTTAAACAAAGATTAATAAGAGGTGTAATTTCTTAATCTTCTCAGTAAATATGCTGCAGAATAGATTCAAATGGTCAAATCATTTGTATAAGTTAGATATTCCATTTTGAAATCTTTAATTTTTAATTTTGTAACAACTGCAGAGTGTTCATATCAGACAAGAAAAAAGGACTTTAACCTTTGAAAAATTAGAGTTCTCTGACAAAAACTACATTAAAAATGCATTTCATTAGAATGCATATATTGCTCACATTTTATTATACCACTGCTCAATACAATAGTCCACTTTTATTACTTTCTCCCAATAGTTTTCCTCTTCAGTCTTACAAAATAATTCCCAGGTGAAATCTACTCATGCAGAAGAGTCACCAAAATGCTTCCATATCTGGATCTTCTTAAACTGTGCTTTGAGCAGAAGTTTTAGCCGAGTGTTTATCTCTTGTGATTGTACTGCAGACGTGAGAACTGCCACAAATTCCTGATCCTCAGTACCATCTGGACTGCAAGGTTTTTGTTTGTTTGTTTTCAGTTAGGACAGTGCATTATTTAGCATGAGTTTGGATTCCTGGGCTGGTGTAGGGAGTGTGTGTTTGTGGCGGGGTACAGGCCTCTCCACTCATGTCTTCCTATACTCAAGGAGCCCTACATTCGAGTTACCTGCCTCGTCCTGGGAACATTTACTTTGTGTCCCTGCTACAGGAGCCTAAAGTCTCAGGAGAAAGGCTCTCTGAGGGATCCTGTACAATCAGAGCAGTACTCTCCAGGGGTGCTGGGATTCAGGATTTTGGTTCCAAAAAACTTCTCAATGTTTAATTGAGAAGGTAATGTGGAAAGGAAATTTAGGAGGCAGTGGCTTGGGGTTGTCCAGAGCTTGGTCCTGGGGTCAGACAACCCCATTCTGGTGGCTGACTCCATCCCTCACTGTGTTTGGGTGGGACAGCCTATGTGAACTTGCAAATAATGAAATATCGAAGTATTCAATAAAACATAAGATGAGTGAAAATGACTAAATAATGAAGTGCCCAGAGACAATGTCCTAGTGGACTTATAGCACAACATAAGTTAAGTTCTCTACTTTGCATGATTTCATTAGAACAATTATTTAGAGCCTCTTCTTAAATCCACTCTGTTTTGTCCAGTGTTGATTTTCTTGGTAATAACCGATGGGAATCCGCTCCGGTTTCATCACCAGTTTACTACTGTGCATGGCTTTGTGACTTCACAGTGGATTCACATTTCTCTCCGAGGTTCCCATGGGCCAGACTCTCTGGCTTGCTGTCTCTGGAGCCATGGGAGGGGGCAGTGGCTTTCACAACACAAGGGTCCTCTCCATGGCCACCGCTGGTCCTTCACATTTCAAGATGCTGTTGGAAACTGGTTTGGGCTTTAGAACAGATGGCTCATGCAGCCCTGTGGATTTCTCGATCAAGTCCTTCTGATAGTGGAGGTAAAGTAAACAAATGGGCTGTTTGGCAATTCATCTCAGTATTGTTATGTGTTGAATGTGACTATGCCTAGATTTTTTAAAGGATTTCCTCCTAGATAAATAATTTTTTTCTCTTATGATAATCATGCTTGGTTTTTGCTATGCTTGAGCACTCTCATAGGTAACTACATGACTTTTCAAAGATAAGTCATGAGGACCTCACAATTATGTCTTTAGAGCCACCAGGAAGTGTTTCCTTGGGCATCACCAAGATTCCTCAGGTATCTTGTGAAGGCAAAGAGCTGATACGCACATTCAGGACAATGTCCCAAGTGGCCATTTCCACCTCAGTGTGACTGGCTCTCCTGTGTCAAAGTGACCTTCCAGCTCAAAACACCTGTGTGACTAGACCTCAGGCCCTTGACTGGCCCTGTGATGTCCTCTCAACGCCTGCCAAGGAACAATTTGGGTACCATTTAATTTAATCCACAATATTTTCTGCTCCTTTAAAGCCTAAAGGAAAACAAAAGATAGCAAAACAAACCTCTGGATGTGATTTTGGTCATTAGTTCTAACAGGGTCAGTGTAATGTTAACAACTGACAACAGGAATTCAGTTAACCGGTCTGGGTCTGTAACAATCTGGCTGCAGACTGAGTTGGAAGTGGATGTGTATCCTGTGCCTGTGAACTAACTGCTGATCTCCAACTTACAATGTGTTAAGGGTCGAGAGTGGAAGTGTGTTCCAGGGGAGGATAGATGGTCAGGAGAAGACACTGAAAGAGGTATGATAGGAAAAGGGGACTTCTGCACCTATTTCTAGGTGTGTCTATTCACTTGCTACTGAATTACCTTCTGAAGAACAAGGCTGGCTATTTGTGTATGGAATAGAAACTGTGATGTAAACCATGAAGTGAGCCCCAGGAGTATCGGAGTCCCTAAATGGCTGTTTCCAGGAGAGAATGAATCAGTTGTATTTTAAAGTGACTCTATGCAAGAGAGTCCTGGGAAGGCTGAGTTCATGGTCCTGGAGGAACAGAAAGAGTGAGGGCCTCTGGAAAGCAGAGTAGGGCAGGGCATGAGTTTCCTGCTTGGGAGAACAGGTGAGAACCAACCGGATCTCATCCAGACCACACAGGAGAGAAAGACCGTGTGCACTGCAGGTTCAAACTTGATTTATTTTCCTGAGACACAACAATTTAGCAGGATCTGAGAATATCAAACATATTTGATGAATCTTAATTGATTGTACATTGAAAAACAGCACCTATCTAAAATGCAATGAAGAGAATAAGCAAATTTATATGTAGCATATCCAATATATACATATGTATTTCCACATAGATGTAGGCCTATGAGAGCTAGATGTAATTGGCTTTCCTGTAAGGCCTCTGAGTCAAACATTAATCCATCCTAATAACACATCTAAATAACACTTTTCTGGGTATATCTAGACTGGTATTTGACCTTAAACTGGCTATCACTACTGACAAAGCTGACTTATAAAGCTCACCTGTATCAGCATGGAGGGATAGGGCTGAGGACGATGCTCATTCAGAGAGACGGGAGACAGAGGCACTCAGTGACAATGTTTGAACTCCTGGATCAAGCCCTACTTGAAGGTTTCCTCCCTGGGAGACTTCATTTTCCTAATTTACATACAGCTAGTTTGATTTGTGTTTCTCTTTGAGGAAAAAAACCTTCTTTTTTTTTTTGGTACCAGAGATCGAACTCGGGTCCTTGCGCTTGCACAGCAGGTGGCAAAACCACTGAGCTAAATCCCCGGCCCCCCAAAACCCTTCTAATTACATTCAAGGAGCTTCTCCTGGCCACTACCCCTCTGAGTCCTCTTTTCAGCCAAGCTAGGCTATCCCAGCCTGAAGAAAAAGGAACATGCACAAATAAACCAACACACAGGTTCCCCTTGTCAAACCACTGTCCCTGAGGTGGTTTGTAGGGCCCACCTTGATCTCATGCATTGGAAGCAGATTTGCACTCTTTTTGGATGTCAATGTTTGTTCACTTTCTCTTCAGTGTCTCATTTTGGTTTTTTGGGGGATTTTTTTTTTGGTACCCGGGATCGAACTTGGGACCTTGGGCTTGTGAGGCATGTGCCAGAACCACTGAGCTAAATCCCCGGCCCCAGTGTCTCATTCTGACCCTCTTTGTCAATGCAAAATGACTGAATGTGACCTCAGGAACTTTTTGCAAGATAAAACTGGAAGGAAATACACACGTCAGCAGACAGGAAGTAGGCACTGCACATTTTGGCCTTTAAACTCTCCCTGAAGGCATTGAATTTTACAGATCACACGCGTGCACGCGCACGCACACACGCACACACGCACACCATGAATAGAATGAATCAAGACAGATGATATTTCTCCTGTTTTCTGTTGCTATAACAGTCTCAACACACTTTGCTGGTCATTATATTTGCACACTTTTCTCCTTGTTCTCTTAGGGAAATCAATCAAGAAATAACACCAAAAGTCTCCTAAGTCATTTTGTATTTTTGCTAAAATTAGACAGAACTAACATTCTTAGTAGACTTATTAATTGTCAAATGACTAGACTGAATGAGTTTCTATTTTCTCCCTTGATAGGAAAATTGCAAGGATCAGTGAACACTGGTAATTGAGGCATGAAATGGGGGTCATTTTTACCCGAATTATCCATTTTGGTAGTTATTATCTTTGGCAGTAACTGCATGATTAAAACATTTCCTCCTCAATGTGGTCTAGGTGATCAAACTTAATGGGAAATCAATATAAATTGATTTGTATAAATATAAATCTTTATAAATGTTTCATAGCTTGCTTTAAATCATCCATCAAGTATTTTATCAGTTCTATGGGCTATCATCACATAGGAATTAATCAAAATGATTTCTGTATTTAAATGAATTAAGCAATTCTCATCATTCCGAAAACCTAGAACTCAGGCATGAATAAACTTTCACCATTTCCTTTCACAGTGAACCCTTGACTTACAAACTCAATTCATTCCCGATGGCTGATTGTAACTCAAGTTGTTCAGTGAAGGCTCAGGCTCCTCTATACAGCCTTTAAAGTCTCTCTCCTGTACACAGGCAGATCTCAGGGTCCTCAGAGAGACACTGGCCCAGGATTTCTCAGTTAACCCCACACAGGAAAGGATGCTGTCATGTTCCTTCCAGAGCTCTGTAAGGGTTAAATCTGTATCTGAGACCATCTGGAAGCACAAATGGCCAGCATTTGGGTGGTAACTCAAGACTTTGTTCATAAATTAAAACTAAAATTCTGGTTGTAACCCAAGTTGTTCGTATGTCAGGCCAACTGTGATTTGAGGGTCCACTGTACCTATCTCTCCTCCTTTTCCATGATTCATGTCGTGTTCAAAGATGCAAAATGTGGAACAGCAAACTGAGGGACTGTTAGTCCCTAGCATCTCAAGGAAAATGTGCAAAATTAGATTAAGGGCCAAAGTTGACAAGCTGTCACTGAACAACAGGAATGAAATGTAACACTTCCTTAAAAATGTTTCACATATTGAGTGTCTGCAAACAAGGATATCATTTCTTACATGGTTACCATTGACTAATCAAAAAGTGTGCTGATTTGGCACATTACCTGACATAGAGACACACTACTCAAATACTACCATGGTATTCACAGTTTTAAAAATAGTGTTTAAGTAATATAAAATTCACAGCAGCATGTACTGGTTCTTCTTAATAGGTAATTGGGTGAGGAAGTGAGCCTCTGTGGTAGTCACCAGATTTCTCCATTTTTTTTTTCTTAGGAATATGAGTCTTTGCTTTAAGGCACAGGTTACAGGTAGGAACTCAAAAGTACTCAGCTGTCCCCCTGGCCTGGGATACACACTTGTACCCAGATAGAGCCCCAGGGCCTATGGACAGAGGCCTCATCTCCCCTCCTGTGTCCCTGAATCTCACAGCCTTCTGCCGAAGGAAAAAGTCAAAGGCCTGGAATCTGAGCATCTGTGCTCCCCCCACCCCCTAGATCGCTTATCATTTGGGGGAAAGTAAAGCCTGATTCACTCAGGTCAGTGCTCCGGACATGGAGCTAGGACTAGCAGTTTCTGCAGGGCCTTGACCCACCCAGGAACTGGAAGTGATATTTCCCTCTCCCAAAGACATCATTGTGAGCCCATGGTAAATCCAGGAGAAAGCTTGGCATTCCCAGCTGCCAAACTTGATTTCCTTTGCATTGTCTCGTGGGAGGACTCTGGGCTATTATGGTCCTGGGGGTCATAGCTCTGTGTTGCCACCTTCCTCCTGAGGTGCCCAGGGAGGGCAGGTGGCCCCACGGGAGCCTCTTCCTCTCCAGGCATCTCAGTGACTCTGACTGTGGGGGTGTGGGTGCGGGTCCTGCCTCCAGGGAGATGAGGGTGGGTTCTGTATTTGCCCATCACCTGGGGGGAGGTGAGCCTCATCAGGTCAGATCAAGGCCAGGTGAGACTGAGCTGTGGGTCCCACCAGGTAGCCCCCTGGACCAGTGGGAAGTGAGGGAATCCAGTCAGGCCGCAGTGGTACAGGCCTGCATCAGCACAAGTTCCAGGTGAGTGGGTCCAAAGGCCCTGGCCTGGCAGCAGCGCACTGTGTCCCAGGATGGGGGTGAAATTCTGACCCAGGGTCCCAGGGCTGTGACCCTGCGTTTCCTGCCAGCCTTAGGGTACTGCATGGTTTACAGCTGCTATGCTCTGAGGGTGAGTCCTAGGGACATTCAGGCAACAGGAGTGAAATCCTGGGAGACGAGGACTCCTCACTGAGGGATTCTGCAGCCAGAGCTGAAGACAGGAATCCAGGGAAGAGACTGGACCAGAAGGAAAGAGCTCCGTGAGCACGTGATGTGGTGAGGAGCAAGGTGTGGGGGGTCTTAGTCGCCTTCCTCTCTGCTGGACACAATACCCGATACCCGCAACCTAGAGGCTCGTTTTGGCTCACAGTCTCAGGTCCTGGTTGGCTGACTCCAAGGTACAAAGACCACGGTGAAAGGTCTGGTGGAGGACAGCTGCTCGTGTCATGGGGGCCAAGAAGCAGGGAGAGAAGGCAGGAGCCTGCAAGGGAGATGCACCCTTCTGGACAGAGCCCCAGTGACACCCTCCAAACAGCCTAATGGGCCAATGGCAAGTCTGTTATGAAAGTCTGAGTGGGTGAATCCAATGGTGAGCACAGCGCCCCTGCGGTCCAGTCACCTTCCAGAAGTCCCACCTCTCATCACGCAAAGCTTTTTGGTGATATTTTATACCTAAACCATTACTTGGGGCAGACAGTGGAGAACAAATCTGAAGAAAGAGAGCATCCAAGTACCATGAAAGTGGAGGCGTTCAGCCTGTGCCAAGATATTCAACCCCATTTGTAAGAGTAGGAGTCGTTGACTTCTTACTGTCTTTAAAAGTTTGCCAAAGTAGCTGGCACTCATGCTTTACGCGGTAATTGTCTGGCTTTGAATCAGGCCCCCCAACCTGCTCTTCTCAGCCTTTGTGGAATAAAGAGAGTGATGGAGCCAAAATTAACACAATTTACGGGGTGATCCTGTCATCAGGGTTGGAAGGGAGTGGCTAGAGCCTGGAGGCCAGGCGGAGGTGGATGGTGTGCAGAGGGCCATGTACTTTCTAAGGGGCGGGCCAGTCTGTCGGGGGCTGCCCAGGAAACTGCCCCATCCCATCTTCAGTCTAGATTGCTGCATATTGCTCTTTCCTTGGTCCCTAGTCCTATATTTGTAAAGGAAGAAGACTGGCTGCATTCTCGTGGATAATGGAGTTCATGGACAGCCTTACTGCTCATTTCACAGAAACCCCCATCAGCGCGGTGTTCTCACAACAGAGCTCAGCAGGAGCACAGGGGACTCACACAGAGACAGATCCCCTCCAATGGGGGAGACTGGAGGTGCCCCCAACTCACTTTTTAAAAGTTTTTTTTTAAGTTTATTGGTACATTTTAGGTATAAAATACAGTTACATTCATCATTAGAAATTTGCACCTTTACATAATCTCTCTTGGTTGTTATTTTTTTCCCATTCCCTGCCCTCCCTTCACCCCTCCATCCTGCCCTGCTTACAGAGACTTTGTTTCTATTTTTTCCTTTTCCCGTATTTTTTCCTTTCCCTTCTTTTCTTTCCCCTACTCCTCCCACTTCCCCTACTCCTTTAGACCTTTACTTCCTATTTCACATTATCAAATATACCATTTGAACCTTATTTACACATTTAGTTTTTCACACCAGAGAAACTATTCAGTATTTACACGTGTGTCTTATTTATTTCACTTAAGAGTATGGCCGCAATGTGCATCCATTTAGCTATAAATTTCTAGCTTCTTGTCATTTTATAAAGAAACCACATCAGTCTCCAGTTGATGTACATTTGCACTGTTTCCAAGCTTTAGCTATTACAAATTGTGCTGCTATAAACATGGGTGCACATATATCACTGTGGTATGATTCTTTTACTTCTTTTGGAAAGATACCCAGCAGAGGGATAGCTGGGTCAAATGGGACCTCTAATTCTATTTTTTTTGAGGTATCTCCATACTGATTTCCATAGTGGTTGCACCACTCTGCACTCCCACCAGCAATGGAGCAGGGTTCCTCTTTCCCCACAGCCCCACCAGCATTTGTTACTGTTGGTCTCTTGATAGCAGCCATTCTTTCTGGGGTGAGGTGGCATCTCAAGGTTGTTTTCATCTGCATCTCTCAAATGACCAGTGATGTTGAATGGTTTTTCATGTATTTATTTGCTGCTTTTACTTGTTTGTCTAAGAAATGTCTTCATTTCAGATGCCCACTTATGAATTGGGTCTTTGAATTTGGAGGGTCTTGACTTTTTTCATTTCTTTATATATTCTAGATAGTAGACCTTTATCTGAGGAATAGCTGGTAAAAATTCTTTTCCACATTGTAGGCTGTCTCTTAGCTCTTTTGGTGGTTTCTCTTGCTGTGCAGAAGCTTTTTAATAAGACGAGATCCCACTTGTTGATTCTTTGTGCTAGTTCCCACGCTACTGAGGATTTGTTCATAAAATCTTTTCCCATGCCAATGTCTTCAAGAGTTCTACCTAACTTATCTTCCAGCAAGTTTAGTGTTTCTGTTTTAATATTTAGATCTTTAATCCACTT
>NW_004624751.1:6335710-6353653 GCF_000247695.1 Heterocephalus glaber | reverse complement strand
GTGTCAGTTCAGCAGGAAGAAATAATATATATATATATATATATATATATATATATATATACTCTCAATATTGGAGGTCTTAAATATATAAAGCAAACATTAGTAGACCTAAAGGAAAAGATGGATTCTGATGCATAATTCCCTTTTAGCAATGAACAAGTCATGCAGAAAAAGTCAATAAAGATACAACTGAGTTAATCTCTATACTAGATTAAAAGAACCTAACAGACAAATATAAAATATCTCTAGGATACACATACTTCCAACAGCATATGGAACATTCTCCAGGCTAGAATATATGGTAGACCACAAAACAAGTTGACACAAATTTTTAAAAGTCGGAATCATATTAAGTATCATTTATAGCCCCAAGGTAATAGGATTAGAAATAAGTAATAAAAATACTGGAAATTATACAAGTACCTATAAATTAGATAACACACTCCTGGTCTATCAATGGATCAGTGATGAAGTTTTAAAAAATGGAAACACAACATACCAAAATGTACAGGATACAGAAAAAGCAGTACTAAGAGGGAAGTGTAGAGCAATCAATGCTTATACCAAAAAGCCAAAAGATCAGAAATAATATTTCAGGGCTTCTCAAGAAATTAACAAATGTAATATTAATAGAAGGAAAGAAATAATATAGAATGGAGCTGAAATAAATGACTAAAATACAAAAACAATTTACAAACCTTCAGTTAGACTAAGAAAAAAGAAGAGAGGACTCAAATAAAACTTTAGATGAAGAAGGAGACATTACAACTGATGAGAAGGCTCATGTTTCTATGGCAGAGATCAGAACTGGGGAATCAGAAATCTTACTCTGTCATTTCCATGGCTTCAAGACCTTTAGAAAAATCACATTTTTTTGTCTGATTTTTCTCAGTTGTGAAAACCAGCTAAAAACTATGCTGCCCTCCTCATACCACTGGTGTGTGGAAACAATAAAATAAAAATAAGAGGATGATATGAGGCTTATTTCAACTTTCTACAATTATAAGGAGGATATTTTAAACTTTAATTTGTATCCTTAGTAGATGTATACCTTTAGAAGATGATAATCTACACAAAATTTCTTCTTCTAATGGCATTGCTAAACAAAGAGAATGGAAGAACCATCAGAGGAAACAAAATCAGATCTATTTACTTTATAATTTTATATTACCTATCAAATCATGTCCACTTAACAGCTCATTTGTACCCCCAGTATTGGAAGTTACATGGATTTTAAGAACTCAGAAGAAAGACAAATCCATTTCTCAGCATTGATCCTAAGCCTGCTGGTTTAAGACTCAGTTGGTCTCACCAATCTGAAAAAATCTAGGGAAGCTAAAATACTTTATACCCTGGTTCTTTTTCTTCCTGAGGAAGGCTCCTTGGGAGGGCTTTGTGTCCCAAAAAGTGATGGGCTCAGGATCCTGCAGTTTCAGAAGCTTTCTTTCCCTGAACCTAAGGGGGCTTCATGAGCTCTCTGCTAAGTAGAAAATCATTAATCTCTATACAGTAAAATGATTCTTATTTATTGTCAAGATCTTAAGACACATGAAGCCAGTATAAAATTTCATTAGTGTTGCTGTGACTCCCAATGCATTTCCTAGGAATTTGCTGACACGCAGCGTCTTCAGTACCAGTCAACAGCAATAGCATTGCTCCTGTTATTGATGCCCCAGAACAAACTGTAAGTTATCTTTATGTGTGCCCAGCTGAATGAAAGATGCATTACTGAGAAAATCAATCACCAGGTGAGTTGGGAAGGAAGGAGTCTATAAAAATATTTACTGTGAGAAAATCTGAGAGAGTAAGGAATTACAGATGGCTTAAGTACAGACATGAGAGAATGTGTGTCCTGCTTCCCAGTCTATCCAGCTGAGAGTACCATGAGGATAGAGATGCCTGAGGAAAGAGTAGTTGGTGCATATTAATAACACAAAATTTGAATATGGTAAAGATGGAATTCTGAAGACATTTTATGTACCTGCTGCTGGCTGGAAAATTTATCATAAAATTCTATGTGATTTTATACATGTATCTAGAGAGAAAAGTTCTTCCTCAGCAAACTAGTTTCTATGCTACTTTTATTATATCAAAGTTATATAGAAACATTGTTCTGTATTTTTAAATGGTAATGAAAAGTTTTCATTTCTTATCATTTGCATGAAAACAAGAAAAAGAAAACAGGAGGAAAAAGATAGAAGTGTGGATAATACAATTATGAAAGAATTAATACACTGAAGTAGATAACATAAAATTCCTCTATAAAAAGATAATGTAAAAAAAATTTAGAAAATAGCGCTGTCAAATAAAAATGCATGAAATTGCCCTGAAGTATAATCAAAAACCTTATACTGATAAAAATCATTAAGAAAGAATTACGGCAATAGAAATGCAATCTTTGGATAAACGAAATGGTAATGTGGAGTAAAGCAATACTTATGGCAATTCGTAATATCACCGAACACTGTTGTTTAGTTTTTGAGAAATTGCTAGACTTTTGTTATCTTTTTTCTATGAGAAAAAGAGTTACACAAACATTTCAAATCATATTAACAAATAAATCTCAAAAAACACCTGTCTAGCGCATTTTTGTTTATATTAAAAGAGGAGTGTTTTTTTCCTACCGCTTATACCATTCCTTCTCCTTACAGCATGATGATGATGACGGTGCCTGTTTTTATTTGAGCAAATTCTCCTGAAAATTTATTCTATCTACAAAATATGACCCGATCTTGCTGACCTCCTCCCTCCCTCCAGGACTGGTCCTCTCACACATCCACGTGAGCAGGATCCTGTCCTCCTCTCTCAGCCTCATATCTGCTGGCCAGGGTCTTGTCCTCGCTGGTCCACCTGCTCTTCCACGCGTGCTCTGTGCAGAGCACACAGTGACCTCACCGCACCACGCCATGACCCTGCCACCTGCCAGTGAAACCACCTCACAGATTCCAGCGCGTGGGAGTTAAGTAAATAATCCTTCACCTGACCTTGGAGGTCTGTATGACCAAGTCCCCTTGCTGCCACCAACTCCTAACACTTCTCCACCTTTGTAAGACCCAGCCATGGTGACCTCCTGCTCACCTGGGGATGCTGGCTGTGCTGCTTTCTCTGGAGCCCCTCTCCTTACCCTCTTCGTCTCCCTCCTGGGCGGATCTCAGCCAAATACCACTTGGAGGTGTGGTCCCCTGCCTGGTCTAAGTCGGCTCTGCACTATGTGTTCTTTTTAAGAATTTCCCACTGTTGTTTTCGTTTATAGAACTAATCACTGCTCAAGGTCACCTTTTACTTGTTATCTTGTCTGGTTGATGTTTGTCTTTTCTCAAGGAGGGAAATATTCTTTTATTCCCCAAGGTGGACTCCACCCGTCATAGAGTTCAAAGTAGACAATTTGTTAAATAATTGTTTGAAAACATACATGGTATGGAGTCCCCAGTCACTACATTCTATGTTCCTTACGAGAATACAGTGAATCTAATGAAACATTTAAATAGCATATTCTCATGTTTTTTCTTTATCTGTAATTCTCAGGGTAAACTCAACACGCTTCTTTGTATATGTGTATGTGTGTTTCAATTTGCTTTTATTTATTGTACTTGAACCTCATGAACATCTGTGGGAGCAGAAATGGATAATTATGCTTAATTTGCATAATTATTTTGCACAATTATTTTGTGTCTAAACCTTGCAATTTTTACAGCAATGACCTGTTTTTGATTAAATGGTTGTCATTTTTAATTCATCCTTTGGCCTTAAAATGAGCACAATATAATAAATACCTTATTGCATATGGAAGTGATATTATCCATATAGCTTCTATAAAATTAGGACTCCTGAAAGTTTATACATTCCCAAAAGAAAAGAAAACAAGACAATACAAGAGTAAGATGATTCCTCTGCCAAGCAAATTGAGGATTAGATTATGTTACATTACATTCCCTCAACAATGCAGAGAGGAGGGAATATGCTTCTCCCAGTAGAGGTGAGGAAATTTGATGTTCAGAGAAACCGTAGAAATTGCCTATCACCTTGTAAATGATATATGAAAAGAAAAGAATTTGAAGCCTTTTGTCTGACATAGCCTAAAGTTAACAATAGGATGTTAGGCCTTCCCTAATGAACTCCAAGGCCTGCAGATCATTTGATGTGAAGTGAAACATAAAGAACACTTTGTTTTCACATGTGGGATTCCACAAGAAATTTTTAGCAGTGCCTACTGGTTTCTACATATTAAGTATGGGTGGATTAGTATTTTACTTAAGAGAGGATGATCCATCTCTCTGATGTGATTTAAATAAGCTTGAAATAAGGCACCAGGCAGGGCCTCAGTGTCATTTTATCTTCCTATATGTGTGAGATTGGAATCCCAAGTGCTGCCTGTGTTTCCAGGCCCTGGACATGATCTGACAGTCTTACACATTAAGGTATGTTTGGGAGTTTCTTCCTGAATGTTTACATGTATATAAAATTGATTGGTCCTCTAAGAAATGTATTTGCACTGATTTTTTCTGTCATGACATTGACCTTCCAGAGATATTGGATGGAAGTGTTGCTCTGAAAGAGTGTGTGCTTAGCATGCATGAAGTCCTGGGTTCAACCCCTGACACCACAACACAAGAAAAAAAGAAAAGGGATATGATGCTGGGATCAAATATTTTCTCATATTAACTAAGCAGGAAATACAGCTGGAATACAATGTCTTTTTTGTTAAGGTCCTTTAAGATACCAAGGAAGCCAGTAGCAAGAAGATTATCCTGGGTTTATTAACTGATAATCTATGCCCCTGTCGAGGACATTTTTTCTCAGTTGTATTCAGGATCTAGTTCTTAGCATGTTAGCTTTGTATCATTGCTCTGGTGGACAAGTTCATGCATGACAAAGAGATACATTATAACAAACAATTCTGAAGCGGGGAGCTTGGGATGACTGATGATGTACCAAGAGATGAAAACATGGATGCTAGCTGTGAATGGTGCTTCCTGATGGAAGTAACAGAGGTGCTCTGCTTATTTACTTAATTATTCATTCGTACTTTGCTTAATTTTGAACCACTTAATTAATAAAGATCGAGTAGACTCAAGGTATGCAGTGTGATGATTTGATACACATATACCTTATGCAATGACTAGCACATTCAAATTATTTAGTGCATCCAGTATCACCTGTGCTCAAATGGGAACCCTAGACTTGTTCATCTTATAACTCAAAGTTTGTACCCTCTGACCAACATTTTCCACTTTCCTCCTCCCTACCATGAGAACCACATTATACTAGGGAGAGTAACAGTCAATGAAAAAGAGAAGCTACAAGTGCTGGAGAGGACGTGGAGAAAAGTGAACCCTTGCACACTGTGGTGAGAAAGTAGAGTGGTATAGCACTGTGGAAAGCAGCATAGAGGTTCCTGAAAGAGTTAAATCTATCCCCTGAGCCAGCAGTCCTATTTTTTGGTATATATCTAATGTCAAGGAAATCTGCATGTTGAAGAGACACCTACATTCCCAGATTCACTGCAGCAGCTTCACAATAGCCAAGAAGTGGAAACAATCTTAAGAGTCCATCAGTGAAGGAACAGATAAAGCAAATGTGGTGTACACACACGGCGGGACACAATTAGACCTTCAAAAGAAGGAAATCATGTCATTCGTGACAAGATGGACGAACTTGAAGGATACAGTATTGAGAGAAATGAACCAGGGACAGAAAGGCTGGTCCATTTTGACTGTGTGGATCAGGAATGGAGAAAGGCAAGAGGCCCAGAATGGTAACAGCCAGTAAGGGAACCTACCAAGATCCCAGGGTCTGCTGAGGGCTCTCACACATATCAAGGCTGAGAGCCACAGCTGCAAATAGGAGAGTTTGGATTTTTGTTCACTCTGGGCACCCAAATAATGCTGGCTGGGAACATGTATTAAGTGTTACTTTATCTTGAATATTATTTTCAGGATATCGCAGGCATTTGCATTGTATTAACAACCTATGAAGTAGGTGCCATTACGCTCCTAACATGAAACAAAAGGAAACTTGTAGTTGTCACGGTGTTGGTGCTTCCCGCTGCAGTGTCACCCATGTCCCTGGGTAGCATGTGTCTCCCAGGCTAGATGGAGCTCACACCATCCAGTGAGGACTGGTCTTTCCCAGACATGGTGTACAGCACACTGTTCAATCACACTTGGGTTAAAATGGCTCTGTTGGTTTGAGTACAAATTTCTATTCTCTGAAGTGTTGGGGAAAATCATTAGCCAAACTTAAATGAGAACATTATCTCTATTCATGTTGTCATGAGTTGGGATTATTATTATTATTATTATTATTATTATTATCATTTGGTACCAGGGATCTAACTTGGGACCTTGTGCTTGTGAGGCAGGTGGCAGAATCACTGAGCTAAATCCCTGGCTTGAGTTGGGATTATTTTTTGCTTCTTTTTTATTTTCCTGAAATAGTGTGTGCACGTTTTCCAATGTTTTGGTTTCTTCCTCATTTTTTAAAAAACTTCTTTTATTGGTACATTTTCGGTATACAATATAGTTGCATCCATCATTGGGAACTTGTACCTTTACATGATGTATCTTGGTTCTTATTTTCTCCCCCATTCCCTTGGCCTCCCTTCACCCCCTCCACCCTTCCCTATTTACAAAGACTTTGTTTCCATTTTTTCCTTTCCTCATATATTTTCCTTTCCCTTCTTTTTTTTCCCCTACCTCTTCTACTTCCCCTACCCCCTTGGACCTTTTCCAATGTTTTGGTTTCTGAGCCACTTTATAGCTTAAGAAATTAATGAATCTTCCTGATGAGCTTTTATTTCAAAGTGTCAAATCTATTGATATGTGCCATACTGTAAATACAATACACAGAAAGCAATCCTGTTATTTAAGATGACTTCTAATCTCATAAGAAATGTCATTCAAGTGTTAGGAAGCTGTCCAGTTCATAGTGGTAGACAAATTCTCCACAATTCGGATTTTCATTTGAAAGCTCCAGATTTTTATCATTGAAAAGAAATGTTGTCAGCTATTTCCTTAGATACTGATGGTTCATTGTATTCACTTTTAAGAAAATATTTGCCAAATACCTATGTTTGAATAACCATACTTTGTCTGCCATTCTTTTAAATATAAAGGGTGTTCACTGGGGAAAAAGGAAAATAGAGTTTGAAACTCAAATAACCACAGAAGTGATTTCTCTTGAGGGAACCAGTGCATCTCATTTTAACAGAAAATATCTTGAAAAGGGTTGAGCAAGGAAAGGTTGAGATGCCATGTGTTCTGCTGCCTCATCGAGGGTATGCTAAAGTGTACCATTTGGGTTGTTTGTTTTTTAAGTGAAAATATGTGATCAGCTGGCATACACCCACTGCTAGTACAGCCTCATTCTGCTGCCCTGCCTCGCCAGCTACCATTTGCTTCTACATTACCAGTGAAATTGTCAGCATGGTTGTTCTGGGATAAATCACTACATTCAAATAATTATTCAATCATCAAAGATTTCAGCATCGCTTGATTTTTGTGCTAAGCATCCACATGGTAGGAAATTGTTTCCAATAATTATTTGGTGTTCCTATTGGCCCGGTTCAAGCACAGTAGCAAGTCCTATCATATGTGTAGGTTTAACCATCTGCAAGGCCAAGTTCTTTATATTTGAGCTGTTAATCTGATGCTGTAATTTGAAGTGCACTTTTAAAAAATTGAAAGCCACTGTACTGCTGGAAAGTGGCACTGCTTCTCATGATGCGATGCTAGACAGCAGGCAATGGTCCGTGTCATCCCTGTCTGCCTTGTGCATCCTCTGGCCTCTACCAGGTACTGACTGCTCTGGAAGGTGTAGCCCTGGCCCTTCATTTCTGGTGCAAAAGTCTGTAGTCTGAAGATCACGGCTCTCCAACATCATATTCGCAGCATATTCAATTTTCTTTTCTTTAAAATTCAAATAACTGGTCTCTTAATGATGTTGCGATTTACTTGGTACCATAATATTTTAACAACATTCTATTGTATAATATTTAATACAACTTGTTAACATCTACAATGTGAGAAGAAAGATGGTTTTCATCATCATTTAATTTGTCACATATATTTTTACCCACTGTGAGTCCTTCCTTTCATGAGTCAGAGAACTCTGAGGATCCAGCTGCAGCTCCCTGGGCATCTTCACACATAGCAGGACAAGTGACAGTCACTTCTATACTCAATGCTCAGTCTTAAGAGTAAAGAAACCAGGATTCTATTTTAGAAAAATATAGCACTAACTCCTAAAATAAAAGTCTAGCTAACATTTTAAAACCTTAGAAATGTTTTCCAAAAATATATTACAAAGGAAGACAAAAAATTGTACTTGCCTTTTGTGTTCTTGAAAAACAAGGAAAATGTCCAGATTTAAAAATCTGGAAAATAATTTACTGAACAATAATGGAGCAAAGAAAATGTAGCCGATGTTGCTCAGGGTGAGAGCACCAGATGGGTGGACACAGTCAAACTGAGGGACTCGCCAAAAAGGCATGCGTCCGGATCCAAATGCCCCGCACTAGAAAACCGCAGAGCAAGCACAAGTGAGCAAGCACAATTACACAAGCACATGTCTGGTACGTTTCAGAGTGATGATGTCTTCATGTGGCTACTAGAAAATTCAACTGTAGTTAAGAGAGAATGAGAATGAAAAGAACAAATAATGTCTTAGAACTGTTTATAAAGATGGTCTGGACCTTGCACATTGGCTCCGAGAAACCCAGAAAATCCCTGTGGTCCTCAGATCCCATTTCGAGACTCAACCCTACACTATTATTTTTGAGCACATCTATTCAGGGGCACGAATGTCACCCTCTTTTTGCTGGGAAAGCCGCCCTGCAAACTGAAACTAAAATTCACCTGTGGATCAGGAAACATGGATGGGGTGGCATTTCTGTGCAGTAGTGTTACACAGTTCCTTCACAACAAACATCGGCTTCAGGCCCATGAGATCTTCCTTAAAGGACACAACAGTTCAACCACCTTATCTTTACAGATAAAGAAGTTGACAGAAATCCTGCAAATGTCAAAAAACAAACAAAATGGACCATCCCAGAGTCAGAGCTGGATGAATGAGGTGAGGTGATGGCCCAGTTTCAATTTCATTTTTTTGCAGTATGCACTTCTTACAATATGAAAAAAATTGAAAACACACTCATGATTCTACATGCAGTGTAGAGTTCCCTAAAAGATCTTTTAATGTGCATATCAAAGAATTACATGCAATTTATCTATCCAGCCAAACAATTTCTATTTGCTTTGCATACGAACATTATATAACCTAAGCTTAAAAAGAAAAATCCTCAGCTTTTGTCTCAATTAACCACTGACCCAGTTGAACATAAGATGAAGAAAGAGTAAAGAACAACTCCATGCACATGGCCTGACCTCAGGGTGGGGGGCTGTGCAGGGCAGGATCCTCACCTCAGTGTTAGGATGTAGTCCTGTCTAATCCTGCCTCCTGAGTAGAGTTCTCTGTTTATACATGATCCTCACACCATTCTAACTTAGGGTTATGCAGAATCATGAAAACTCTGATAGGTGTGTGTTGTGTATCAAGAGGCTCTCACTAGGCTAGGGAGTAGCTCCGTGGTAGATTCATCTAGTATGAGTGAGGCAGAGAGACAGAGAGAGAGAGAGAGAGAGAGAGAGAGAGAGAGAGAGAGTGAGAGAGAGAGAGAGAGAGGCTCTGTTACCTGGTTTAAGTACAGACACTAGTCTAACACATCTGACATACTATATTCATAATTTATATCAAGCCATAAAAAGTCACCCTGTGAAATCACAGTATTACAGAAATCTATTAAAACATTTATGCTATGCTTTCCAAATTGTGTAGTATTTCTTTTTCCTCAGTTAGGAGAAGTGTTCTGTAATGCATGCAACTGAAATGCATTTAAAGAGTTCACTATAAATATTTAATCACAACATATGATTTAAAGAATAGACTACCAGCTGTAATTTGTAAGCCATTTGGAGGCTCAATATCTCACAACAATCCAAACTTCACATATTATTAAACTAGGACTTCTGCACTTGGCTAAATATCAATCTTTATATTCCTGGCTTAAAAGATTGCCAAAAAATACATGCTATACAGAAGATACTTTAAACCAGACAGCACATTTCCCCTGACGGTACTGTCTTACAACATTCATAGTAAGTTCAGTTTAGATAACTGTTGAAGTGAATATTGCTAAACTGGCTATTTTTGTCCCATTACATTCAGTAAATGGATATTCATTTTGATCCCTCCCAATAATGTGAAAGACTTTGCAAAAAGACATGCACCTATTTTGATTGGGAAACGTTTAGGTGTAACTAAGTGATGGTGTGTGGTGGTGACAGAGTCACCTCTCTGGCTGAGAGATGACTGTATCAAACAGTCTCCTGGGGCCAACTGCCAAGTCATTCTGAGCGATAGGAGCCCGATCCTCCCCAGGCCACTCTGATTCCTCTGACGGGTCCAAGTTGACAAGAGCAAAAGGAGACTTTCTCTGCATGTTCCAAGAATGGAGACTTTCTCCTGCATTGGTCAGCTTCTTGTCACTAACACAGAATTGCTGAGGCAATCTATCTTAGTAAGTAAAAAAGGTTTACTTGGCTTACAGTTTTGGATGCTGAAAGTCAAAACAGCAAGGTACAGGCTCTGACAAGGCCCCACAGAAGAACATTCCTGGATCCCAAGAGAGATGAGTAATCACACAGCCAAACCGGAAGCCAGAGATTGATCCTGCAACGCTCATGTTTAGTAACATGTTCTGGAAGAACTCACTCCTGGGGACTAGTGGTCCCTTATGAGGGCACATGCCCAGTGGCTTGAAGACCTCCCCAAGGACCCACTGCTTGAAGCTTCAACCATCATCCCTCCACCCACCTGCCCCAGGGACCAGGAGAGAAACACATTAACCTTTGGTGGTGAGGGACACACTTAGACCGTATTCAAACCAAGCACACATGTTGGGGGCTCACAAAGTAACTCTTCTCATGCCTCTTTCATCCCACTGCCAGGTTCTCTCCTCTTCAGGGACTTCAGACAGCTGGAGTTTGAACTCAGCAAAATTCAAGCAGTGTGCACTCTCTGTGAGCCCTGGATGTCACTCTGCTTCCTACAGGAGAGACAATCTCATGTCAGATGCTGCAAGGGAGATTTATGAGGAACCCAGCAATAGGAGGTGTGACAGTAAAAGTCTGTGAATGTTTAAATCTTAAAAAATCATTACAGTAACAGTTATATTGCCATGGATCCCCCCCAAAATACTCACCCTTGTTTCATATACATTTATTCCATTGTTTTTGCCATTTTCTGAAGCAGCTCTGGAAGTCCTCTTTCTGTCTTTAGTTGACTATCATGGCTGCCTCAATGTCCTGAACTGATTCAAAACATTTATCTTTCACGGTGATTTTGACTTTGGAGAAGAGCCAGAAGTCACATGGTGCTAGGTCTGGTAAGGTGGATGAAGAGCTACTGCAATGCTCATATGTGTCTGCCTTTCCTTTAGATAGCACTTGGCAACAGCATTCATTGTATGTATTTTTGAACACACCTTGTAAAGACACTCATGAGAGAGGACCTCCAGAACTGGTTCAGAATGTGGCATACATCCTCCCCTCCCTTTCCCTGCTATTCCCTTCCCCTCCCTTCTTCCCACTCTTTCTCTGACTCTCTTCTGCCCCCATAGGGAAAAGACTGAACTTCTCCCACTCTCTGGACTACCCCAGGAAGACATTTAGGTGGTGGAGGCTCAGAAGTTGTAACAGACAATTAGGACTATACTGAAAGCTTTCTTGGGATCCATGTGTCTTTTGATGCCTTCTCTGCCAGCATAGAGCATCCATCATAGTTCTGCTCCCTGAAATCGGGGGTCAGGGTCTTGTGAGGTGCAGAAGGAAGAAGAACTAGAGCATTCCAGGACACTGTCCCTACTTACAGTGCATCCTTACCTCTGTACTGTGGAAGCTGGCTCCAGCACCCCCATTTCAGAGATAAGGAAATGAAGGTCTACATGGTTAAACAGCCCTTTGCCTCCTCTACTTCTGGTCACAGGGAGGAGCATGTGCCCATGAGGAACAGACAGAACCAGCAGGGCTCAGCCCAGGATTCCCCTGTCTCCTGCCTCTTGGCCTTGGTTGCAGCAGCTAAAGGGGACAGACACCCAAATGTGACACTCCTATCTCTGCTGCTGCATGAGGGAAAACCTCAGGGGGCCCAGGTCCCCAAGAGCAGTAAGAAAAGTTCATGATCTGAAACCATGTATGCTCTTCCTTCCTTTTAGAAAACTGTTCAAGCACACTCCTCCAGCAGAAGCAATGTCTTTTACAGATGGTTTATCCAGTGAGCAGAGCATTAACATACTTGGCTACGTGTTTCATTAACAATTAAAGGAGAGTTTAACAAAGTCCACATTTTATCTTTTGATTTAAATATGAATTACAAAAAGCTAACTTCTTAACTAAAGTAACAGACTCTTGACTTTTAACAGTTGAATATTGTCACTTGGAAAATTTTAATTTAAACACATTGGTAAAGTTCAGCTTCCTGGTAGAAATGTGTGCTTCAATAGTAGTTTATAGTTTTTACACAACTCTGTTATAAATTGCTTCAATCCAAACTTTTAATAAATCCATTAAGTACTGAAGTTAGGTGTTTAATTTGTGTCCTTTTAAATAAAGATAATGAAGCTTTCGAAGGGAAATGACTCATTCTAAGGTCATGTGGCCAGTAATTTTCCATACAGAATTCAGGGTCTAGGTTAATATTTTTTTAGCACCATGTATATACTTGGTAATGTAATTAAAATTAATAGTAGACTCTTTACTTTTTTTATTATCAGTTTCTCATTTTCTTAGAGGAGTTATATAACTACTTAAAATATACACTTATAGAAATTAAATCATATCACATGAAATCTAGAAATTATAATGTCTTGCTCTTTATCCTAACAGTCCTGTAAACCTACTTGCTGACCACAGTGGGCAACTATGGGATTCTCCTTACACCAGCAAGGGTCCACTTCCAGATCTTTCCACTTCGTTTCCCTGTTGGAGAGCGCTCGACCCCTACTGGTTGATCTGTGTCACTGCACAATACAGAGCGCAGGCAGGGCTTCTTTCTGAGGTCTTCAAATGAATTCTCTGAGGATTCTTATGCCCAATAAACCTATGAGGTAGATGGTGTCATTATATTTTATTAGGAGGGGCCTGAGGCGCGCTGAGTTTAACTGCAGTTTTCACCCTAGTCTCAGGACGTAATAGGTAACAGAGCTTGGATTTCAGCCGAGATACTCCGCATGCGCTAACTTCAGCGCTGCAAGCCTTGCCTAGCCAGAGTCTGCCCACAGCCACGCTGGGCATCCACCAACATCCACTTCCTCTAGTCCTTCTGAAAGTAGTTTTCTGTATCAATTTGGATCATGGAATTTAATTCTGTGTTTTGTAAATATACATGTTCAAAATTAAGAAATGCATTCTCTTATCCAGTTATGTCATATTTAATAAAGAAGGTCTAGTTTAATTGTCAAGGTAGAGAAAGAACATGAATACTTTTGCCCAGTTCCACCAGGGGAATAGATGAAAAGTGAAAGCGTCGAGGAGCGGAGAAGCACCCCTAAACTTCTGTGACCAGGTGTGGGAGAGGATTAACCCGAGTCTCCACCTCAACAGTGATTTGTGTACCTCAAGAGTCTGGCTGGTGGGAAATCAGTCAGTTGAGGCTGAGCAACCTGGTGGAAGCAGGTGCAGCCGGGCAGCCTCTGGAGAGCAGTAGGGACAGAGTGTGCTCGGCAGGGCAGTGGCAGTGGCACCTCACGTTTAGCAGCCGGCTGTCACCTTGGGGAGGAGTTACAGAGGGACTCAGCTGTGACAGAGGTGCAGAGGGGTGCAGGAGGCACAGCAATTGGAAGAGGGTGGAGAGATGGGGCCAGAGAAAGGAGGACTCATTAGGAGGAAATGCAAGGTGCCATTAAAGGTTAACCTGGAGCCACGTTGAGAAGGGCTTGAATACTGGACTGAGTAAATGCTATTTTTTGAGTCTTGGGAGTAGAAAAGGATGAGATCACAAATAGCAATTGCAGTCTCACTGTGAGACAGTCATGGTACTGAGTGGTGTCAATATGACCTCCTCTAGCTCCCACAGCAAGATCATCACTCTTTCCCAGAAGAGAAAACTGAGGCTCAAAGATGATAATTAATTTGCCCATTTCTTGTGAATTCATAAGGGCTTTGTATTCTGAGCTCCATTGTTGCATGGATTTTGCACTGTTGGAAGTTTAGCAACTTGTGTGTGACTTTGGGAAGATGTGCATTAGTTTAATACGCTCCTTGGAAATGTTTGCTATGCAAGCATCTGCCGGTTTGGAAGCTGAATTTTACGTGCATTTTCAAAGAATTTTGCTGATACACAATTTGAACAAGACCCATGGAAGTGCCAAGTAATTTCATTTCCTCTTCCTGCTGTAAGGTAGTTCCTCTGGCAGGCTTCCAGATGGAGTGCATTTTAAATCACAGCCACAGGCTGTCTGTTAATAGAGCTTCCGGGGAAGGAAACAGAGAACAGAATTGTGTTCCAGAATTAATTCAACATTGTCTCAAACCTTACCTTTCCATCATGAATCAGACCAAGCTAGAAGCATGATAAATTTAATTATAACTGACTTTGTGTGGGTAATGCTAATCATTTGTGTGTTCATTGAATCCCATGGAATAATTTTTCTTACCTACTTGAGTATTAAGACCAAGGAAGGGCCAAAGCATGGAAATAGAAAATAACAAACGTGTCTATAATTAAAAGGCAAGACGCTTTGGGGGCCAGGTCTCTTATTTGAGTCAACTTTTAGGACTTATTCCACCGGCCACTTTTCTTCCTCGGTGAACACTGTCCACAGAATTTGAAACAACTTAATTCGCTGGGGTTTCAGGGCTTACGAAACATGGGGGCTGGGAGACAGAAACTATGTGTAGCGGTTAGCAAGTGCGGTCAGTGGTTAACTGACTGATCAATGGTCAACTTGAGTGGGAACACCCAGCTGGACTGAGTCAGCATGGTCGAGGGCACAGAAGACCCACTGTAGGGGGACTGTCGGAGGAGGGAAGGATTTCAGCTGGTCTTTATGGAGGAACTTCGTTGTGACTGCTGTTCCTTGGAGGAGTCTCTGTGATTTTTCTTCCCAAGAGTGTTGGCTGTTTGCCTCCTTCCGAGGTGCTTCAGTCCCCATCTCCAGCTTGGTGGTCTTTCCGTGGCCCCCAGGGCAGCTCCCTCAGCCTTTCGGCACAGACATTTCAGCTTCCAGCACTGGGGCTTGGGCCTTTCTATCACAGATCCTTCGGTCTCCTGTCACTGATGCTTTGGCCTCCTGATAGGACTTGCACAGGACATAGCGGTGGGCTCCACGCCCTCCACTGGCTCCTTCAGGTCTCCAGCACACGGACAAACGTTTTGCACTTCTCCACATCTGACTCTAGTAAGCACTGACTAATACAGTAAGGAAGGAAGTCCTCACTGTCTCCCCTGAAAAACCAAGATGCCTCTGGCCTGGGTGCTGAGGGATCCCATGACTTAGTTGAATAATGGGAGACCTAGACTTTCCATTCTCTCAGGACATCCCAGGGCTGGTTTCCTGAGGGTGGAACTACCAAACTCTGCACTCAAGCACTCCTCCTTGGCACCTGGAATGGAAAGCAACAAGGCTTCCTCTGAGGAAAGCTTTCAGATGGCTCTCAGAGCTTTCTGTATTGGGCAGACAGAGCTGTGTGGCTGCTCTTTTCCCAAACACTGTCCATGAAGCTGGAGTGAGCTTGATGGCTTTATGTTATTTGGGGTGCCTGTCTGCACCCCGAATTTTTGAATAAATATTAAAATAATATCTGGAACAATGGGAGGAGCAGATAAGTGAGTGAATGATGAAGCAATGAGTGGATAGAATCAGACCTTGACAAAGCACATGAATACAGTGCTGACTCTAGAGAATTAGAGACCTGCTAGGAGGAATAAATGAAGAAATGAATACTGGAAAAGCAATTCATTAAATGTATGAGGTGTGGTCACAAAATATGGTGAATATTTAAATGGAAACAGTTATTACAGTAAAAAACACATTGCTATGAACCCCCTCAAAATACTTTGCCTCTCATGAAGCACACTTCTTCCTTAGTCCTTGCCACTTTCTGAAGCAGCTCCGGAGTCCTCTTGCATGAGTGTCCTTAATTGTGCTATCCCAGGTCCTCAGTGTCCTGCATTGATTCCAAATCTTTATCTTTCTGGTCACTGTGACTTGGCAGAAGAGCCACAAGTCTCACAGTGCCAGTTCCAGTGAATAAGGTGGATGAGGGCATATTGTAATGTTTGTATTTTATTTGACAAAAATGGCTGTAGATGTTTTGAATCCATTCAGGCATAGAGGCAGCCATGAAAAGACATTCACAAAGGGGAACTTCTAGAACTGCTTCAGAAAGTGGCAAGAATGATGGGATAAGTGCATTCAAAGTGAAGGAGAATGTCTAGAGGAGGAATTGTGCCATTGTGTATTTTATTATAATATTGTTTAAGTTTCATTTTGTTGGTACATTTTAGGTGTACAATACAATGACATTCACCTTTAGAAATTTGCACCTTTACATAATCTCTCTTGGTTCTTATTTTCTCCCCCTTCCCCTGCCCTCCCTTCAACCCCTCCATTCCTCCCTGTTTGTGTCAGGGTGACCAAGCCCTTCTCTGGTAGAAACCTTCAACTTATACTCAAAAAGTAACTCAAGGGCATACAAATTTTTCAATGTGCTCCATTTGTCATGTTTAATTTAATAATTTGTTACATTTTTCATGAGCTTAAAGCACCTCATCACCATCTATCTTTACCAGGCTGACAAAGACTTTCATTTTCAAGTTTTCTCTCCTTGAGACAAATACTATAGGCTCCTAAGCTGTGAAAGTTGGGGAAACTTTATTACCAGTGCAAATATTTTCTAGAATTCAACACAAGGAGATGATAGATGTTGTATACATGTCTGGTAAATAAAACATAGTTATGGAATTACAGTGTAGCAGGCTGTAAATTGTTTGTGAATATTAACCCAGCTGAGCTAATGTAATCTTCATACCATACCTACTGAGGGAGATTCCGTTATCGTTCACTTTCAGTTTAGGACACTGAGGTTCAAGAGGTTAAATAACAACCATACATTTCATATTTACCAGGCAATGGAAGTGAGACCACACAATGCAGCAGAGCCGTTTACAGCCATTGTTTTCACACCGAGCTCTGATACCTACAAGTTCCTGTCTCCCTTAGTTCTTCACCATTAACTGCCCTTCTCCACTGCACAGTAAAGGGTGGGTTTCCATGTCCAGACAACCTGAATGGACTTGATTGAGGTAGACGATATAATGACATTCCTCATCGGAAATCTGCACCTCTACCTAATCTCTCTGGTTTGTATTTTTCCCCCTTCCCTGCCCTCCCTTCAATCCCTCCACTTCTCCCTATTCACAAAGACTTTGTTTTCATTTTCTCATATTAATTCCTTTCCCTTCTTTCCTTTCCCCTACCCCTCCCACTTCCTTCCCTTTTGCCACTTTTCTTCCTATTTCACATTATCTATTATACCTTTTAATCTTTATTTACACTCTCTGTTTCTCATAATAGAGAAACTATTCGGTATTTATACATGTGGGTCCTGTTTCTTTCACTTAAGAGTATTTCCTCAATGTGCATCCCTTTAGCTATAAATGTCTCTAATTTCTCATTTTTATGGCTGAGTAGTACTCCATTTTATATTTAAAAAAACCCCACATCTTCTTTATCCAGTCTTCAGTTGATGGGCACTTGGGCTGTTTCCCAGCTTTAGCTATTACAAACTGTGCTGCTATGAACGTGGGTGCACATATATCACTGTGGTATGATTCTTTTAATTCTTTGGGGAAGATCCCCAGCAGGGGAATAGCGGGGTCAAATGG
>NW_004624751.1:6281602-6324379 GCF_000247695.1 Heterocephalus glaber | reverse complement strand
GCCACTGTGGAAATCAGTATGGAGATACCTCAAAGAATTAGGACTACAGGTCCCATTTGACCCAGCTATTCCCCTACTGGGAATTTTCCCCAAAGAATTAAAAGAATCATACCACAGCGATATATGTGCACCTATGTTTATAGTAGCACAGTTTGTAGTAGCTAAAGCTTGGAAACAGCCCAAGTGCCCATCGACTGGAAACTGGATAAAAAAGATGTGGGTTTTTTAATAAAATGGAGTACTGCTCAGCCATGAAGAATGAGAAACTACAGACATTTATAGCTAAATGGATGCATACTGAGGCCTTACTCTTAAGTGAAATAAATAGGACACACGTGTAAATACTGAATAGTTTCTCTAGTGTGAGAAACTGAAAGTGTAGATAAGGATGAAAACGATTAAAATCAATAATTGAAAATTTGAAATAAGAAAAGGTCCAAGGGTTAGGGGATGGTGGGAGAGGAACGGGAAAGGAAAGAAGGGAATGGAAAAATTATGAGAAAGAAAGAAAAATGGAATCAAACTCTGTGTAAATAGGGAAGAGTAGAGGGGGTAAATGGTGCACAGGTAACGGGAGAAAAAATAAAAACTAAGATACATCATGTTCTCATACAAACACCCAATGATAAGTGTAAATGTATTTTACACCTAAAATGTACCAATAAATATATATATATAAATAAAAAAAAACTTCAACAGTGTGGAGTCAGGATTGTCCTCCTTCAGTGTGGACAATGTAATTTATTTGGAGTATGTAAGTAATTTATTTGGAATTCTGCATCAGAAATTTGTATCTTCTCCTCGTTTATTAATTTGGAATGCTCACCTGTAGTTTTGTGTCTGGTAAGACTGGTTTCATAGTGACATAGAAAACATTCTTTCCAGTGTTCCATAGAGTTTATGAAATATTGGTGTTAATTATTCTTAAATATTTGATAGAATTTAACAGTAAAGTCATCTGGTCATGCATTTTTTGTTATGAGAATCTGTTGTTTTTAAATTAATGAATCCAATCTTTTCATGTATTATAAATTACCAGCTACCAGATTTTCCTTTTCCTCATGGGTTCTTTTTGATAGTTTGTGCCTTTATAGAAATTTATCTATTTGATCTTCATTATCTAATGTTTGGGCACATGATTATTCACATAAATCCATTATAATCCTTTTTTATTTCTGCCAAGGCAGGGATAAAGTTTCTTTTTTCATTCCTTATTATATATTTGGAATGTGTGCTCTATTTCTTGGTCAGTCTACTACAAATTTGTTATTTTTTCTGATTTTTTTAAAAAACAGAACAAAGTTCACAGTTTCCCCATCTTCATCAACTACAAATATTTTTCAGAATTTCATACATAGTGACCCGGCCCCAAACCTCATTCCTGCATAGTAGTTACATTCAAGAGTTCTATGTTTCAATTACTGTAGTTGTCCATTAAATTTTCATATTGATTATGGATGTTCTAAGAATCAACCCAGATCCTCCCTTGCTGTTCATGGTGTAAGCAGCAACAGACTTTACCCTCACAAATAAGGATTAGTCACTCCAGCCAGCTGTCACTTTATTTTCTCTACTGACTCAAGGACACAAGAAGCCCCAAATGACCAGATGCTTGTCTTATTTTCCAGTGAGCCATGGTTGTATCTCCTGGGGTAACCGTTGCCCTTGGGGAAAAAAAAAAGACCTCAAAAGAGTAGAGCTAAATGCTTCTGGGACAGCAGTTATAGTTAGCTATTAGAAATAATCTTGAGAGGAGCCTCAGTGACTCTTAGACTTCAGCATCCTGAATCTGAGTATGGTGGTTTCCATTTGAGGAATGTGCGATGCTCACATGTGGGAAATTTGGTGGTTTCCAAGTGTTTGTTATTTCAATGTTAATGCAGCTTAAAATACTTCCTGTAAACAAACTTACTGGATCAAAGCTTTTGACTTGATTGCTAAATTACTCTTTGAAGACTTTATGTCACTTTATATTTCCACTAAACTTCCAAATACTTTCACTGATGCTAGGGGGAATTCCATGTTGATTTGTTTTTTAATATTTGTTAGTTTTAGAGGTGAAACTCTTCTGGAATTGTGGGGAATGCTGAGAACATGTGTGACTTAGTTAGCAGAAGGTGAGGTCCATCCGTAGGAATGGAGTAAACCAGAACACATGGATCTTCCTGGAGCAGGGCCTTGGTTGTGACAGTGAGGATGGAGTCAGTAGCATTGATAAGTTCGCTCTGTGTTAGTGATGCATCATCTGTCCTCCACAGACACCCCCCCCCGCCCCGATTATGGATTTCTTTAGAGGGCATCTGTGTGTCTCCACAGACCCACAAAGCTACTTATGTTGTCTTCTATTTGGCTGTATTCCTACGGGCCCATAATCACTACCTGCCAAGAACTCTGGGAGACCCTTCTGCTGCCCCAGCCTCATCAAAACACCAGCAAGCCATAGCAGGTCTTAGAGCTTCTGGGCTTGCAAGTTGGAGGCTGGTGCTGAGCAGAGCTGAAGAGGGAAAACGAGCCTTCCCGAATCCTCAAAGGAGGCCTGAAAGACAATGGTGACATATAATCTTCCAGGTGTACCTGGAGTGCTCCTGCTACCCACTCTTGAGCATTGCCAGTGCACCATACAGACTCTTTGGTCAACCAGGCTTGAGCCTTTCATTTTTTACTCCATTGATAAAGATTTCTCAGGAATCCCTGGCGATGGAGTGAGGAAAATGACATTGAGCAACAGAATCAGTGATGATGGATTCTGAGCCACCTGTTCGTGCATGGGACAAAACTACTGTAAAAATACATTACAGAAAATCATGATCATGAAAATTACATAGATTATTCTGTAGTCTAAAAAGCAAACAAAAAATCTCAAGGTCAGTTTATAAAAGTGAATTACAAATGCCTACACAAGACCAGTTCTTCTCTGTGAAACTAAATACCTAAATATACCCAATAATGAAATAGAAAAAATTATTATAATTATTCCATTAATCTGAGTCTAGATGCATCATGTAAAAATGAAACTTTACTTGAATTGAATAAAAGGCTCATTAAGTTTAAAGCTTATCTCTAATTGCTAAACCAATGAAAGAAAGAACTTTAAGAGCAGAAAAAAATACACAGCTCTTCTCATCTGTGGGAGATTCTTTCCAAGCGTATCTATTGGGAATTGTGCTGTCTTCAGCATAGGTATGCGCGCATCACAATAGTATATGTTTAAGTCTTTCAGGAAGATACCCAGGAGAGGTGTGTTTGGATCAAAACGAATTTGTATTTTGAGTTTTTTGAGGCTTCTTGGCATTGACTTTTATAACAGGTGTAGTAGTTTACATTGCCACCGACCAAGTAGAAGTGTGCATTCTCCCCACTTCCTCAGCAGCATGTGCTGTTTTTGTTTGCTTGATAAAAGCCATTCTGACTGGAGGAAGATAGAATCTCAGAGTTGGTTTGATTTGGCTTTTCCTAATGGCTAAAGATGATGAGCAATTTTCATGTACTTATCACTTGCTCATTTTTCATAGGTCATTTGTTCTGGGAGATTCATTATTTTATATATTCTAGGTACTAGTCTTCTATTAGAAGTGTAGCTGACAATTTTCCCCATTACATAGTTTGTTTCTTAAACCCTGTTGACTATTTCCTTTGTTCTGTGAAGTTGTTTAATTTCATTCAATCCCATTGTTGATTTATGTTACATTTCTTGTGCTCTTGGCATTCTGTTCAGGAAGTCCTTGCATGTGCCAATGGCTTTAAGTGCTTCTCTTATGTTATGTTCCAGTAGTTTCAAAGTTTCTCTCATATCTAGGTCTTTGCTCCATTTTGATTTAAGTTTAGTACAGGGCAAGAGATATGGGTCTCCTTCCATTCTTCTGCATATTGATAACTAGTTTTCCCAGCAACATTTGTTTAAGAGGCTATCATCTGCAGCATGTGTTTTTGGCCCCGTTGCCAAAGATCAGATGACAAAAGGTTTATGGGGTTGTTTCTGTGTCTTCTCTTCTATTCCTAGATGCCCATCAAGAGACGTATGGATGAAGAAAATGTGATATGTATTAGTCATAAAGAAAAACGATGAAATCGTGCCATCTTCAGAAAAATAGATGGATCTTGAGTCCATAATGTTAAGTAAATAAGTCAGACACAGAAAATTAAATATCCCATTGTTTTTCTTATATGAGAAATCCAGACTATAAACAAATTAAAGAATAAACAAAGGAGAGACTGTAGGAAAGAATGAGGGAGACCTTATGGGGACCCAGAAGGTGATGGGGGTGTGGCTGGGGGAGGGTAGGAAAGAGGGGCAAAGGGACACAGAATTTAAATATCTCATGTTTCTCATATGAAAAACCAAAGTTATAAATAATTTAAAGAGCAAAATAAAGGATAGATGATAGGAAACATGGAGTAGATTTGGTGAAAATGAAAAGGGAATTTGAGGATGGGGAGACAGGAGAAAGGACAGAGGGGAAAAGAAGGGGAAGTGACAAGAATTAAGATGCAACATGTATATGTAACAATATGTATGATGAAATGTAGTCGTTATATATCGCAAACACATACAAATAGAAAGTAAATAAATAAATGTAATTGAGATTGTATCAATAAAAAAGAACTATGTATAAGTACTAATTGCCCCAAATGAATGTGACTATTATGTGTCACAAACATACACCATAAACAATTTTCCTTTTCTGCTGCACCTCTAGGTGCTGACTGTGACCGGAGGATATTTGGAGGAAAGGCTGATTCTACAGTAAGAATGTGTAAGAACTGCTAGCAATTGAAGGGCTACTTGAAGCCATGGAAGTTCTATGCTTCCGTCTCACTTAGATTTCCTGGGCAGGACTTGCCCTTTGGTATCAAGTCCTAGGAAGAAGTGGCTTGTGTGGAAACCCACCTATGTCACAGAATCATGGAAGAGCAGTGATTCTGGAAAACAAATGTCCAAATCCTAGAGTGGGAAGGGAAGGTGATTCCTGTTAAAAATTTGAAAGAAAAAAAAATAGAAATGGAAAATAAAGATGACATGGAGTCTGAGCATGGGGAACTTTTACCATTACTTCTTTTCGTAGGGCTGTCCTTGTGTCGGGTACGCAAGATGGTGAGATGCAGATCTGTCCTGTCTAATGCAGGCTAACCAGAGGCTAACCATGTTTGACATCTCTGGTTCAAAAAGTCCTTGGCAGGTTTCCACTTTATGAGTACTTGAAGTAGAATAAGTACTGATGGTTTCCAGGCAAGCAAAATCCATGTTCCCCTCCAGTGCCTTCATAAGGATAAGGTCTTATGACCCAGCTAGCTCCTTTTCATTCTTTGAGGTTGGTGTAGAAACTGCATCTCGACTCTCCTGTGCTTGAGGGTTTCTGGTTTTGTAGATATCCTAGGATGGCTTCAACTATTGACTCTTTCTTGAATTCATTATACTATCTCTAGATTTTTCCTATAGTCTTTGCAAGAGTGTACATCTGGTTTTCCCATGAGATTGATTTAATTCACTGTTTTTGTTCTTTTTTACTATTGATTAATCCTCAAAGTCATTGTATTTATTAAGTGTTCCATTTATGTTAGATTAATTCATCATCTAAAGACTTAAAGTACACAAAAAGGTATTTAAGACTGCTATTGCCAATGTCATTGTTTTACTATAGGTTAAGTTACTAAGTTTTAAAGCAATTAACTTGACTCATAACCTCAACTTCAAATGCTGTACATGTGCTATTAATATGTCAATCATTTTGTTCTAGGGTAGAAAGTAATTTATGCACTAAAGTCTCATTCAAGATCCATTAACTCAGATTTCACAGTAGTCAAGCACACTGTGCTGAACAATACCTCTTCAGCCTCCATATGAAAAAGAGGCCTTGAAAAAAATAGCATTTCCTCCAACTTATAAAGATGTCAGTATTATCCAATATAACTTTTCCTGATTTTGCTTTAATAATGTCTCAAATTCCCATAGGAGAGTGTAACACAGACTAGAACATACGTACCTAATGTTTACAAAGAATCTGCATCTGCCCAAATGCTCAGTCAAATGTTTACCAAGAATTCATCACAATCTGGGCAGTATGCTAGGCCTTGGGAGTACAACAGCCAGTGTCCTAGCTTGGACTGCCATACAGAATGTCATAGATGGGTGCTCAAACAACACAGATTCATTTTTCAGACTCTTAGGCTGGATATCTGAGGTCAGGGAGCTGGCATGGCTGGGTGGTTCCGGGGAGGACTTGTCCTCCTGGCTTGCAGACTTTCCTCACTACATTTTCCAATAATGAAAAAGTGAACTCTGTTGTTCCTTCCTCCACTAAAGGGTTTCTTTCCAAATCTGATCATTTCTGGGATAAGGTTTCAACTATGTATGAATTTGGAATGACATCTGCCTTCTGTCTAAGGGGAACCTTTGTAGTGAGTCTCTCTGAGCTGATTCCCCAGAAGTTGATGGAAAGATGCAGGGTGTACCAAATATAAGTACACCCCCAGGTAAAGCACGTGGTGGCTTATCATAGGAAGTACAAAAACACAGCAGGGCCACACGATGGGGTCAAGGGTTTTGCGTGGGGGAGCACTAGTGAGTTGGTTGAGATCAATGCTAAGAGATGAAGCAGAGAGTTACCGTGTATCACAGCTGTAATCACTGGCCTTTTAATGTAGAATTAAGGGCCACTCAAAAGATTTTCAGTTTGGAAAGATCTTTTAAGATTGTCAGTTTAGAAAAACAATTCTCTCTGACAAAAAACTTGAAGGGAAAAACATCAAGGATAAAGTGAAAAAAATAACAAGAACTCAAATTACACAATGACAGTGATCCATGAGAGAAGATCAGGACAGGAGCTATTTGGGAAGAAAAAATTTTAAATGGGTGGGGTGGGTGGAGTCGGGATAACTTGGAGACCATGCAGTCCTGGGCAGTGAGTAGATTTGTGATGAGTAAGAGAAACACGGTCAGTTCTGGACCAGCTCAGCTTGAGGCCCAGTAAAATCTTCAGAGGACGTAACAGTGGACAGCAGCAGATGTACTAGTTAGGGTGGCTCTAGCTTCTCCAGCTAACAGAAGGCAGGCATGTGAATATGTCAGACAAAGCAAAAAGAGAACATACTTGCATAACATCTCAAACACCAGTAGGGAGCTAGTCCTGCGTACTCACAGGCGTCCCTGCGGCAGTGTTCCTGATTGGCAGGGGGCTGTCCTAGGGCAGGCTCATGGGAGCCCAGCCTCCTGGTCCCTTGCACTTGCTTCTCTCCTCTTGCAGATGTGGCTTCCATGACCTCTGAACTTGGTGATGGGAGGGAAAGAAGATGGGATCTGAAGAAGTTTGTTTGGGCCATTTCTGCAAGTTTTGGACACTTTTGGAAGTTTTGGACTTCTGTGTCATTGTCAATGAATCTAGTTATATGGCCACACCTAACTGCAAAGGGGGCTGGGAGTTCAGCACATAGAAATCACATATCAATCCCCCTAACTCAAAGCCCTACACTTAATGCCTCCAATAAACATAACTATTATTATTCAGAGATGGATCTTGACCAAGGTGTAATTTGTAAGAATACTGTAAAGCACTACGCAGAAGTTGGAAAGAAAGTCCTGCAGAAGGAAAGGGCTGTGTACAGACTTCTGGGAACTATTAAAGTTTCAGAAAGAGGAATGGATTATTCAGGAACAAAATGTATACACTTCTACCACATGAAATGGCGTGAATAAATCTGGCAACGTAATGACAAGGAAAAGAGATTTGACAAGATAGTATGCACTGTATGACCCTTGCTATAACATTTACAATCAGGTAAACTTGAAATACTAGTAGCCAAGACAGTGGCTAATTTTGTTTGGTACTGTGATTAGTCTCACATTACATGTTCTTTTGCTTGATCTGGTGCTGGTTTTGAGGCTGTGTTCCTTTTGTGAAAATTAATTGAAATTAATTTTATTTGTCTAACTTCTATGTATTGCATTTCAGAGAAGAAGCTACTTCAAAACAGACTTTAAATATTGCAAACCTTTCCCTCATGGATTCCGATAGAGAAATTAATTTATCATAACCCATTTAAGAACTCTTTCTATTAAGAAATATTGACCTTTATACCCCTTTAATATATACTTGCATCTTATTAAATCTTTCTTATTGCTCTTTCCCTAAAGTAGGGAGGTTGCTGTACCTTAAAATAGGTATTATTATATCCCAAAGCCAAGTCTTTCTAGCAGATTAATTTTCAAAAATTGAATCTACTTGTTTTGGATATTGTCATACCCAAGACAAACGTTTTCTAGTTTTGATCCCTGAAAGTAACTTATTGCATTAATGGTGGTGAAAATTCTTCTCAAACAGTACTTTGGTGTCTGTGGTGAAGACAGCTCTGGAACCACCAGGGACTCCTGGATTTCTTCCAAAATGCAACTATTTTGCTGGACATTATTATTATTATTATTGTTATTATTATTATTTGGGGATGTGGCCCTGTGTTTTCTTCCTAGCCAACAGGATGAGGAAAGATGTAACTCATGCTGCTTCCGGGCCAGGGCTGTAAAGGCCCAGTCAGATCTCTGCCACATCTCCACTCTTCAGGTGGGAGATCAGCAGGATGTGGGTGATCAGAGAGCCAGGTGTTGTGCCTGACCATGTTCCCAGTGGCGTGGCCCTGGACTCGTATATGAAACTGCCCAGTTCTTCCCATGATTCTGATCACAAACTGAGTTGGATGAAAACTGAATCAAATTCAATGGTTAGGGTCCGTGTTGACCTTGTGGGGAAATTTGATTTAGCTCTTGTCCAGTTCAGTTTGCAACCATAATTGTGGAGAGAATTGAGTTCAGGAACTGAGGCACCACTGTACTTTATAGGAGCAAGAAATAGTTTTTGATTGTGTTTAGTCACGAGATTCCAGTTCCTCTGCCCCTCCCCTAACTCTTAGTCTTGTCTCCCTTGAAATAGTTGAAAATTGCTGCTTCAGAATCTTGAGCCCATTCTCCTTGCAGCATATACAGCCCAGGGCTTCAAGATTACACAATGCATCATAATCTTCAAGAATGCCAGCATCTGCCCACTTAGTTAAAAGCCCTGCGTTATCTTGCTGTTCATTAGAACAAAGAAACCCACCTGAATGGACAGAGCCTGCCAGGGGTTCAGAGATTGGTCCTGCCTAATTTACCACTACTTTGCATCTTTCTTTTGAATTCAGCATCAGATGAAAGCAGAAGACTGATGGGTCTCAGAAAAAGACTTGGCCTCCAAGTGGCTGTGAGATCCATTGTGTCCTGCTAATTAAAATCTCGGAGCACATGCAACCTCCTTGTGGGGTATCTGTGTGAAGTGGTGTCTTTGACCCCAACTTGGGGTGCAGCTGTCACACACAAAGACAGACGCAGCAGGCTCATGGGCTTGCTGTCTGAGGTCTCAGCAGGAGGTGGCTGAGCCTTTCTGCATGACTCCAGTGCTGGGTGGCTAGGGCGTTCAGCAGTGGGAGATGACTTTATGCCTTCTCATTAAATTGGATCCCACTGACTCCTGTGCTCTGTGATTAAACAAAACCGGCTCTCTTCTTACCTCACTTGGTATAGATCTATTTCAGAAAGGAATGCTTCATAAAAGACAATAAAGTATTTTCAAATTTCATTTTGCCTTCTCTCTGTCAGTATATGTAACAAAGCAAATCCTCCCAAACCTTGCCTTGCTCGGTTTCATTGAGGGAAACATGAGTGCAGTACATTGATGTTTTATTTTTTAATTAGCTTTCTAAAAGAGACATCAGGTTTACAAATTACCTTGTTCTCATCATATTCCCCTTTTATAGGAGATATTTTTCCTATGCAGAGTTCTTTGATGTAACTGCTTGACAATTTAAAGGGCTCCCAGCAGTTTTTAGAAGCATAGTCCTTAAATGGCTAATAAAATAGAGTGTGAAACCTCTACAAAGGTGAACACAGAAATGGGGCTGCCTGACCCTTTCTCTCCGAGTTAGCAGAAGAGTCAAATTGAGTGTGCTGTGTTCACCGAGATGATTGACACACAGTGTCCAAGAAATTTCCAATTTAAATCTGTTGATATTTTGTGAGAGGCATGTGGAAAACAAAAAGGGATTTTTCGGGTTGGCAAATAAGAGTATAGGGAACATCCTCAAGAAGACTGTCTATGGCTTCCTAATTTCTTAACTCTCAGTGGAAACCAACCATGGTGCTGAGCATTTCCTGGTGGGATGGGTTTATGAGAGCATGAGAGGTTCAGCCATTACATCTTCCCACTTCTTCCCCCTCAACCACCTCATTTTCTGATAATCCCCATTTTACTCTCTGTGTCTATGACATTGACTTTCTCTGGTTCCACGTGTGAATGAAGTCAGGTGTTATTCCTGCATCTGGCTAATTTCACTTATGTGATGTTCTGTAGACTTATCCAGGATACTGTACATGGCAGGACCTCCTTCTTCTTGTGGCTGCAGGATTATGTTCCATGTGTACCATCTTTTCTTTGTCTATTTATCCTTGATGGACACTTAGGTGAATTCCATATTTTGGCTGTTGTGAATATTCCTCAGATAAAAATAGAAATACAGATACTCTTTTAACATGATTACAGTATATTTCCTTAGGATACATACACCGTAGTCAGATTGCTGGATCATATAGTAATTTTGTTGTTTCATTCTTTGACAACCCCTTATACTGTTTTCCATCACAGAGGCCATGCTCATTTACATTCCTACCAACCGTGTACAAGGATTCCCTTTGCTTCACATCTTTGCCAACAGGTGTAATGCTTTATCTTTTTGATGATAGTCATTTTCAGTGGGGTAGGGTGATATCTCCCTGGGGTTTTGAGCCATTAGGTGGAAGAAATGAAGAAACAGCATCCAAATTGGAAAGGAGTATGTTAAATCGTGTTTATGTACAGAGGACATGATGTTACATACAGAACAGCTTAAAGATGCCCCCCAAAACTGTTAGAACTAATAAATGAGTTAAGCTGCATGATACAAAATCAACATTTGAAAATTAGTAGCATTTCTACACACTATTAGTGATCTATCTGAAAAAGAAAGTTAAAAAATTTCATTCATAATGATTACAAAAATATAAAATATTTAGCAACAAATTTAAGAGTCAAGAATCTCTACAGTGCAAACTTAAAGAATTGATGGAAGACACTGAAGAAGGCACAAATAAATAGAAAGATTTCATGTTCAAGGATTGAAAGAATTAGTATTATTAAAATTCCATAAAGCCTGCAGTGATTTTCAGATTCAGTACAATACCTACCAAAATATTAACTGCATTCTTCACAGAAATAGAAAAAATATTCTCAAATCTACATGGGACTAAAAGGACCTTGAATAGCTGAAGGAATCTTGAGCAAGAAATAACAACTAAATAGTCAAAACTCTAATAACCTAATTAAAAATGGTCAAAAGACCTGAATAGACATTTTACAAAAAGGAAACACAAATAGCCAACTGTTATATAGAACTCACATCAACAAAGTCTCTGTGAGATTTCAATATTTATTATGACTGTACAGGTATGCTAGGGTGAAACTATTTGAGAACTGCTTTGTAAAGTTCTTAAATGTCTTTTTAATAAATTATAGAATTATCTGTCTCATTTGCTCATATATTTACCATTTCTGAGGCTTCTCAATCATTTATGTAAATACAAATGTCAATGTTGTATTTCTCTTCAAATTGAAGAAATTTCTTTATCGTATTTTTGAGAAGACCAGATTAAAAAAACCCCGTATTTTTGAGGACAAAAATATGCCTTTATTTTGCCTTCATGATGAAAACATAGCTAACTTAGAATTCTAAGTAGGCATCTTCCCCAGTACTTTGTGGTATTCATTGTTTCATGCACTGGCCCTCTTCCAGCTACTAGCAATGGTTATTTTATTTATTTATTTATTTATTGGTACCAGGGATCGAACTCGGGTCCTTGCGCTTGTGCAGCAGGAGGCGAAACCACTGAGCTAAATCCCTGGCCCTAGCATTGGTTATTTTAGAAGGTCAATGTGAGCTTCATATTAGGAAAAGAAGGCAATTGGAGCAAGAAGACAGATAAAAAATATTAACTCCACATTTGATGCAATGTAAAAATCTGTCCTTTTTACCAATCCATGGTCTACAGTCAGAAGCAAGAGTATTTCAAGCTGAGTTATAATTTTCACCTAAACTCAAGTCTTTAAAACCTTTACTAAGCAATCCATAGGCATGTTCAGTTTAATTAAAAAACTTTACTTTAGGTCAGTGATATTGTATGTTTTTGAGAAAAAGATAGAAAGCAGCAGTGGATGACCTTTCCAAGTTTTTCCCGGTATTTATTCTGTCAAGGTAACTTAGAGAGCTTTACTGGAAAATGACAATTCTTCATAGAATGTTACTTTATTATTACATGGTTTACTTGGCATTTGAGCATAGGTGTTGTCTTAGAAAATTATAGGGTCCTGATCTTTTCTCCTTGGATATTGACAACAGTGAATCCATTTAAGCTACAAATTCAAACCACAAAACCTTTAGAAAGAGAAAAGACCCCAGAAATCTACATGCTAGATTAGAAGCGGGACCTATCTAATACCAATACATACCAATCAAAACTTATAAATGACATTTATTAAAACACAAACTTTTAAAATTGATGCATATTTAACAAAAAGTGCGTTGTCCATAGGCGTTGATGACTACACAGCAGAAACTAACATGAATTTTACTACCTGTGCCCATTGCTGTGTGGGCAGCTTCATCTACGGAGAGAAGGACCCAAGCCCAAAGAACTCCTCTCTACCCAAGCATCGCACACCCTCCTAAGGTACTGCCTCCACCCCAAATACTTTTTCCCTGCAGCTACCAAGTTTGTACCTATCCTGAGAGCCCAACCTTACAGCCAGAACCTTCATGAAACTGTCCCATAGACTCCAGGTGGAATTAGTGCTCTTTTCTTTGCCATACAAAAGAACATTGCTTTATTTCAACCTAACAGCATCTGAGTTGATTGCTAGCTGTCCATCCCCTCTGAGCTGTTTGTACGAAGGGGTTACTGTTAGATACTAGCAGCACATCCTATAGGTAGAACTTCCTGGGCATAGAAAATTTTAGGAGCAGAGAAAGAAGAGAACATATGCACACCTCTTGGCTATCACTATCCTACATCTAACCTCCATGCCTGCAGCTCATCTGCCAGGACATCACACTTACATGCTATGGGTGCTCTACACATCTACGGCAGCAGGGAACCCTTGTGTGATCACTGCCAGTCAGGCTCCCTAGTTTGAGGAGTGGCCTGGTTAATAAGGGCCATCAGGCCTTGGTATCAGCCTGCTCTTCTATCCAACTTGCTCTACAGGCTCTTACCCAGCCTTCCCTGCTGAGCTCCTAACAGAAAAGCTAACCTAAACCTGCAGGACCAACCAGGTTTCCTTCTTGAAAATGGGTGTCAACTTTGTTTAAGTTTATATTCTCAGCTTAGCACAGATGCACCCAATAAATACCCCCATAGGCTGGGAGAACATCAACACCCAAACATCACCAATGTTCCGCCAGGGGTATTCCTGGAGCTCATGGACTCGGCCAGGGACAGGGAGCCCTGTGCACTGCACAGCACTGGGCTCCTTTTGTGGGTCCGTAAAGACCCTCAGACATACACCATGGGAATGGTCCTCCAGATTCCTTCCTGGGTTTTCCAAGACCCATTGTCTGAGCAACCCCACAGGGGAGAGGATGGGGCCAGCACAGACAGGAGGAGCTGTCTTGAGCCTGAAACCATCCTGGCACTGTCCCCCCCGGTCCAGTAAGCCCTGCCACGTTGCACACCATCCCCTCTGACTTCATGGCCTCAGGACCACCATTTCGTGACTTTTTAGATAGTATTTCACTCCAAAAGTATCCCTGCAGATCTAAGAGTTTTTGACTCAATGTTACCATGAGCTTCTCTGAAGCAAGGACAAAGGGGAATATGCTAAGCAAGAGGCTGTGGGCCTGGTCATCAGACAAGTGACAGGCCTTGCTTCGCTTCGGGAAGTTCAGGTATTTTACAGTCTTTGGCAGAAGAAAGAAAACAAAGACAGGATAAGTTTGCTGGTGCCACAACTTCTGTTCTAAAGTTTGATACTGATGGGTATTTTTCGCTGCCTTATAATAGAATAGCTGAAACAGGGTGATTTTGAAAGAACATAGATTTATGTCTTATAATTCCAGAAGCTGGGAAGTCCAAGGTTGAGGAGCCCACACTACATCTCTTGAGGGCTTTCTTGTTACGTAATGACCTGGTGGAAATCTTCACAGTGAGAGAGAGACGGCGGGGGGAGGGGGCAGGGGCACTCCAGAGATAGCGAACTCACTTCTGTGCTAAGAGCATTCATCTTCCGAACTGCATAAGCCATAGTCTCCCCTTTCTCCTCCTTCTGTAATGGTCCCACCTGTCCTCAAGATTGCATTGGGGTTTAAGTGTCCGCATCGACTTTATGGGACACATTGAAACTGCAGCGATCCGATCGGCCCATTTGGAACGTGCAAGCTAGGAGCAAAGACACAAGGATTCCATTTAAATGACAGAAGCACAGTGATTTCAAACTAGCATTTGTCCACAATGACTTTTTTCTTTCCCAGAAGGTGGCCCTGTAGTTCCCTATTAGAAACCAGAGAACTCTGCCTTGTAGCATCTGAGGTTCAGCAAATACCTGGCTGGTATTAAGTGGGAGTGACTTTTCGTTTCTCTGTGTTAGTTTACCTTTCTCCTCTGCATTTCCTCATGCTTAGGTGGATGTTTCTGTCACAGGATAGACTTCCTCATTAGTAATATATCTTCATTAGCAAGCAGCTGTGGTAAATGAACCTTGCTACTATAATTTTTCATGTACTTTTCTGCCTATGATTTCAGCTGAATGCCACATGCCTAGCTCATTGCTGTGTGCATTGTCTCATCCTAAGCATGAAATGTTAAACCCAACAAAATAAGATCTCAACGGGGAAAATTAATTTCTCATGAAGCTTCTTTTGCAAGTTGTGCAGTCATTGACCTACTAATTACTGACCAAATGGCAAAAAGAGTTTCTTCTGCTTCTTTGAAGTCTGGCACGTACAGACAATATTCCTAGAAAAAATTTTAATTTTCAGCATTAAAATCAGAAAACTCAAAGAAATTGAGAGTTATGTCTCATTTGGCAGACATGGCCAAATAAGTCATAAATATGTTTCATACATGAATAATGATCTTGTTACTCTATCAGAATCATCATTTTCAATATTATATATTCTACTAAGGCACTCTCATTATGGCACAAATCATTTTCTAAGTCCTCAAAAGGTGTTGGAAGTTGGGTTAGAGTGTAACAGTCAGAAAAATTTATGAGATGCTCCTGTAACAAATGATACCAACATTTATAGCTAAATGGATGCATATTGAGGCCACACTCTTAAGTGAAATAAATAGGACACATGTGTAAATACCGAATAGTTTCTCTGATGTGAGAAACTGAAAGTGTAAATAAGGATTAAAATGATTAAAATGAATAATTGATAATTTGAAATAGGAAGAAAAGGTCCAAAATGGTAAGGAAAGTGGGAGGGGAAAGGGGAAAGGAAAGAAGGGAAAGGAAAACATTTTGAGAAAAGGAAAAAATGGAAACAAAGTCTTTGTAAATAGGGCAGGGAGGGCAGGGAATGGCGAAAAAATAAGAAACAAGATCCATCATGCACAGGTACAAGCACCCAATGATAAGTGTAAACCTATTGTATACCTAAAATGTACCGATAAAAGCATTTAAGGAAAAAAATTTAAAAGAAAAGTAATAAACTGATGCACCTGCTCCTAGAAAAAAAAAATGATACCAAAAGCTTAATGGTTTAAAACAGCTACTAGTTTATGCTGTGTGATTGAGCAGTGATACATGGCCATGATAATCATTTGCTGCCTAGAAGAACAAGTTTCATCACTATGCACAGCACAATTGCCACAGAAGTGAACGGGGAGGTGACAAATTATGTACCAGGTGTTAATTAAAGTGTCTACCTGCAGTTCCATATTTCATACTCACATCTCATTGGCCAAACGGAGTCAGGAGCCAGCCCACTTCGAGGGAAGGATGTTCATCCCTGCCACATGCTGGGAGGAAAGACTTGTACAAGTCTGGGGGGAATGTGACACAGATGACCTGGTGGAGAGAACACAGATTGAGAAGGTGCTGCACAGTGACCCATGGTAACCCTTCCACTCCTCGAGTGAGAGCCTATGAGCCACGGGAGGCCTTGCCCTGCGGGTTAGCCCTTGGGTGGCCTCGGGTTCGGTGACAGTAGATTCTTCAATGTTCTGTCTTTTCCCTTTGAGTTCTGTTTCTTATCTGAGCAGAGTGAGGGAACTCCTGGGGGCAAAGGTGCTGGAGATCAACAGACATCTCACTGAACCCAGAAAGCTCATTTATCCAAAGAAAACTGGAAACTAGGAATGTGCATATAAATGAGTTGCCTTAGTTCTTCTGTCTTTACAATCAGCTTTCAGAGTAAGTCTCAGAAAGCCAAAGGATCCCTGAAACACTTGCCCACTCTGGTCTCTGAAACACTCAATACCCACTCTATATGAAATGGAGGATTCGTAATCCTGGATGAGCTCTTTCTACCTCCCAATGTCTAAAGCCTGGTCATAGAACAAGTGAAATAGATCTTGGGATGGGACTCAGGTCTAGGGATGCTTGGTCTCAACAGAGATTTCTGGTGTACCTCTCTGAACACCCCATCTCTGTGATATCCACACAAGGAACCCGTCTTATTCACTTTTTTCACTGTTGGGACAAAATACAGGACATGTGCAACTTAAAGAGGGAAGTTTCTTTTGCCTACCAATTTAAGTTCCTGTGTGACAGGCTTAAGCAAAAGCAGGGCAGTGTAAGGACCTTGGTCGAGAACAGCTGCTCATGTCATGGCAGCCAGGAGGCAGAGGGTGAAGGGAGGTCCCAGGAAGGGGGTGCACCCTCCAAGGTCATGCCCCAGGGACCTGTCTGTCCTGGCCAGACCCTGCCTCCTAATAGGAAGTCAGCTATATTGCCCCAGTGATTCAATCACTTTCTAAAAGCTCCGTCTATGAGTGCCCAAGACTCTTGGGAAACATTTTTGATCCAAAACATACCAGACGCAAAGTACAATAGCCACAGTGAAAGTTAATTGTCACAAATGCACTCCAAGTGAGAGATGGCCAGTCTCCATGGCAACTGAGCCTCAAGCTCAGTCTTCAAGTGCAGCAGGGAGTCAGAGGTCCAGTCTCGTACGCACTTCTACCCACAATGAAATACTCATAATCTTCCTTGGTCCACAAACTGTGAGAAATCACAGTTTAAAAAAACTATCTCCCGGGCTGGGGATTTAGCTCAGTGGTTTCGTCGCCTGCTGCACAAGTGCAAGGACCTGAGTTCGATCCCCAGTACCAAAAAAAAAGTATCCTCCCCCCCAAGAATGTCCTTTAACCACTCAGAAACAAAATTCTCCCCCTGTTTGATCAGGTTAGGTCCTTCTCACAGGTCCTCAATTATGCAGTGTTTACCAGAGACCTAGGATCTGGAGCAAAATCAAAACACTGTGGGCTTTCTCCACTGTGATCAGCTTCTCCACTGTGACTTCTTCTAAGCTAACTTTGACAGCTAAGATAGAAACATAGCTGGCTGGGCCACCAAGGAAGTGAGGCTTGCTGACTTCAAGCATTCTCCGGCCATGGAAATATCTCCAACAAGCAAGTGGGGTGTCCGGGTCCAGACAAGCCAGAGTCAGGCATGGGGACATCTGCTGTCACACTGACTAACAGACATAACAGGCTCTGAATGGGCTACCGTTAGCTGTGTCAGAAGGGGACAAGCACCTGGACACCAAGTGTCACTGGACACGAGCCTGTGCCCGGTGCAGAAGACCAGTGAGACCAGCAGCCCTCAGGTGGCCGAGCAGGCTGCTGGTGAGCTAGCTCAGGAGCTGGGGATCAGTGCTGAGGACAGCGAGCGCGGTTGTCCCCAAGCCCTCACCGAAGATCAGGGCTGCCCTGGGAAGCGCCATGTTTCCACCGCAGCAGAGGACCCTGCGGCCAGAGATCTGAGGTGACCATCTGGGCCTCGGGGATCTGTGCTTAATGAAGACGCCGCCTCTGTCTTTTAAGATGAGTAACTGCTATCCACCAGAAAGTCATTGTTCATGGCTCTGGGGGCTGAGTGTGAGACCAAGGGCTCCAGCCAGGTGTGGGCAGAGACGGTGTCCTCGAGGGGCCGCTTCCTGGTTCCAAGACGGCGCCTGCTCTCTGTGTCCTACAGGGCGGCGGGGTGAGTTGAGCTTTCGGGCCTCCTTCATGAGACCACTGCGGTCCTTCAGGAGGGCGCTGACTTCACCTCACAGCCTCCTCACCGTCACCCAGGGGTGAGGCCTTCGGCACAGGAACGTGCGATGCCAGGAGGTGAACCTCTCTGCCCAAATGGAGGTGCCATGCATTAGCCAGTATCCAAGAGGAAAACACGGAGAAGAAACAGGAAGTGGGGCAGCTAGTGGCTTCAAGTTAGCAAGCACCCGGGGAGGGAGAGAATAATAAATGGGGCAGCACAAAGCTTTGCTCCACTTCTGCGGTTCCTCCTCTCACTCCTGGGAAAATGCTCAGGAAGCTCTCAAGACCGGAAAGCCTAGCCAGCCTCCCAGAGCTGCTGTCTGCAGCTTTCCAGCCCACACGGCATTCGTTTTCTTCACCCCTCACTCTGTTCCTCACCTTTCTCCTGGTGCCGCCCTAGCTGGGGAAAGTTGTTCTCCTTACAAAGAGCTGATTAATGAGTGTCGGAAAGGTGATGGGTTGACGTGCCAGTTTCGAACTGGGTTCAACTTCTGAATTCTTTAAACAATGTACAATTCAGAGAGTAGCCTGATTCTCTGACCTGTTGGCAAGGCCCCTGCCATAAGAACACTGTGTTCCTTACAGAGAAGAGAAGAAAAGGTTTGGATTTTTCTATCACTTAAAACCCAGAACACTTGCCATAACCCTTGGTACTGACTGCAAGGAAAAGAAATGCTGCTGTAAATGAAGCATTTTGCTACTGGTGATGCAGTGTCTTGTCACTGTTAGCAGATCCACTTCCTGCTGCAGATACAGAGGTGAAAGAGGTAAAAGGCAAAGCCTGCAGGAGCTGCAGAGCAGCTGTGTGTGGGCAGGAGAGGTGTCATCCTCAGGAGGGTGTCCTCCAGGGCCTGGATACTGGGAAACATGGCAGAATACCTGAAGAAACTGGGGTTGAGATGTCCAGTTGGAGTGCAGTGAGTCACATCTGCAACCCCAACACGGTGAGAGGCCGAGGGAGGACAGTCACAAGTTTGAGCCCAGCCTGAGGACTTAGTGACTCAGTGAGTTTTGGTCTCAAAATAAGATATAAAAAAGGTGTAGGGATGTAGCTCAGTGCAAAGGGCCTTGGCTCATATCTAGTAACACACACACACACACACACACACACACGTGAGCTCAGACTTGGCTTTATTTGTCTTACCCTTGTGGCAGTTCTGTTGAGGAGTCAGAGTTATGGAAAAGCAGGGTTGGATCCCTTGGGAGAAGAGGGGAATTAAACCCTCACCCTTCTTCTCTGGCAGCCACCTAATCTGGGAGCAGGCTGGCTCATGCTCATTGGAGGTGTCTGCCTCAGGGAGGGCACTGTTTACATGGGAGTGACAGGTCTGCACCTTGCAGTGACGGTGTTTGTGGAATCCCAGACTCTGTGGTTGCCCCACTTTTCATACGGAGATGGAAGAGGAGGAAGAAAGAAAGCAGCAGAACTCAGAGTGCATTTCAGTTTGCTCAGCCAGGAGCTTAGAAATAGAGTTAACTTATCACAGGGATTAATTTATCAGCCATTCAAACCCTCCCCAAAGACATGGTAAAGAAGGGCCACCCAATAGCTCTGCCAGGGTTAATGAAGTTAGGGATTAGAGCTTCAATAGAGGATTCAGATTTCCATTTCTAAGTCCTGCTCTGTGAAAGACTAGATCAAATTTGACAATTAATTGTAAGATTAGAAAAATCATGCTACCTAAAATTTTTATACATTTTTGTAGTTCAAATAGAGATGTCATTCAGTGCAGTGACAGGAATCCTATCTTCCTTTTATGAAAAGGAATTAAAAGGACTCAGAAGATGAACAGCAAAAATCCTGAAAAGCAGACCACCATTTGCTGAGCATTAGGGGGATGGGGCATCTTTAGCCCTCTTAGAAGAGAGAGCTTGGAAGGTAGGAGAACCTAAAAGAGGCTCACAGTTAGAACTTAGTGAGAAAGCAGGTAGTATATGCTTCCAGTCTCCGTCACCTCTCTGTGGTTGGGACACAGTACCCAACGCCCGTAGCTTAAAGGGGGAGAGGTCTATCTGGCTTACAGTTCTCAGCAAACTTGGTGCCTGGAAGGCAGAATGGATGGTGTAAAGGCCTGGCAGAGGACAGCTGCTCACCTCAGGACATGCAGGAAGCAGAGAAAGAAGGGAGGACCTGGAACGAGAATCCACACTTCCAGGTTGCACCCAGTGCCCACTGCCAACCAAGCCCCACCTCCTCACAGCATGCTCAGCCGTGAACTTATCTGTGGGTAAAGCCCCTGGTGAGTACAGCGCCCCAAGATCCAGCTGCCTTCCACTCACACAGGAGAGCGTGGGGGAACATTTTAAATCACAGCCCTCACCCCTCTCTTATCTTTAACTTGACTGTCATTCATAAGTCTATTATTCTTGTGTATTAATTGTAGGATTCATACAAAGGTTCTAAATACATATTCCTTCAGGATGCAATTGTGCGTGGATTTAACTGAAAGCCTAAAATATTAATACAGATGAGAGTGATAAGTACCCAGATGTAGCCTGTCAAACAAATAATTAAATGAGGCTTTACAGTTATTTTGACACTGATACCTTAAAATGGGCTAAGTACTGGGGCAATGATTTTTCAGTTTATTCTCATTTCATACTTAAAACAATATTTTGAGCAGGGATTGTTATGTTGGACGAAGGATATTTAAACAGAAAATAACACCAAAGGTATTAAAGCAAAGAGATACAATAAAATTTAGAAAGTAAATGTGACTTGAAAATAAGATAAAGAAAATAAGACAAAGAGAAATTTGTATATTTAAACAAAAATAATAAATCATCAATTAAAATAATGAAATGTGAATTAAATTTGTGAGGTGATATTATCTAGATAATTTTGCACTTTTTTATCTGTATAACAAGTGTGGAACAAGTCAATGCACTATACAAATCTCTGATAAAACAAATTTCCCTATTGAGCTGAAGGAAGAGGAAACATTGAAATACCAATAACCATAAAGAGTTTTCTTAAAAGTGGCCAAAGAATTAATTCCAAAAGGCTACAAGAACTTCCTCCTCTCCATAGCATGAAGTAGACAGCTATCAACCCCTGTCATGTAAGTCAGAAGCAAGTGGACAGAGAGTATAAATGAGGAAATTTGTAGAAGAAGGACAGTCCACGGGAAGAGGACTAGTTGAAGTGAAATTCTGTATAGAGAAGAACTCCCACTCAGTTTGCCAAGCTGCTGAGCCTCCTTTCTCCTGAGGGATATGCTACAGTTCTTCCAGGAAGACAATCTAGGCTCAGACCCCAGGACTGCAGCAGGAACCTAGCAGCTCTGCAGGTCTGCATGGCTACAGGGTGGACATCAGGGGCCCCATCCACTGGGGGCTCAGTCCCCTCCATGAGCTGCCTGCCAAGCATCATGAGGGGAATTCCCTCCTGGGAGCACAGCCTGGTTCTCTTGGTGTTGTGTAGAGGAGGCTTCTCCAGAGGGGCCAGGGGCAAGCGAGACAGAGCTCATGCCACTAGGGACCAGAGGAGTGGGGAATCTGCAGCTCCTGATGAGATCAGCCCTTCGTCACATCTTCCTGACAATAGCGGAAGAATCATCCCTGGCAAAATGTATAAATAACACACTCCATCCATCCCTCCCTCGGAGATTTATGCATTCAAAATTATAATAAGACCTTCATGTTATTTATATTTTGTGGTTGAAAGTTAAAAGTCCATTTAAAATTGCATGCAGAAATGCAAAGTATCTACAACTTGAAACTAATTAGGAAAGACTAAGAATAAGTCATGGTGACACAAGTGTATAGTCCCAGGACTCCAGAGCCTGAGGCAGGAGAATTGCGAATACCAGGCCAGCCTGTGCTACATGATGAGACCCTGTCTCAAAACTCCCTTTTTCCCTCTAAAATGAGCCATTTTAAGCCTACAGCTTTATGATAAAGCTTTAAAGAATATTTGATAAAATTTAGTATCATCCATGATTTTAGAAGTCTTATCAAATAAAACAAAATTGATAGCTGTCCTAGCAACAAAAGATCAAGACATGAATATCACTGTTCCATTATTGCTCAGTGAATGTTTAAGGGACAGGTATTACTGCATGAAACATTCTTTCCAGTGCAAAGAGAAGAGAAAACAGTGTAAGTGGTAAGGAAACCACAAAAGAAGAAATATAGATATAATAATCTACACAAAAAGTCTCCTAGAACCTATAAACACATTATTAGTATTAATAAAACCCTTCTAAAAGGTGCTTACTAAAAGATCAATCCAGATAAGCAGTAATATTCCTATGTACTCTGAGTAACTGTGTTATATTGGTCATACAAAAACAATGTTGATTATATTTAGATTTCACTTGCAAGTCAAGAATATCCTGTACCCATCAATAGGTTAGAAAAAACGATGCTGCAAAATGCTCAGTTCTCTAAAGATGGAGGGGGACATAAAAAGAATTAAGATGTTTTATGTACATGTGGCGTCTGCCCACCAGGAATGTGATCATGATGTACGGCGAATATGGACTTAAAAAATGTGAAAATGGAAAAGCCTCCATTTTGCTGGTTCAGGGTCCCCTGTAAGTCTCGTGATGTGTCCAGGCCAGCTTTCCATCATGCCCACCTTCACTAATGAGGATGAAGGCAACACTGCCCTGGAGCTGCCTTCTATCCCTGGTTACATCCTTGGTTGCTATGAGACTATTTATAGGATTAGGAGTGACAAACATCACCTCTTCTGCATTTTATCAACTGGACCAAGTCACACGTCAACACCTGACGTCCATGGATCTCGAAGAGTGACCAGGAGAATGGGTAAGAAGTAGAAAATTTTACTGTAGTCACTGAGAAATAAGAAAGGAACCACAAAGATGAAAGTTATTGTGAAGAAAATTGAAAAATATTAATAAGAAAGGAAAGAAGATTAACAGCATGGAGAGATATGGGAATAACCAAAATAAAAATCTGATTATGTCAGAATTAATCTATATATTTAAAACAGTTTCATCCAAATCCTGATAAGCATTTTAAATAAAAGCTGATAAGCTAATTCTAAAATTCATGAGGGGAAATAAAATGCTAAAAGCAACAAAGAATATGTAAGGAGAAAGGGGGGTAGCAATCCCTAATCAGGGCATCATGACCCATCATAACAGCATGCCAGCTGTGACCTCTCTTTAGGGGGAGATAAACAAATCTAAAAAGGAATAAAATGGAGTCACAAAAGAGAAACAGGAGTGGAGGAAACCTAAGAATGATACAGATATTGGGATAACAGGAGAAAAACTGTATTGATCTGGGTGGGAAAAACCCCAAATGCACTTAGACTTAAAACATACAGATTACAGCACCGTTTTAAATGTTTTGTATTTATCTGTAGATACCTATGTCTATATCTACATATCTATATATCTATAATCATTACCTTGTAAGAGGGGATACTTTTTCTATAGGAAATAAAAAGCATAAATCATAAAGAAAAAGTTTGATTTCATTAAAATGTAAGACGTCTTTATGACATCCAAACCTTACTAAAAGTCAATCTACAGACTAGAAGGAAAAAATCACAATGTCTATTACAAACGATTCATATGCACAAAATGATAGATACCTTACAAATTAATAAAAGAATGCAAAATTTCATATCAAACAAAGAAGGCAAAAGATTTTAACAAATAATCAAGGTACAGTACAAAATAGCATGAACTAACTCTTGATTCCACTAACTACTGAAAAAGCAGACTCAACAAGGATATAATGGTCTAATTAAACTGAATTCTTACTAGGATGCTGATTAACAAAAGTCATCAAATAATGTTGCTGGTCAGATAAAGAGGTATAAATGCTTTTGAAAGTTATTTAGCATTACCTAATTAAAAAACAAAGATTCTTTTATCCCAAGACTGACAAAGATAAATTGCATCACACATTTGGAAGGACATAAGCACTACCATGTTTGTTTTAGTCTAATTGGTAATTATGACTTTATAAAATCTAAAATGCCATTTTTAGAATGATGAATAAATAATTTATGATATATTCCTATGAATAGAGATTTATATGTGTGTGTTAGTAAAACTGAAAAAATGTAGAATTAAAATTCTGCTATAAAAACATAGGTATGCATGGTTGGGGGCACTGCTTACATTAAATTTAAAATGATAAAACTTGCAGTCTTTTTCTCAGATTATACCTACACCTACAAAATTACTTCATGTGTGTCCCTGCCAGACACGGGAAAGGAAAGGATGTGATGAAAGTATGAGAATGTTTTGCTGCTCTAAAACATGTTTCAATGTTTGGCCATAAAAGTGACCTACTAATGGCACATGCCAGGAGAGCCTCAAAGTGGGGAGCAAGAACCAGGTTCCCCACTGACATGTCCTTGGCTTCAATGAGACCTTACAGGCACCTGATCATGCTTTTATATTGACAATCAAGGAACTGGACACAGAGGAAAGGGAGTTTGAAGGGCAATTAGCTCTACTTACTGTGCAAATTAACTCTATGGTTTGTGGCAAATTAAAAAACAATATCCTGGATCCCACAATTAGTAGATGACAAGAAAAACAAGCAAGGGACCAGAAAAATATCTAGAACCAATTAAATATTTGTGACACAGGTGATGAAATTTGAATGAGTGAATATTATATGGCATCAAGGAAGTAATGCAGTTCTGATATTTGGAGTGATAGTGTTGCTTCTTTAATCATTAGAGATTCACAGTGAACTTAAGGGTAAAATCATAGACTGTCTGGAGTTTGCACTGAGGTACAAGAGTGGATTAAGTGGTATAAGTAGTAAGAAGGAACAAATGTAATCAAACTGGCCAGATAATGATTTCTATCTCACTTAGGAATCAACAGCCCAAAAATATGTGTATGCAAATATATGTCAATGTGAGTGTATGTTTAAATATGTGTGTATATTTTACTGTCTATGTAAATTTAAAATATGTACTATCTTTACCTATTTCTGTCTCTATTCATCTGGATATTTTACTAGAGAGAAAATTTAATAGTAAAATTGTATTAATATGCCAACATATATAACATAACCAGTGGGAGAGTAAATTCATGTAATCTTTCTAATATATTGTTAGATAATAATAGAGGCTCCAGATCATTATTATCTTTAATTTAGTAGTCCTGCTCCATGAATTTATGATGAGGAATTAATTAGGAGTCATGTCAAATATTTATGTAAAATATTTTCATTACACCACTATTAATAGATGAAAGACAAAAGTAATTACAAACTACTCATTAGGGAAACACTGAAATAAATTATGCTATGACAAAAGTATGCCCCCTTAGTGGCATAATAAAAATACATAAATGGAAAGACACATTATGTTCTTGAAGAAGAAATTCTGAGAACCTAAATATGTCTATTATTTTGAACTACTCTATGTGATTAATAAGCTGCTCCCCCAGATCTATGGGGTATATTGAAAGCTGACAAGATATTCTAAAAGTTTACTGAATGAATACATCTATGAACCATGCTGCCAGCACAGATACACTAACCTTTACTCCAGCAGTAAGTGACTGATACCGTTGAGTTAAAACAACAAATGTTTATTCCTCACTCAGGTCGTGGTGGATCTGATGCGTGGTTGCCATGATGAGACCTCACCGAGCTGGATGCCAGTGGATGCCAAGGCAGAGGGAACTGTGCACATGGTGAAGGGTCCGCTGGCAAAAACCTGGGGGTGCCACCTGTCTGTCCTTTCTGCACAGCTCACGTTCTACTCAGGACAGCAAGGTATATTGCAGCATGCAGCCGGGATATTAAGAAAGCACAATCCTACTGAATTAGTCTGTAAGAAGAGAAATAGGGAGAATAAGTCTCCAACATATTAAAACATAGATGGATTTACATTATTTAAAACAAGAAGAGGATATCCCAAATCTGTACAGGCATAGTATTTTCTAACAACACCTACTCTTAAATCGGCATTTTATACTAATTCACCTGTGATTAGATGTGTTTTAAAACATTTAATCAGGAGAAGGAATAATTAGTCATTTGGAAAATAATATAGCTCTGATATTCCTAAAGTTCAAAATAAAAAGAAATTAAATGACTAGAAAAAAACAGGTATATAATTTTGATGTTACAAATGGTAAAGTCTTGTATAAATAGGGCCTAAATTCTGGGAGCCATGAGGATGTACAATGTAATACTGTTTTCTGTAGTCACATTGTTGCACATGAGACCTTTGGAACTTATACGCCTTACATAATTGAAACGCTGAGACTTTGAGTGACATCTTTTCTACTTTCTGTGCCTCCAGCCTCTGGAAACCACATTCTACTCTGTTTCCTTGAGTTCAGCTTTTCAAAAGTTCACATATAAGTGAGATCGTGTAGTATTTGTCTTTCTGTATGTGTCTAATTTTACTTAATGTAATGTCCTCCAGCTTCATCAGTATTTATCAAAAAAACCAAGAATTTTCATTTTCAATGCTGATATACATATATATCCATTCATATATATATATATATATATATATATATATATCCATTCTTCTATTAACATGCATTTAGTTGTTTTAATGTCTAGGGTTTTTTAAAATAATGCTGCAATTAACATGAAAGTAAATATTAAAAGTACTTTGGTTCCCTTCCTTTAAATATATACCCAAAAGTGAGATTGCTGAACTTAAGCTATCTCAATGATATGGTTTAGATCTGATATGTTCCCCAAACCCTCATGTGTACAGAGGTGAGGCCTGGTCAGTTAAGGTCGATTGCTGAGTACATGGCTGGGAAGTGTGTATTCTCCTCCTTTTCTCTGCTTCCTCACTGCCATGGGTTGAGCAGCTTTCCTCCAGTATATTTTTCCACTGTGCTGTTCCTGCTTTGGAACCAACCAACTGTGGATTAAACCCTCTGAAATTGTGAGCCCAAATAAAGCTGTCCTTTAAGTGGTGGGTGTTGAGGATTGTGTCCTGTGGTGGGGAAGTGAGTCACCCAACACCCACAACTTGTAGGAGTAGATGTTTAATTTGGGTCAGTTCTCAAGGTATTTAAAATACAATCAGCTGGCTCCAATGGGCCAACTCAGTTCATAGGAGCTGAAAAGCAGGGGAGCAGAACAGTGCCATAGAGTAAGGGATGAGGGAGTAGATGGTGATCCTATTGCCACATCTCCATAAGCTACACCAAACACCCAGAAGTGTGCTCCACCAAACCCTCTGGTAGATCCCCAAAGCAACCAAGATGACATTCCTCCTTAACTTCCATATCTCACTTCCTGTCAATTTCATACCCAAATATACCTCCTTAAACCATACTTCATTGCCAAATAAAGACAACAGCAACCTGACATAATGCAATTATCCTATGTATAACTAGAAACACAACAATCCTTTCTGCAAAGTCTCAACAATTTCTGCTCTTTTCAAAATTCCATGTTCAAGTCTCCTCTGAGACTCAATGCAAATTCTTAGCTATGAACAGCTGCAGAAAATAAAAATCAAGTTACATTGTCCTAAGATATAGTTGCAGAGTGTAAATAAACATTTCCATACCAAAAGAGAGGAAAATGAGAAAAGAATTGGACTAAAACAAGAACACAATATGGCAGAGCATACATTAAATCCTGTAGCATTACACCTGGCATCTAGGGAATATGGGGGTGAGCAGTCAGTCCTAGAGGGCTTGAGTGGTCCAAAACTCCATGGCCTTGTTGTTTGCAGCCCACATGGCCTCCCTCCAGAGTTGGCTCCACTCACAGCCTGCAGCTTTCCTCAGATGTTCAACATTCCTGGCATTTCTGACATCCTTGAGTCTACACTGCACCTTTCACTTCATTCCCACAACTTTCCACACTTCCTTCTTAGGTTCTTTGTCTGACTTCCCAAGCCTTCAACTGTGGTTTGGATCTCACATATACCCCCCAAATCTCATGTGTTTTGGGGGTGACTAGATCATGAGGGCACCATTCAGCAATGGATTAATCTACTGAAGTTTTCATAGTTGAATGCACCATTAGGAGGTGGGGCCTGGTTAGAAGTGATGGATGCATATGGACCTGACCTGGAAGGGTATATTTTTGTTCCTCACTCTTACGCTCCATCTGTGCCTCCTGGCTAACATGGATTGAGCACCATTTCATTCACTATATCCTCTGCCATCCTGTTTCTGCCTTGGAGCCAGCTGATCATGAGCTAAAACTGTGAGCCAAAATAAATCCTAGCAATTAGAAAGTTACTAAGAAACCTTCCTTTGTAATCTGGGTGGAAGCTTATATGATCCCACAACTTTTGCATTCTGCATGCTGATAAATCCAGTATCAAGCAAATGAAACCAAAATCTGTTGCCATTATGAGCAGTAGCCAGGCACCCTTGCACCATGGCTGCAGTGGTCTCTCAGTACCTGGATGACCAATCGTGGTGAAATGAATTCCTCAGAACCAATTCCGTAGTAGGCCCTTCTGGAGCAGGGAGGACAGAGGCTGTCTTCCCATATGAAAGGTTTACACTTTTGCAGTCATGAGCCTGAAAGGGTGGGGTCTTGCTAATTTCTGAGATGCCTTCAAGGGATCTTTCTTCTTGTCCACATACAAAGTGCTTGATTTCTTTTTAACGGCACCAATTTCTTCAGCACCTCTGCCTCCTTTGCCTCCAACTGCCACATGGTTCCTTTGGGGAAAAATTTAAGTTTTTCAAATTTGTTTTTTCTTGCCCCTCATTATCACTGTAAATCAAGCTTTTAAGCACCCAGCAGTAGCCATGCCACAAGTGAAGGTTGGAATGTTTCAAAATTTTATTCACCAGATCGATTTTTTTCACTACCCTTAATCTTAGTCTCCTGAAAAGTCTCAGGACATGGACAAAATAGAGACAAATTTTCTGAAAGTTTGCAACACACATAGCTTCTAGTCTAATGGTCAAGGTAGCCGCTGCTCTTCACTGAAACATCCCGAGTCTGGGTTTTACTGTCTCGATTTTTATCAACATTCTGTTCCTCCGAGCTCTGACCAGAATCAGGCTGTACTCATAGCATTATAATACTTCTTTATCCCACACTGCCAAACATTTCTAAACTCCTACTATATACTCCTTTCAAAAGCTTCTAAACCACATGATCAGGTAGAGTGGCAGCCACAGCCCCATTTCTCTGATGCCAATTTTCTGTATTAGACAGCTTTCCTTTCTCTAGGAAACAATATGTGACAACCACAGTTTAAAGGAAAAGAGGCTTAATTTGGCTCAGGTTTAAGGGGATTCAGTCTATGGTCAGCTGGCCCAAAGAAAGAAACATCATGGTAGAACGGGTTGGTGTAGCAAAGTTGATCAGTTCATGGCAGTTAGGAAGCAGAGCTGGGAATCAGCACCAGAGATGAAGAAGTGAGGGACTAGACAATGACTCTAAGTCCCTCCCCCAGTGACCAAACCAGGAACACCTGGAAGTGTGCCTCACCAATCCCCCAGGTGGGGCCCCAAACCAAGTTGAACTCCAACTGCCACACCTGTTTTAATTTTTTGAGGAAAATTAATTTCACATAATGACTATATCAGTGTCCATTTCCATTAACAGTGTACAAGGTTTCTCTTTATTCCCCACCTTTTCAACCCCCTTTAATCTTTTTGATAGCAGCCAGCAACAGGGACGTGATACCACATGGTGGTTTTGAATTGCATTACCAGCTGCTTAGTGAAATTAAGTACCTTTCCACATAGCTGTAATCCTTTTGTCTGTCTTCTTTTAAAAACAAAATCTACTCAGGGGCCAGGATTTAGCTCAGTGGTTCAGCCGCGTGCCTCATAAGCCCAAGTTCCCAGGTTCCATCCCTGGTACCAAAAAACAATCCAAAAACAAAAACAAACAAACAAACAAACAAAAACTCTACTCAGGACTTTTCCCTAATTCAAGCTTGTGTTGTTCCATCTTTTGCTATTGGGCTATATGAGTTTCTTACATAGTTTAGATATTAAGCTCTAATTGCATGTATGGTTTGGAATTATATTTTCTCTTTCTGTAGGTGTTTGTTCAGCTTTCTGAGTGTTGTATTTGCTGTGTAGAAGCTTTTAATTTTACTGCAATCCTATTTGTCCATTTTTGCTTTTGTTTCCTGTGTTTTTGGTTTTCCTTTAGCAACTTTACAGTTTCAGGGTTCTGTGATAAATTATTTAATCCATTTGAGTTTACTTTTACATATGATGTGAAATATCAGTCCATTTTTGTTTTTCCTGAATGTGGATGCACAATTTTCCCACCAGCATTTATTTATTTTCCTGCTTGTGTGTTCTTGGCCTCCTTGCTGAAGATCAGTTGGTCATAAATATGCAGCTTTATTTCTGGGCCCTTTATTTTGTTTAATTGTTCTATGTTTTGTTCAATTGTTTTTATGCCTCTGTCATAATAGTTTGAGTTCAGTGGCTTTACAGTTTAAAATCAAGAAATATTATGTTTCCGGCTTTGTTCTTGTTCAAGATTGCTTTGATGGTTTTGCTTCTTTGTGTTTTTATTGAGGGAACCAGTAAGGAAACTCATAAGGGATACAGAAATTCTAAAAAAGAACCAAGGGGATATTCTGAAAATGAAAATTTTAGCAGCAGAAATGAAAAATTTATTGGGTTGCTTATCAGTAGATTGGAGTTAGAAGATTAAAGTGTCAGTACACTTGAAGACAGATAATAGAAATCACATAGTCTTCAGAATGAAAAGAGGCAAATTATAAAGAATGACTAGCTATTTTTGGTTGTGAACAATATTCAGTAAACCAGCAGAAATGTAATTAGCTCCTCAAAAGGACAACAGTATAAAATTGGTACAGAAAAAAAATATTTTTTAAAATAGTAGCATTGTTAGTCCAACGCTATCACAGAATACCCAAGGCTGGGTGATGTACAAGCAAATGGGGTTTATTAAGTTCACAGTTTCAAACACTGGAAGTCTCAGAGCAGGTGAGCCCATGAGTCAACTCCTGTGAGGGTCCTCAATGCCTCTGTCATGTTGCAGTCCATAGCATCATGGTAGAAGAGGAGATCACTTAGGAGACTGGAGACCAGAGGTTGGAGAGGGGTCAGTCTTTATAACAAAATGTTCCTGAGATATAACCAGAGGCTCTCAGAAGCTACATCAGTTCCTTCCAAGAGGAGTGCCCCACCATGACCTTCCCCTGGATCTCACTTGTTAAAAGCCTGCCCAACTTCCTAGCTGCCCCTGGGAGCCACGCTCCCAGATCACACACCAGTGGGAAGCAAACCACATTCAGACCATCGCAACAGTCCTCATGAGTGAAGACAAGCAAGGTATCTTTGTGTAACAGAAGCCGAGACCATTTGGTGCCAGCACACGTGCAGTAGGGGAGGGATTAGTGCTGTTTTGCAGACTGAAAAGAGAGGAACCCATTGCAAACCTCAATCTCCAAGCAAGAACAGCAAGCACCATAAACAACAAATGATTGATGAACAACACAAGATAGGGCATTCTTTGTGCTTGGGATTTATTTAGAAGAGTATTGACTTTTAAAGTAAACAGTAACACTGTCTAGTAGGCTTTAGATCTATTGAGAACTAAAAGGTGTGACAAAGTAGCAGCAGCTTAGCTTCTTATTTCTGTTTAACAGAAGGATGGATCTGTACTGTGGGTTAAACAGCTGACAGGGCAGAATCTGCTCTCTCACTCCGAAAATCTTCTCACTGTTATCACCACCCTCTTCAGTAGTGTTCTACATTTGTGTAATCGAATTCTCACAGTATATATGCATGTGCTGAATATATAACTGCCAAAATATAAATGTCACTAAAGGGACTTGGTATAATATCAATTTTGTTGTATTTAATTCAGCATTACCTATGGAAAGAAGTGATCTTTTTTTTCTGCTTCATTAAGTATTTTTAGTCCTACAGAATCTCCCAAAATCTAAGAAAATTTTACAATAATATTTGTTGTAGCTTGAATTTCAGTTTCAGAAACCACTGAAGAGGAAAGGATTCTATAAGCCAGGGAAGACCGGGATGGTCAATGTCACCTACATTTTCTAAATCATAGGTGGTGACTTCTCATAATAGTAACACATTTGGACCAAAACATCGCTAGAAGGAACTCATGCTGTCTTATAAGTATATAATCAAAAGTTTTATGGTAGTTGATAAGAAATTTGTATTATAAGGTGTTTAGAAAATGACCTTTAAATTTGTACTTACACCCAAAGAGAAGCTTGTATTATATAAATTCAAACACTTTGACAAACTTTTTCTGTATTTTTAACATTAAAAAATGGAATGCTTTTAAATATTAAAAATAACTGGAAAAATTGTACTTTTCTGTCTCACATGTTTGCCCATCATTGGAATCTGAGATTATTCGGTGCATGTATGGCGAACGATGAGCCAATATTGCTGCATCACTCTAAGAACATACTGGACTCCACTTTCCCAGCCTCTACCCAGTGTCTTATTTCTGTTGCAAGATCCCATCCGGGCTACTCTGACCTTTAGTCATTGGTCCCCCTAAGGCCCCAGCTGGCCTTCGCATCTCCTGAGGCTTTGCTTGCTTTTGATGATCTTGACAACTTTAAGAGTGCTGATTTTATAGGCTTCCCATCCTCTGGGATTTGTTGGCTGTTTTTCTCTTCATGAGAATAGGATTATTGGCGTTTGGAGGGAATTCCACAGAAACAAAGTACCATTTTATATCGTCACATCATGGATGCACACCGTCAACACAACTAATTGTTTCTGAGGTTAGCCTTTGTCGATGGGATCAGTGTTTAGCATGTGTCTCCACGGGAAGTTGATTGGGTTCCCCTTTTCCAAACTGTACTCTAGAATGAAGTCCCACACTAAAAGCATGAGAGGATAAACTCAATCTTCCTGAAGAGGGCAGACGAGTCTGTTTAACACAGGGACCGAGAGAATAAAATGAGGCATATCTGTACTATGAAATAGTGGGAGTATTACTCGGCCATCAGAAAGTACAAAATACTGTATTAATATAAAAACATGACTGTGTCATGAAATACACTGAGTGGAAGAATTGTAGTCTCTGAATGTGTATGTGTATCTGCAAATACATTCTTACATCTAAAATTCTAGAAAATTGAGGAAGCAGAACAGTGTTTGCCACAAGAAAGGGACGAATTACAGAAGGGTACCAGGAAGGTTGATGATATTTTGACCATTTGACGGTGGTGATGGGTGTGTGTTTATGCACATCTTACAGCTTCTCTGCCTGTGGTCGCTTTATGTCAATTATACCTCATTAAGCTTTTAAAGGCATATATATATATATATATATATATATATATATAGAGAGAGAGAGAGAGAGAGAGAGAGAGAGAGAGAGAGATAGGTAGAGATGTATGAAAATGTGAAAGTAATTTATTTTTCTTTAGATCTTTTCTTCGAATTAGCTTTGTCTTATCAAAGTATGTTTATGGTGGATTTCTAATGAAAACTGGGACTTGGCATAAATGATTGCTTGATTGCTTACAAATACATTTGCTAATTGTATCTCTCTCTCTCCTCTCTCTCTCTCTCACTGTTAATGGAGCTTGATTTATGATGGACAAGTCATCCCTCACAGTAATATCTTGCTGAGAACAGGAGTGTCTGACCTATTGGAGCTAATGCATTCTGCTTGGCTTGGGCATCACTCCAGGTAACTACAAATTAGTAGTTATCATTAAAGAACATGCTTTAATCTATTATTTGGTTAAAATAGCTTATTTTATAGAGATTAAATTAAACCCACCACATTTGAGAAATAAAATCCAAATTTAAAGTGAAATTTTAAAGTTTGACCCCATTTATACTATTTTATACATTTTGTAATAAATATTTCCACTTTGCTTCTGAAATATTTATCATTAACATTGGAAAAATTATAAATAACAATGGTTTGGAGTTGTAACCCTGGCAATTACTAATTATAAACACTTTGAAAACAACTATTGTGAATGGATTATCTGTATATTATGACTTAGGCCACTTTATTTATATCTTTCAACTCACATTCAGATTATAATTTCAGGGATACTTTACACTTCTGAAAATAATTTTGCTTAAAAATTTCTAGTGAAAGGAAAATCAACATCTAGTCATCATTAGTCACTTCATTCTCAGGGAGCTTTATTTTTAAAATAAATGGTTAATTCTATAATAGTTTTAAATTTACAGAAAAGTTGCAAAAGGTATTTTGAAGAGGTCTGTATATGCTACACTCCAGTTGCCCTAATGCTAACATTCTAATTCCTAAGACGTATCTGTCACAGCTAATGAAACAATACACTGTTGTTAACGCCATATTTTATTGGATGATTTCTTTGTTTTTCTTCAGTGTTCCAGGATCTCATCCGGGATGAAACATCATATTTGCTCATCTTCTTATAAAACTTATAGGAAACATAGACTTTCTTATAACTGTCTTCCTGTTTTTCAAAGTCAGTCCTCCCCTCTGAAGCCCAACACTGCCTGAGTCTGATCTGTGGAACTGCACAGAGTCAAGGGATTTGTATCTCACATGAAAACTTCCGGAACCTGGACTCAGGTGCGTGTCTGGCTCTGAGCACGCAATAATGTGCTTCCATTTTTCCAATGCTGCCCTCTGCTGGTCTCACTGGTCCTCTAAGGCTGCCCCAGAATGGCCTTGTCCCCATGCAGGGAGAACACAAAACTGCCCACGTGGCTCTGACCACGGTCCTGCCTGGTGCCGGGCAGGCTACGGAGGGCGGCAGACACCCGAGGTGGACCCTGGGTGGCCACGGAGGCCACACCCACACAGGGAAGGTGGTCAGCATGCCCTCAGCAGCCGCAGGATTCTGTGACAGGCACAACTAATCAAGAATGTGGATATCATTTTACATCACATCTGCATTCCCCTTTTTAATTATCTCAGTATAATATTTGCAGTCTGAATCAGAAAATGTTAAGTGACAAATAAGACCTTAGAAAGCATCCGGTCTTGTGCCTACCAAAGTCCTGCATTTGCTGCATTTTAATGTTCAGTAAGAAGCGAAGGTGTTTTTTCTGCATCTGTGAGGAACGTGTTTGGTCCTCTTTCTGTGTTTTGGAACATCGCCAGAGTCTTGCTCCCCAGCACGGGTCCCTTTAATCAGCAGTGCAGGCTGTGGAATTCTCCTTTCCCCTCACTGCCCAGCACAGACTCCTGTCCTCTCTGATGAGGCTTTCCGCACCGTGCAGGCCCGGCCCTTTCTTTCTTAGAGGTGTTGTGTTTGGTGGTGATCATCTTGTACAGCACAGTTTTCTCTGAGCACATTCTGCATTATCCCTGTCTCTCTTTTCCCCACAGAATCCTCAGCCTAGAAGGCCCGGACCCCAGTAAGGAACCACTGTTTGCTTTTATTGGGCTCATTAGAGGTGCCCAGGTTTAGAACAAATACCCTCACGAGAGGCTTCACAACAGCTTACTGAAGTGCTAATAATTAATCTGGGTTCAATATCCTCATTCACAACAGTGAGGGCTACGTCTGGAAAACTAGGCGAGTGCGCAAAGAGGAAACAGATAAATCATACCTGGGAAAGAAAGAAGAGCAACCAAAAGAGAAAAACAAAGGCTACTTACCCTGAGCTCCTAGAGGAGGCTGGACAGCCACTGTCACCGGACTTGGGCACAGACTCACAGGCGGGCAGAGGGGTGGGGAGCTTCACACTGCAGAAGGAGGAGGCTGCAGGGATCCCTGGAGTGGGGGCCTCTGGTGGCTGGAGCTGCGGGGGAAGGCAGGTTCAGGCATACTACAGGATTGGCTAGGGGTCACTTCTGGCTTTCTCCTGTGTGTCCTAACTGGAATTAGGGACACAAATTAGACAACTGTCGATTGTTATTCAAGTCTTGGCCATGATGGTAGGATGATTATGTGGCTTTCTGGATTCTTCACCTAGAGTGATTTTACTTCCTCCAGGTCTGACGCTTGGAGAGCAGGATGGATTCTTGGGCGAGTTTCTCCAGATACTGTGTTGCTTCTCTGGCCTGTCACTCCAGACTGTGGGTCAGGTTTTTATGTTTCTTTATGGCCTGGCTGTGGTCCATGTGTACACTGAGTGTCCCACATAATTGATTTCTAAAAATGTCCCTGTGCCATCTTATTTTAAGTCATGCTCAGAGCTGCAGATCATAGTTTTGTTTTTTTTTTTTCGTTTCTGGCTCTCCTGTGCCCCTCAGATATGGAGGAGATCTCCCCAGCATCACTCAAAATCTGAGATGCTCTGAAGTTTGTTTCATGCTGCAACAGTTCATAAAAATTGTGGGTTACAACTTAGATTATAATTAATTTTAAATTAAGTGAGGTAGTGTGTTTGGTGGTACACAGGTAAGTCTGTGAAATGTCAAACTTAAAGACATTTGTGCTCTTGGAAATATCCAAAACATGAGGAAAAAATTCACGATGCAGTCTGTTTGGAAGCAGATCTTGCCCTGTGGAAGCCCTGGTACTTTTGCTGAGCACACATCTACCTCCTCTCTGGTAAAGGACATGGACCTGGAAATGCACACTTCAGCGCCTCTGGCTGTGAGAGACAGAGTCCACGGACATAGACAGACCTGGGAAAGTCGTGCAGAAGAGGTGACAAGCGGACTTGCAGCCAGAGTAAGCATGCAGAAAATAACCAATATTTATTTGAAATTGCATTTCTGTATCTTGGATGAAAGATGACTTGTGGGATCTTTCCCTCTCAAGTAGGCACTGATGTTTATGGGGTGCAGAGCCTGGTGGGAGATGGAGAGGGGTGGAAATTATTTGTTCTCTTCTGCAGTTGCATATGCACTCCTCAGAGGCAGAAACCAGTTTTGTTTGTTTGTATTTCATTATCATCCATCCCTTTGCACAGATTCCCTAATCTTTCCTCCTCAGAACGATAAATAAAAAATTTCTGATTCATGGACGGCACTGGTAAGTGTTTGTTAAATAAATGGGTGGGAATGAGGCAGGGAAAGGAAGAGTGAATGGTTGGCTTGATTGCCTTTCTCCTGTTTGTTTCATTTGCTAAATAAAACATTTTACATCCATTGGTCTTCTATCCTTGACACATTTAGAATGCATTGTGTGCTTGTTGCTCTAGATAGCTTTCCCTCATTCAATTTAGGGAATGATATTGTTGGAACACAGCACCTAAAGTGAAACACAAATGCACATATTTCTCATTAGGACTTGTTGGATACTTTGGGGCATAAGTTATTTATCAGTGGGTGTCTAACCAAGCAAAAGGATACCATTCTGTGTATATTTAAGCAGACAAATTTAAACAGAGAAAATTTGAGTGGCATTGTTTATATACAGGATGGAAAAGTTCAGAATCCGGACTGGACTTGGTGAGACCACCCGCAGAGAGCCACCGAAGGCAGCCACGGAGGTCCATGGCCACTGTTAAGGGAAAGCACAGAGCTCAGTCCAGAGACAGAAGACAACCTGCCACCACTGAGCTACAGCTCAGACAGGAGGTGGAGAAGGGATGTCTCTTCCCCCACTTCTCACTGGAACCTTTTAGGGGCTGGATCATAGCAGAGCAATGCTGTCATGGGAGGAGAGGAAGTGCCACTTGCAGGAATCAACCCTGTGACAGCAAGGGCAAGAGAGGGTGAAGAATGAGATTCCAGCCAAGAGCCCAGCCAAAGCTCAGGGTGTGGGAGAATGGGAGGCTTAGATGACCGCCCCGAGTCAGGCATTAAGCTGAGTGGATCAGGTTATTAACTGAAGTGAGGAAATCCATTGCCAGTAGTTTTCCTGACTGCCTACTTCTCAGAAAGGGATGGTTTCAACCTTCTTTCCAATAAGCACAGTAATTTGAAGACACCTTCCAAATCTTTCCAACACTTTTGTATATTTCTCTGTTATTGTTGCTATTGTCCTTGTCATCAATATACACTTCTATAAGTTTGATTTTGTGTGTGTGAGATTTCAGAGTACCTTACATCACTGCTGTGGTATTCCAGACCTAAGAAATGGGTTTTTTGCATTAGCCTTAATGGCTAGGTTAGGTAGACAACACTTTACTGGGCATCTGGGGGCTCACTTTTCGTGTCCATGAGGTGACACTGGAACTTGACTCTTTTCAGCAACCCAAACACCGCTGGTCTTTCCCCGACTCACACTCAGGGCCCTTATCTTACTAAAAGTTTTCTTTCCTCCCTCTCTCAGATTAACTTATCCAGGTTCTTAAAATTCTTACTTTTGTCAAGCATTTAGTGACCCCGAATTTTCATTAATACACCCACCCCAACTACTTTAAAAATCAACAAAGATTCTACTATGATGAGAACTTTGTGAGAAAGAGCACTGATTTTAAATAGTTAACAGACAATTATAACAAACAATCTTAGTTCCATAAAGGAAAAATAGAGCATGTTTAGGGGTCGACAATAAAATGACATTTTAGAAGTTTAAGCCACAGTTTCCTGAGGATGCTTTAATAATGGGAAACTGTGGAGGAGGAAGGGCCAATAGAGATGACTTGAGCTTGAGCTGTGTAGGGCTGTCAGTAAGGCATCAGGGAGGCTGGGGTGGCCAAAGGCCAAGGACGTCTGAGCAGACTCCAGCAGCTCATTTACAAGATGTATCTGAGAGGAAAAGGTCCCACTGGCAAACAGGGTCACCAGGGACCTGGATAAACCCAATTTCAAGAAAGTAACAAGTCGAATTGGATTGAGGGAAGTAACAAAGGTACCTCTTGGTCAGTGAATGACAGGTGAGAAAGTAGAGACAGTAGGTCTTTGTAGAAGTTTGACAGCTGTTTATAAAAGTCTGAAAGTAAAGGGGAGGGCAGAGATCATGTAACTGTGTGAGAGGGAGAAGTGATGAGAAGCTGTAGGAGAGACTGAACCTGCTTTGTGCTCAGCAAAGGAGGCAACCAGAGGGCAGAGGAAGGATGCATCAGAGATAGAAGCTGTGTTGCATGGAATAAGGTCAGAGAAGGTCAAAGGCATGAGGAATGGAGCTGGCTGGCTTCATTAGGAGGAAAGACGCCTTGCTGTCCGGAGAATGATGTTGGTAAATGGCTGGGATGGAGGATCTTTGAAGCCTCCACTGGTTTCCTGCCTGCCTTTCCAAAAGGACTTGGAGGAGACTAATAAGAAAAAAAGTAAAGAAAAGGATATTTAATCGATTTTTCAGTTTAATGTTTTATTAGTCCCTGTTTGCAATACATAATGTTTACACTCCTTGTGCAGATTGGTACATGCATGCAACACATCTTCATTCTTTTCTTCATCTTCTTTCTCTCCTTTCCCTTCATCCTCCCTCCATCTCTTGATGCCTTTCACATTTGAGAAAGATCGTTCTGCCCACTTCCTACTTATTATCTGTCCTTTATTGTGCCTTTTATTTGTAATTTGGGTTTCTCATATAAAAGAAACCATTCAATATTTAAGCTTGTGTGTGTGATTATTTCACTTAATATTATGGCCTCGAGATATATCCATTTTCCTACAAATGACTCAAGTTTATCTTCCTTTATGCCAGAGTAGTGCTACATTGTGGCTAAATACCACACTTTCTTTATCCATTCACCTGTTGATGGACTTATAGGTCACTTCCAGGATTTAGCTATCATGGGCTGTGCTACTATAAACATGGGTGTGCATGGATCATTATGATATGATACCTTTAACTCTTTCAGAGGCTCATAAATGATGGACTTAATTGGTCTGGTTCTCACTTACACCAGCTCATCTCTGAACTGGACAGAATAGTAAAAGAACATTGCTGGAAAACCATCTGTTCTAGCCTCTTTCTCCTGGATACAGCCCTCCTGTTGTCCTCCATAGTTTCTCCACATCAGTGGGGGAGAAGATGAGAGAAAATGCCTCTGAGGATCAAAATATCTTCTTCCTGATGTTTTACATCTCTGGATTAAGCCTTGATTTTTCCTCTCCTTTTCTCTGGATTCTGACCCATCACTCCTAGAGTTCTACACATTATTTTGTGCAGATGCATCAAGGCAGAATTTGCTGAGCATTAAAGACATAAAAGCCACGAGTGTGGTCAATGGTGACCAGGTCAATCCAGGCATGGGGACACGCACTTGTTTTACCATAACTCTGGGAAACTGAGTCAGGAACATCAAAATTCCAAACCAAACCTGAGAAATTTAGTGACTTAGCCAAACTCTGTCTCAAAATTTAAAAAGAGAGTGGGGAAGCATGAGTGTAGCTCAGTGTGAAGGTTTCAGGTTCAATCTCCTATGTCAACATACACACACACACACACACACACACACACACACACACACACACTGGCCAGGTCAAAAAGAGGAATCACCATGACATATTGTCTATTCACTTTCCTCATTCTGGAGACACAGTACCTGACACCTGTAGATCAGAGGTGGAGAGGTTTCCTTGGCTCATTGTTTCAGTCCACAGTCGACTGGCTCCAAGCAAGAACAGGTGGCAGAGCAATATGGTGCAGAGAAGCTGCTCAACTGAGGGCAGCCAGGAAGCTGAGAGAGAAGAGAGGACCCAGAACAAGAATGTACCCTCTCTGTCACACCCCAGGACCATGTCAAACCAAGCCCTATCCCCTCAAAGCACATTCAGCTGTGAACTCATCAGTGTGTGAATTCTCTGATGAGCACAGCACCCCAAGATCTAATCACCTTCCAAACACATGAGACTTTGGGGGACATTTTAGATCTAACTCATAACACATGTAGAGGAACAGAGTACAAAAACAGGATCTGAAAAGGAAAAATCAACAGGAAACAAATTCTAAGAGAAGACAGTCTCAAAGGAATTCACTCAGTGGATTCCATGTTTTAATCTTCATACTGAGAACTCTACTGATTGTAACTGTGTTGCAGCAGTGTCCTTGATGCTCATCCTGGCCACTTGGGAAGAGATTTATGCCATTAATCAAAACAGTGAAAAGGATCTCTGTTCTCTGGGACTAGAAAGTCAGTGATTGAGATAACTGACATATTGAGTGGACCTAGAGAGGTAAAATCACAGATTTTAGTTTCTTCATTGATTGCTGGGAGAAATGGAGAAATCTTTCTTCTAGACACATTGTGTTTGTGTCCCTGTGCATGCAGCGATGACATAATGCCTCACTCTGTGTCTGGTCTGCTGGGAAGAGCAACTGGAAACTAAGTCGGAACACAGAGTAACAGGGGACTATGCCTTGAACACAAGAGCTTACTCCAGCTTCAGGAGGCCAAGGAAGGTTTTCCTGTCATTGTCCCCTAAGAACTGACAATGCCACTTGGGTTACAGCCTAGTGGAAGTGTACCAGGTCAGAAGAGGAGACTATGTTTGGCAGGGTGGCAGTTGACTATAATCTCAGCACTGGGGGATGGTGGGGGGAGCTGAGGTAATAGCATTATAAGTTCAAACCCAGCCTGGGAAGCTTAGTGAACCTGTTTCAAAAGACAAAATAAAAAGGGTTGGGGTTTTATCTCAGTGAGAAGGCCCTGGGTTCAGTCCCCAGCAATGCCCCCCCCCCAAAAAAAATATGGTTGGAAAGAATGTACATGCACCGAGAATACGGGCCAAGGTGGAAGGCAAGGATGGCTGAATCCCAGGAGCTGGCAGTGTTAGAAAGAATCTCTTGGGATTTCTGGGGTAGAGATTTCAGGAAGCAGTCAGGGACCAGAGACTGTTCAGAAAGGCAAATGAGGGTGTTCAACCCCCTCCCCCACAGCTTCACATCAAAATGTGGAGAAAGGAAAACAGATGTGGGCACATTAAGAAAGAAGGATTAGGAACATGCCAAATCAGCCCACTGCAGACAGGCAGGTCTGCGCATACCCTACCAAGGTCCTGAGTAGTGAGGAACACGCTGAATCAGCCCACACCCCGGCAACAATCCAGTGCACCCCGCTCCCCCCCAGCTCCTTTGTACAGCCACCTGGTTCCACACTAGAAAGACACAGAGGACACCGGACAACCAGACCATGTTAATGAGTCCCACTGCTTCCGGCCGAGAGGTAAGGACTTCTGAGCCACCGTCCCACTGCTCCTGGTACAGAGGAAGGGGCTTCCTGGCCACCATCCTTCCCGCTGCTCTCAGCCCAGAGGAAAGGGCTTTTGGGCCACCTTCTGTCCTGCCACTCCTGGCCCAGAGGAAGGGGTTTTCGGGCCACCATCCCTCCCACAGCTCCTGGCCCAGAGGTAGGGACTTCTGAGGCATCATCCCACTGCTCCTGGACCAGAGGAAGGGGCTTCCCGGCCACCATCCCTCCCACTGCTCCCAGCCCAGAGGAAATGGCTTTTGGGCCACCATCCCTACTGCTGCTCCTGGCCCCAGTCCCACCTCTCCCAGCTCAGAGGAGATAATCCATGCAGGTGCCAACAGCTCCCCCTCACCCAGTGGAAATCAGAAAACATGTAAATAAATCTCAAAACCAGACTTCCAGATCACCTACAGCAACCCCAAAGGCAAATGAGATGTAACACTCTGATACTCAAACACCTGGACCCACTGAACTGGCAACAGAAGGGGATCTGGAAAAAATGAAATCAGAAATAATTTCTCAGATAACAGGAGAAATTGTGGCCCTAGTGAAAGACATGATTAATAAATCTAGAGAGGAGCT
>NW_004624751.1:6262151-6276499 GCF_000247695.1 Heterocephalus glaber | reverse complement strand
AGAACCAAGATGCATTATGTAAAGGTACAATTCCCAATGAGAAATGTAATTGTGTTGTATACCTACAATGTACCAATAAAAGAATTTAATATAAAAAAAAAGAAAGAAGGATTCGCAGGAGAGGCTGGGAGGAGAGCCTAGATAGAGCCCAGGTTTGTTTACATGTATTTGATTGAAGATATTCCATTATCTTCATCTAGGATATTTTGACTTCTGTTAGAATAGGTACAAATAGAGGAAAGAGAGTGGCTGTGTGAGGGTAACAAAAGTTTGGGGTTTTTTTGGTAGCAAATGTTTATATGCTAACAACTATACATTAAACACAATTGGCTAAATACACATTTAGTTCTGCAGAGTAATTTCTATATTTGCTTCCATGTACTAAACAACTGATGGACATTTTACATATTTGATCTCCTCCTCTTTAAACTACAGATTTAATTGTGTTCCTAACTTACCTACGAAAGAACAGGGTTGTAGGAGTTAGGGAACTTGCTTTTTAAATGGATTTAAGTCCTGGGTCAAGAGAGAAGGCCAGGGGAATCTAATCCTAAAGCCCATATCTGAGGGGTAAATATTAAGGTCATCTTGATATTTTTATTCCCTCCGTGAGAGCTTATTAGTCACTTTCTCATTAGTAGGACAAAATACCCACAACTTAAGGGACTAGTGTGTTTATTTTGGCTCATGGATATTAGAGGGTTCAGTCCATGGTCGACTGGCTGCATGGCGGAAACAATGTGGTGGAAGGGCCTGGTGGAGGAAAACCACTCACCTCATGGCAGCCAGTGAGCAAAGAGAGAAAGAAAGAGGAGGCAAGGACAAGAAGAAACCCTTCTTGGCCACAACCTTAGTGGTCAACCTTCAACCAGACCCCACCCCAACACCATATTTAGCCATGAACTCATCAATGAATAAATCCACTGATGAGTATAGAACACCATGATTCCATCCTCTTCCATACATGAGACTTTGGAGGCCATTGTAGATCTCAAACATAACAGAGCTCCATTAGTATGATTCCTCATTTCTGTTTCCCTTCTCCTAACTGAGATCTGAGCAGAAACTCTAGGAAGAAGGAGCTCAGCATGCTCAGCTTCATCCTGTCCCCTGTCCTTTTGGACACATTTGGTTGCCTAGGCATCTTTGCCCTGCAGTTCCTGACCTTGCTCTCGGTAGGCGGGAAAGTGTTACTAGCTCCCAGTTTAGCTGAACATCTTTCCTTTTCTTCTGGCTTTTATCAAAGATGACAGTGTGGCTCCAGTGATGTGTCTGTTCCCTTATCTTCCCTTTATGTAGAGCCTCAGGAGGGCCAGTGAGTGGACAGAACTGGGGTCCATTCTGAGACCTAACACTTGGTCCCCACTCCCCAGTGTAACAAAGTGAGACATCTTGTGCCCTGATTGCATAGTGATTTGTGTACCTTCAGTCCCATTAGTGACACTTTTATGGAAAGCTGGCCTCACCTTGCCTTGGGTGAAGTGATTCAACTGGAAGGAATCTCCCTGATGTCACTTGGGTGCATGCAGAGGACTGCCTGGGGGATTCACTGAGACACTCACAATGGTCCACAGTTAATTTTGATGTCCAAGACAAGATCAACAGCCTCCACTGGTGAATGCTCCTTTCCACTCTACCTGAGTCTCTAGAATGCTATTAAAATATTAAAGGCAATTTGTAGAACATTTTTACAATTGATATTGGAAATGCTATGCAATCAAGACATCAATGCACAATATTTGCTCAGGGCAGGTTTTCTCCTATTTAATATTTCCTCTCTGTCATTTTCCTTTCATGCTTCTCTTTTGTATAACCTTTAGGACTGTAATTTTCTTCTTTGGCAGAATTTTTGCCTTCACTAAGCAATGCATTAGAAAAATTGAGTTCGATTTATTTTACTCTGAATTTATCTTACATGAGAAACTTCGTGCGATAAAAATCAACATTTTATTTTGATTAGAAATAGCCAGCCTCTGTGAACAAAATAATTGATTTTTAAAAAAGAAATGAAGAACATAGCTAATACTGGTAGTACTGTGACCTGGTTTTCATTGCTTTCTTTAGAATTTGGGACTGACATGTTAACAGCGACAAACTATCAGAGCAATGAAAGTCACTCTGGCTCCTGTGGTTTCTGTATATTTTCTCTGTGGTCTGAGAAAAGCCAGTGGGTGGGAGCATGCTGTGTGCTACTTGTGAGTCATTGACTTGGGAGATGTCCGAGGTGAGGAAGATTACAGTCTTGCCCTAGATTTGCAACAGCCCACCCTCCCTGAACTCATACTGAAATGTGCTTTTTAAAAAAAGAAATCAACCTGCACAGTGCAGGCAAGGCTGGGGGAAACACTAATAAAAATAACAAGAGAAAGCTTTTAGGAGGTAAAACGTATGTTTATGGCACAGGTTGCCATCATGTTTTCATGGGTATACTTATCTTCAAAGACATCACCTTGTGTACATGAAACAAGTCCAGTGTTTTGTTGTGACAATTGTATGTTCATAAAATAGTTGTAACAAAAGAGATCAGTTGTAGAGCTTGCCTATCAGACACAAGGCCTTGCATTTGATCCCTAGCCCGACAGAAAACAATTTTGCAATTTGAAGGTTAAATATCTTACTCTAGTAAATATGTATGCAAGAAGTTTATAAAAATGTATGCCCTTAAAAAGTAAAATGGATCACTATAAAATAATTAAAATGAAAACTACTAGCATTTTAGTTCCCTCTTTGTATTTCAAATAACCATAGTGTGTTGAGGTGTAATATGTCACAGTTTGTAAGAGCCCTGTGTAGTCCATTGCATTTTAGGAAAAAGTACATGGAAGACTGCCAAATCTGCTTCGTATTTGGGAAGCAAGTGTTTTCCCTTTGGACAAAACTGCTTTTAAAAATTGTATTAATGACTTAGATAATAAAAGGTATCATAAGAATAAATAAAAAGAATAAACACAAACACCAGAGATTCATAGAAAGAAGAATGTGATGATTTGCCAGGGACTTAAATATTCAATAAAGACAGCAATTTCAGTGACCATTATTCCATACCTGTAATGTGCACATGGTCATGTATACATATGTACATGCTACTTATAAATATGTATGTAGATAAAATGTTTGGTGTATAACAGAAATATTGAAAATATGTGTATGTGTAGAGGAAGGAGTCTAAGTTAATAAACCAATATGGAATCTATATCCTTACCAAAATATTTAAAAAATAGAATTCAATAATAACTGGCTGTAGATAATTGAATTCTCTAATATTTATTGCAAAATAATAGACACATACTTTGTGACAGATATTCAACCTTTTGGATTTTTACAATGTGCCAGAGTTAAGAAAGATAACAGCTCTGCAAAGTGACTGTACCTGGATCCCTGGGACCTGTGAAATTCTTCTGTGACATGGCAAGCAGGATCTACCAGGTGTAGTTAAATGTGTGGAACTCGTTGTTCCACAAGGTGGGGTGATTTATCCTGAATTATCCAGATAGTCCTTTCAAGTCCCATGAGCTTGGAAAAGTGAGAACTTTCTCCATCTCAGGCAGGCAGATGTGGCCTATGGGGACACCCAGCAGAGATACTTGACTTTGGCTTTGATGACAAGAGAGTCATGAGCCAAGGAATTGGGGCATCTTTTAGAATCTAAGAGTAACTCCCACCCAACATTTATCAAAGAAATGAGGACGTCCTTGCTGTTTCACCTGAAAATCATTTCCGCCAACAACTGGAATAACCCTAATGAGGTTGCTCCATCAGCCAGCTCACCCAGATTTCTGCCCTGCAGAGTTATGCAACATGGTAATATACTTGTTGTTTTAAGTCTCCCAAGTTTTTGGTGATTTTTGGGGGGAGTTAAGAGCAAAGTGAATAATGTACTACCAATATTTATTTGATACTTTCTTTCAAAGCAATTGGAATAGCTATAAGCAGTGTTGTTTGTCTTCCACTAAGCAATATTACATTCTTTGCTAAAAGAAAATGCAGCCATAAAATGTTTTGTTAGGAATAATGGAGAGGCTTCAGTGGAACTGGATTTTCTGAATGTAGGGAAGGATATAACACATAAGCTTCATGTCCAGCTATGTGTTTCAGAATATGGAAAGACAACATCGAATTATCTGAAATATGGAGCAATTGAGTGTAAATCTAAAATGACTGTAGTACATTTGGGGGAGTATAATAAATATTCTTCCTTTTACCTCTTCCTAAACATATCCCTATTTAGGTGGAGGTTTAATTTATAGTGCACTGATTGGTAACTATGTTCTTTGTTCTCCTGCAATAAATTGCCTTTCCTAAAATCTGCACTGATAAATCTGAATTCAGTCTTCCTCCTTTGTTCCACCCTCTGTATTAGTAGCATAACACAATAGTATACTTATAGTTTTCATACATTCCACAAAGGAAATATTTTTAAACATATAGGATGCACATTTACAAATTTAGTTCTAAATTTCCCTAAAAGCACTTTGCTTCCTCTAAACTCCACGCATACCGGATATACATGATTCTGGTACCTTTCTTCTACAAGTGACATGTTTGCATTAGTTTCCAGCATTTGCTTGGGACCAACAACTTAATTACTCTTGAATGAATAAAACTGTCAGTGCTGCCTGAACTGAAGTTCTTGTTCTTGGCATCATGGGAGGTGAGCATCAGCACTACCATCGTAGACATCACAGGCATTGTCACCATTTGGATGCAGTTGACATAGTGCAAGCTTCCCCCGTGCTTGGTGTGGAGCCTGGCGTTTCCTTCCTTCTTTCCGTCTCAATGCTTTCTAGGACCAACCTGACTGTGGAGGATCCTGAGTCACCTTTCTAAGGTGGAGGCCGTGCGTGTCCACGGAAGGCAGAGTGAGGAGATGAAGGCAGGCCCTCTGCAGGTGACACAGAGACCCTCAGAGGGGCCATCACCAAGTGGAAGGCCATCCCTTCACACCCGTCACTCAACTGAGGTTTAAAAACTCCTTAGTCTCTAAGTTAAATGAGTAAGAGAAGCCCAGAGCAAGAATCCCCGCTGCAGGTGATGTCTTTTGGGGAAATGAAAATACCTTGGCCACCCAAAATGCTAGAATGACACATACAGTTCTTTCACAATATTACAGGTATTTTCTCTTTGGCTCTGGCTTGAATCTTGAACCCATGGAGATCACAAAATGAAAATTCACCTAAGAAATCACAAGCAATATTCTTCCATAGACTCAACTAAATTAATGTATATTGCATTATATTACTGCTAATAAAAGAAAAACAGGTATTATTTGCTTTATCTTTAAAATTTTTTTTCTTCTACATGCTTCAGGACATGCAGTTTATAATCATCCTGGAGAGTGGGTACATGTACATAATATAGTTTCTTTCTTCTTTTAATCTCCTTCCCACCTCCTTTAATTTCCCTTTCCCCATTTTCAGTCTTGTTGATATTACTAACCTTAACTCATGTTTACAGCATGTGATGTTTACATTTGCCGAGGTTATTAAGTCCCTGCAAATGGCTTATCATTATTCTATTTATTAGTCTTTTCCCTCCCACTCAGCCCTCATCCTTAATCTCTTGGGCCCCTTTTTCCCAAGTGGTCCCTGCACAGAGCAACATCACAGACCAGTGACAGAGGCCAGGGTCACGGATGGAGTGGCCTCCTCCCAGATACCCAGGGCTGCAGCCCAGTGTCATTGTCACAAGACTCACACTGCTGGTACCACAACTGGCAGCTCCTAGTCTTGGCTGAGAGGGCAGCAAACCAGCTTTCTAATGTGAGCCACGATGCTGCTAGGATAAGGTAGATGTCTCAGACTTACCAACAAACATTTCCATATGAGTTTTCAAGATTTTAAGACTTGAACATTTCAGGTTGAAGGCCTGGAGAGGAAGCTTTGAGTCCTAACTCCCTGCCTGAGATTCTCGTCCCTAAATGTCTCAACAGTCTAGTTCCCTGTTACATATCCGTGTTGTCTTCTCAGTGAGTGCATTTCCTTCTCTAAGCTGAGTCCTGGGTTGAAAGACAATGATGTGGGGACTGGCAGATGACACTGCTGGTTTCTCAGGGAGATTTGGCAGAAGAGGCAGCTGTGGTAGGCAGTTCTCCCCTGCTCCATGCAGGTCCTCAAAGCCTCCTTTGAAAGGGGGATTCCCAGGGGAGGAGGGATGCGCTTCCAGTTAGGACAAAGTGTTGCAGCTGGGCTCCATGGCTAGAGCTTCCAGATCTGCTGCCTGTGCCCCGTTATAGGCAGCTCTGCAGGGCAAAGCAGAAGCTGCATATTGAAGAGTCTTTGTTATTTCATGCTGATCTGTTGCTCCACTTGTTGGAATAGGGTCATGGAAGCAGAGTCTAAAATTAACAGGCTTTTCCAAATTATTTCTTTTCAAAGTTCTTAACCTGAAGAGCTCAGTGTCACATGTTCTGAGAGTACGGAGAGCCCTTGGGGATGGGCTGAAAGTGGAGGAAAGAGAGAAGATGGGCAGAACCAATTTCAGCTGTCCTTCCATTGACAAGGGATCTGTAGTGGTCAGCTTTCCTGACACTGAGACACAATGCTGACATCTACAACTTAAAGGAGGAGAGGTATAACTGGGCTCACACCTTAAGGAGGTTCAGTCCATGGTTGGCTGCTCCAAGGCAGAAGCTTGGTGGAAGAGCACGATGGAGCAAAGATGCTTTGTTGGCTGGGAAGCAGAGCAGGGAACAGTGGTGCCGTGGTTCACCCCAGAGTCCCCACAGTCCCCACATTCATGCCTTGAAGAGCTGCTCAGATGCACTCAGACGTGTGCTTTACTAATGCCCCAGTGTCTTCCAAGCAATCAAGTCCATACCATTATGTTTTACCACCATAGAACCCCAAGGGAGATTGGGAGCTGCTGCAGAGGTACAGATGGTGCAGAACGAGGATGAGAGCCAGCAAGGGGAACCCCACACTGAGAAGGGAGCCGCTCCACTTTTCAGGGTGGCCACACTCGGGGAGTCTTGAGTTTCCAGGTTCCAGGGGCAGAGCGAAGGTTCAGCAAGACACTTGCACATGTGCTGGACAAACTGCAGGCTCTGCATTCACCGAGAAAGAGCTGAAGGGGGCGCTTCACTGCCCCCCTGCTGCAACTCCCTGTCCAGAGTTCACTCCAACATACCCATCGCACACACACTGTCACAGCCACACACTCCATGGGTAGACACATGCAGTCAGTTGTGCTCTCGCATGCCCACACCTACCATGAACACACACCTACACACTCATAGATGCACTCACATGCATAGCCTCACACACTCACCTCTTCGCCCACTCACACACACAGACACACTCACAAACACATTTCAGACTTGTCTTTCTTCTTAGTCCATGTTTGCAGTGCATAATGTTCACATTCCTTGTGTGCATCGGTACATCTACATAACACACCTTTTTTCATCTCCTTTCCTACCTCATATGGGTTTCTCATATAAGAGAAACCAGGCGATGTGTGTGTCTGGTTTATTTCACTTAACATTATGGTATTAAAGTACACCATTTTCCTATACATGATTCAAATTTTTTTCTTTCTTTATGGCTCTCCTTTATAGTACTCCATGGTGTGTAAGTATCACATTTTCTTTATCCATTCGTCTATAGGTAGTTATTTAGCTATTATGAATTATGCTGCTATAAAATGGGTATGCGTGGACCATTGTAATATAATCACTTTAACTCTTTCAGGAAGATACCTAGAAGGGGAACAACTGAGTGAAATGGAATTTCTAGTTTCACTTCTTTGAGGAATGTTCTACAAGTGCACACACTCTCACACCCAGGTTCTCATAAATGCACACACACACACACACACACACACACTCATGCACTTCCCTACACTGAGGACCGAGGACTTATCAGCCCTGGGTCTCAGTCCCAGTCCCAGCTGGTGGGGACTGATCCTGTCAGATCCTGTGACCCCAGGGCAGCCTAGTCCCACTCTGCTCCGCATCGTCATGGTTACTGAGTGTGGCCTCCTTCATTAGCACAGGTGCAGTGGGGTGGAGAGGACATGGGTCAGCCATGTGTGTGCAGCTCCTCGCTCCGCTCTTTATCCACTGCGATCATCTCATGGCTTGATGACCATATCTGCTGGGACACTTGGGAATTAAATGGCGTGAGCAACCTTGCCTCCCGTCAGCCTTCAGCTGTAAGCTCCAGGTGGTCCTGCCCTGGCCAGAAATATTAATTACACATAGAGGAGAGCTTTCCCCAAAAAGCTCTGATAGCTGTGTAAGCCTCAGTCATGGGTGAATGTTCTTGTTCCCACTAGGGAGGGAGAAGCCAGACAGCCAGCCCCAGGGAGGGAGGGGTCTCCACTGGGCATTGGGATGCACATCCTCAGAGCCTGCTGTGCCCCTCCAGGTGGGTGGACACCTGGATGGTCTCATTTCACTCCCTTGCTTCACTTCACCTTTTCACACAGATGCTAAGAACAGCTGAGACCCTGCCAAAATCTCAGCCTCCAGGACACTAAATCACACCAGCTGCCTGCAGGAAACCAGGCAGGGCAGTTGTCCTCCTGTTCCAAGTGCCTCTCTGCTAATTGCAGTCTCCAGAGCTCAAGGCTAACCATGTGGGGCATTGTGATTGCCTTCCTATTGTGAGTCCTCTAATAATAGTTCACTGTGTCAATCTTCTCTCAAGGTGGGGTCATTTCTTTGGTCTTTGCCCCTCCCCTAGGAAGGGTGTCCTGGGCTCACAGTGTGAAGACAGAGCTGGCACCTCCTAGAGCTGAATGAGTAGCAAGATAGCCCAGCAGAGAAGAACATGAGCTCTGGAGGTGAGGCAAAGGCACCCGGAGGTGGAGGCTGTGGTGGAAGGAACCTCAGATGTCAGTGCTGGAGCGACTGCAGTCAAGGGTGCTGGCTGAAGTTCATCACAAGATGCTGTTGGGTTGTTTCTCACCCTCCGTATTCACAACGCATCGCCATATAATGTGCACCTGTGTGACAGCGTTAGCTGAAAAAAGACCAAGCTGGGGTTCAGATCTTTTCCTTCAAAAAGAGATGAAGATTTTAGCCTAAAAGGCCAGAATATGACATTGACAGCCCTCTTTCCCAGCTGGTGAAACTTGAAGAGGTTAAATAGATTTCCACAAACTCAATTGTTCTTATTTATGTACCGAACATTCTATGTGAGCATATGCTGGCCTCCTTGGTGAATCTGTAACCGTCTTCCTTTCCTGCTCCTCACGGCCTGCACAGGAGCAGCCAGTGACACCCTGAGTCCCCTCCACAGCTGCAGGCCGCTGGCTGATGTTGGGATGGCCGGGCCTCCCTAGAGAGCTCACCTGGCCCCTGGCGTGAGTGGCCCAGCATCTGTGGCTCTTCTCCAGTGTGACGCTGTCCCCGCGGCCCTGGACAGTGCCTCTCCTGTGGTTCCCACTGGACAGGGCCCTTTCCTTCCAACTGTCGCATAGAGTTTCTCTGTGCAGGGCAGCAGCTGCCGGTTTTCCTGAAAAGGAGCTCAGGCCAGCTGCAGATAAACCATCTGTCTTGTCTGGTGGCCAAGTTGAACAAGGAGCTATTTCAGGCCATTTCTTGGAATTGCTCTTTTTCTCCTGACATTGAGCTTTGTAATCATGAGACGTTAGATACTTGGGCTTTAACACAGGGTCGGGGCTTCGGAGGATCCCAGAGATTCCTGTGTCCAGTGTGACCAGAGGATGGAAGAGATCCGCTCACTGGGGACAATTCACACCAGGCAGTGTGCTCCACAGAGGCGCCTCATTTGTGAAGTTGTTAAATCACGGTTCTGGTTTTCAGATAAGCTCCTCATTTCCTTGATGGTTATTTTATTCAGGATCTGGTAGACTCAGAGCCCTGGCCTGGCCACTCATTTTCTGCCAATAAAAATAATAGCTCCTAATTATTTTCCTCTAGTGTGAACTTTAGCTTGCCAACACCAAGAAATATTTTAGGTCTTTAGTTCTTTACTTGATGCAAAAAATAATAATGCTCAGTGCCCATCTTTCTTTCTGCTTCCTCCAAGATGATATAGAATATTTCAAAATAGTGAACAGATTATCTTGTTCATGTATCCTTGTGTGATGTGCCAGCTAATCTTACCCAGAATGACAAGAATTGAAAGAAACTCTTATACTCCCTTAATGTCACCCTTAACTCTGCTGCCTTGCAGGGTACTGGATTTACCCAGAAAGGTCACCTCCCTAGTGTAGGGATAGTTTGTTCTCCAGTAATGGATGATCAGATACCACTTCCTGAAGGACATAATGGGAGAACACGTGGCTGAGGGCCATCAAGGCCACTTCAAGTCTTGTCTAGTGAAAACACTGTACTCATCCATACAATTTGTCAACATTTCAGCAAATGCCTTTTCAGCCTTTAGTTTTGGCAAGTATATATGCAAATGGGGTCATGAATTTCCTAAGTTGGCCTCCAGCCCAAAATGATCTTTGTACTTGTCACATGAGCTTTCTTGAAATTTCACCGTCTTGAAAAGTGTCACAGAAGAATTCAGATATCCTGTTGAACATGTAACCTAATTTTGAATTTATTCTAAATTGTTAGTATCTTTTACTTTCTGATTCCTTACAAATTTAAGTGTTCTCTGCATCTTTGAGTTGCTTCATAGGACATAATTTTTGATCCAACTTCATGTGACTCATACAAAAAAAAGGCAGAGTTTTGATGCTCTCATCTTAGAATCATGACATTTAATATTTAATGTCAGAAGGCAGCATGGAGATTGTCCAATCCAGAGCATTCCTGATCCTCCAACTCATTTTTGGTATTCTATAGAGAAGGATGTTTTATATTTAGAAGCAAATTTAGATATATTTGTTCCTTAATAAAAATTCTTCAATGGATTATCCATGATATAGACTAAAGTCCTTAATGTCTGTGTCAAATTTCTGCACAGTTTCTTAATATATCTACTAAATAAAAATATTAGAGACCAGCTGCCAGCTTGGCCTTGAGGTCAGAAAGTTCGCAGGTGACTGTGCCCTGCTCCGTCAGCTTGCCTCGCCCACTTGCATCCAGGAGGCTGTGAGACTCCCCCCCCCCCCCGCAGGCATCCCCACCAGCCACCAGCTTAGCCACGCGGGCACCTGCAACAACAGCCCCCTCTCCCTGCTGCCTCTGGCCTCTTGACTGTGCAGCTACCTGGTTCCACACTAAAGAGGCACAGGGGGACATAAAGGTCATTGCCCTGAGGTGCAGAAGTGAACAACAGAGAGAGAGCCTCTCTCAGGCTCCCTGATGAAAACTGAAGCCCACTGGAAAAGTGAAGAGAATCTCTGCAATAAAGGCACACCAGACCACTGTGCTTGGTAAGTTGGAGGGATCATCACCTCCCATCGGAAACTGGACTATCTTCAGGGGAAAGGCAACTGGAACCTGCAGTAGAACCTTGCAGAGTTCAAATTGCAGGAGGACAGGGAGCTCAACTTGGGACTTGCAGCCAGAAATCTGCCTGAATCTCATGGGTCTGCGACTGACTTACTGAGACTCATTGACTTATAACTGCACACTGCTGCCCACGTTGTTTATTGTGACACCAGAGACATACCCTGAAGGAGGACTTTCATTTTTATCTTTTGTTATTTTCAAAATTACCACCATTGTTTTTTGCTCTTATTTTTGATTTTTTTCTCTTCTTTTTCTACTCTTTTAAATTTTTTTCCTCTTTTTTCTTTTTCTCTTTTCTTTTTCTCTTTCTCTCTCCATCACTCCCTTGCTGTCACACATTGTTCTTCATCTCCCTTTGTGTTCCTGTTCTGGCCCTAATTCTTATATCTTCTTTATTTTTCTTTTCTTCTCTCTCCTTCTCTGGCCTGTGCCCTCTGGGCTCACTGCTAACCTTCTCCTATCCCTCTATCTACCTATTCCTCACTCCCCAACTCCTTCTAACTCCCCATCCTGAAGGGTAAAGTTGCTATATTGAAGAGTTTATTCACTATAAACATATGTTGGATTGGTTCTTGATCTTGATTTAATTCACACAGTTAAAGGTGATAGGTGAATAAATTATCACCACAAATTATCATTTTCTGAAAGGTACTTGATGCTGTTGTGTTGCTGATTGTATCACTTGGGCTAAGGCATTGTGATTGATTTAATCAGTTGTCCTTCCTGGTATAATTAAAATGAGATAGCCTCAAAGCTATTAGAGATTCAAAACCTAAAGACCAGCTATGCCTGGAAGACATCTCTGAGAAGCAATCATTCCATAAGGGTTCTAAATACATTAACAAAGATACTTACAATAAACAACTTCAAAGTATCAAGCCAGGAACTAAACCAAGGACAGTACTAAAAACAAAAATGAGAAGACATTTAAGCAAGTCACAAACTCAGATGTCCACCCCACAAAAGGCAAATTCTGGGGGAAATGAGGTGGAAAACTCTGATAATCAACCACCTGGATACCCTGAACTGATAGCACAGGAAGTAACAAAACATACGAATGAGGCTCTAGAAAAATTCAAAGCAGAAATAATCTCCCAGATAACTACAGAGAGAGTAAGCAGAATGAAAGCCATAATTAGAGGCTCTAGAACAGAAACAGATAAAAAAATAGATGAGCTCAGAAACATGCTGGAAGTCATGAATGCCCAGCATAAGAAAGAAATGGAAACCATGATCACCTAACATAAGAAAGAAATGGAATCCATGAAACAGATTCAAATAGATATTCAGGAGATTAAAAACTCCTTTGAAAGCATGCAGAACAGATTAATGGAATCTGAAGATAGAATATCATATAGAAGACAGGTTGTGGTTAAGGACCATGAAAACAGAGATCTTTTAAAAATAGTAAAGGACCAAGAGAAATTGATCCAGCAGCTGCTAGATGATGCAAAGAAGAATAACATGAGACTGATAGGAGTCCACCAAAAAACAGGATAAAATACAATTGACATAAAAATCTGTTCACAGATGTAATAGTAGAAAACTCCCAAAACAGAGGTGGAGAATTGGACATACAGATAAGTGAGGCATATAGAATTCCAACCAGCCATGATAAAAAAACCCTACACCTAGACATGTAATAGTCAGGGTCCCAGAAACCCAACAGAAGAACAAAATCCTACAGGCAGTTAGAGAAAAGAAACAAATCATCTACAAAGAAAAGCCCATCAGAATCTCAGCACATTTTTGAACACAAACCCTCAAATCAAGGAGAGCCTGGAGTGAAGTATTTCAAGGCCTAAAAGAAAATAACTTCCAACCTAGATTGTTGTATCATGCAAAATTATCTTTCAAAATTGATGAGGAAATTAGATACTTCCATGACAAAGAACTCCTGAGAAATTTCATGAACACTAAACCGGCACTCCAAGTAATTCTAAGCAATATCCTACAAAAAGACAATGAAGGTGACAACTCCATGAGGCCCAACAGAGGGAAGACACCAGGCAAGGTAAAAAACTAAAGGGAAAGGGGAAAAAATAAGAAATAAAAGAGCCAATAATAGAAAAACATCATGGCAAGGATGAGTCAATAACTATCAATTATAACTATCAATATTAATGGTCTCTATTCATCAATCAAAAGAAATAGACTGACAATGGATTAAGAAGCAAAATCCAATGATATGCTGTATACAACAGACATATCTAACTCAAAAAGAAATATATAAGCTGAAAGTAAAAGGATAGAAAACAGTTCTCCCTGCCACAGGAACCCAGAAAAAAGCAGAGGTAGCATTTTTATTTGCAGACAAAGTAGATGTCAAACCAAAACTAATTAAGAGAGACAAAGATGGTCACTACATCCTTGTGAAGGGAACAATCCAAGAGGAAGAGAAGACAATTCTAAATATATGTGCACCAAATACGAATGCCCCCAGCTATACAAAGCAAATATTAATGGACATGAAAAACCAAATAAACACTAATACAATTGTAGTGGGGGACTTTAATACCCCATTATCACAAATAGACAGATCATCTAGACAAAAAATTAGCAACAAAATTCTAGAACTTAACCAAGCTATTGAACAAATGGACTCAATAGATGCTAACAGAGTGTTCTACCCCAGAAAATCAGAATACACATTCTTTTCAGCTGCATATGGGTTATTCTCCAAAATGGACCTAGCTCATAGGACATGTCTAAATAAATGTAAAAGAATTGAAGTTACCTCCTGTATATTATCAGACCACAGTGCAATAAAATTGGAAATCAATGACATATGAAATTGTAAAACTCACACAAACACATAGAAATTAAACAACACCCTCCTGAACAACCAATGGATCACAGAGGAAATTAAAGAAGAAAATTCGACAGTTTCTACAAGTAAATGATAATGCCAGTACAACATACAGGAATCTATGGGACACAATGAAAGCAGTTCTATGCGGGAAATTCATAG
>NW_004624751.1:6241974-6261637 GCF_000247695.1 Heterocephalus glaber | reverse complement strand
CTTCCAAATTCATTCCTGGAAGCAAGTATTACTTTATTCCAAAACCAGGGAAAGACACAACCCCAAAAGAGAACTACAGGCCAATCTCCCTAATGAACATAGATGCAAAAATCCTCAACAAGACCCTGGCAAACAGAATACAGAGGGTCATCAAAAAGATCATACACCCTAATGAAGTCAGATTTATCCCAGGCATGCAAGGATGTTTCAACATTCATAAATCAATAAATGTAATACACTGTATCAACAGAGTCAAGGACAAAACCATGTGATCATCTCAATAGATGCAAAAAAGGCATTTGAGAAAATCCAACACCCACTCATGATAAAAATCCTACAGAAAATTGGAATAGAAGGTCTTTATCTCAACCTGATTAAGGCTATCTATGAAAAACCAACAGCCAACATCATACTAAAAGGTCAAAAGGTGAAAACTTTCACGCTAAAATCAGGAACAAGACAAGGATGCCCACTATCACCACTCCTGCTCAATATTGTTCTGGAAACATTAGCCACAGCAATTAGAAAAGATTAAAAAAAAGGATTAAAGACAGGAAAGGAAGAAATTAAACTGTCATTATTTGCTGATTATATGGTATTTTACATAGAAGTCCCAAAATACTCTGCCAAAAGATTTCTAGACTTAATTGATAGATTCAGTAGAGTAGCTGGATATAAGGTCAACACTCAAAAAACAATAGCCTTTTTATATACAAATAATAGACTCACTGAGAGAGAAATTAGGGAAGCAATTCCTTTTACACTAGCATCCAAAAAAATGAAATATCTAGGAATCAATCTAACAAAGGAAACAAAAGACCTCTACACAGAAAACTATAGCACTCTGGAAAAAAGAGATCGAAGAGGATATAAGAAATTGGAAAGGCATCCCTTGTTCCTGGGTAGGAAGAATAAATATAGTGAAAATTGCCATACTTCCAAAACTACTATATAGATTTAATGCAATGCCAATTGAAATTTCAGCAATATATTTCACAGAACTAGAGAAAACAATCCAAAAATTCCCTCGGAACCAGAAGAGACCTAGAATAGCAAAAGAAATTCTAGGCAACAGCGACATGGCTGGGGGTATCACAATCCCCAACTTGAAACTATACTACAAAGCTACAGTAATAAAAACAGCATGGTACTGGTAAAGAAATGGAACCGAGTATCAGTGGAATACATTAGAAGATGCAGAAACAACTACAGATATGCTCAGCCACCTTATCTTTGACAAAGGAGCGAACCATCTTCATCGGAGGAAAGATAGCCTATTTAATAAATGGTGTTGGAAAAACTGGATTTCAGTCTGCCAAAGATTAAAACTACACACATACCTAACACCATGCACTAAACTAAGATTGAAGTGGATTAAAGATCTAAATATTAAGACAGAAACATTGAATTTGCTTGAAGATAAGTTAGGTAGAACTCTTGAAGACATTGGCGTAGGAAAAGGCTTTGTGAACAAAACCTCAGTAGCACAGGGACTAGCACAAAGAATCAACAACTGGGATCTCATCTTATTAAAAAACTTCTGCACTGCAAGAGAAACCATGAACAGACAACCTACAACGTGGGACAAAAATTTTCAGCAGCTGCACCTTAGACAAAGGACTACTATCTAGAATATATAAAGAACTGAAAAAAAATCAGACCCCCCAAATTCAAAGAACCATTTCAAAAATGGGCATGTGAAATGAACAGACATTTCTCAGACAAAGAAGTAAAAGCAGCAAATAAATATATGAAAAAATGTTCAACGTCACTGGTCATATGAGAGATGCAGATGATAACAACACTGAGATTGCACCTCACCCCAGAAAGAATGGCTGCTATCAAGAAATCAACCAATAACAAATGCTGGTGGGGGTGTGGGGAGAAAGGAGCCCTTCTCCATTGTTGGTGGGAGTGCAGACTGGTGCAACCACTGTGGAAATCAGTATGGAGATATCTCAAAGAACTAGCCTTAGAGGTCCCATTTGACCCAGCTATCCCCCTGCTGGGTATCTTCCCAAAAGAATTAAAAGAATCATACCACAACAATATATGTGCACCCATGTGTTTAGTGGCACAGTTTGTAATAGCTAAAGCTTGGAAACAACTCAAGTGCCCATCAACTGGAGACTGGATAAAGAAGATGTGGTTTTTTAATAAAATGGACATTTATAGCTAAATGGATGCATATTGAGGCCATACTCTTAAGAGAAATAAATAGGACACATATGTGTAAATACCGAATAGTTTCTCTAGTGTAAGAAACTGAAAGTGTAATTAAGGATTAAAGTGATTAAAATGAAAAATTGATAATTTGAAATAGGAAGAAAAGGTTCAAAGGGGTAGGGGTGGCAGGAGGGGAAGGGAAGAGATCAGAGTTACAGGCTGGAATCTGAAAAGAATCCATATATAGATTGTGTTTAAAACTATAAGAAGAGATGTAGATAGAGACTAAGCTGAAGCTCATCAGTGGGTTGGGAAGGAAGAGTCACTGAGATCAAAGGAGAGAAGGGTGTGTTTCCAGAAGAAGCACATACAACTATGTACAGTACACAGTACTCGATAGTGTGATAAATGACTGTTACTCTTTTAGGTACTTATCATAACATGCTGTGCTTTTCATCCTTTAGAGCATAATCCTACTTATATAAAAGAGTTTACTGTAAAATAGTGTGCTGCTATGCCAGTGGTAGCCTCATGTATCTCGTGTTTAACTGTATATTTGGATAATATCAAGGGGCCACCACAGATGATTGATGTATACCTTTTCAGTTTGCACTTAGAAGTTGGCACTCTGTGTGGTTCTTTGAGATTCACATGAATGAAATTGCCTAATAACATATTTCTCAGCTTATATTTCCATCACTTGTCATATGACTGTATTGAAATTTAAATTTTAAAAAATTTGGCCTATGTGGAGTCTACTAGTTAATTAAAAAAATTTTCCAGACCAAAAAAAAATTAGATCATTTCCAAATTCACATAAAAAATATATATGTTTATTTCAAAACAATTACAGACACATTGAATACTGAAAACAATATAATTTATAACTGTGGAGTAATAGTAATTGTCTATATGAACATCAAAAGAGAAAGAGGCAAGTAAAATAACATAAATTTGACTTCATAAAATGATGTATTTTTCTAAATTAAGAAGTAATTAAGATAGAGGAATAAAGTGAAGTAAAATATTGATAGAAAATATTTAAAATCCACAGCCTAATACAGGATTCTGAAAAGTGATACAGAAAAAAATAGCCAAAGTATCTGATAATTAACAAATGATATGGATAGTCATTCATAAATTACACAGGAAAAACCAAAAATGGAAAATGTTACAAGCCTCTCCAGTCATCAGAAATGTGAAAATTCAGTGAGACATTTCCTCATCCCTCTCGATCAGACTGAAAAGCAAAACTAAATTACCATGAAAACTTTGGTAGTGACAGCAGTGTAGGGAGTGGCCATCCCCTGCCCAACTGCTGCCAGCATTAAGTCAGCAGACTGACTCAAACATAGCCGCTGACGGTGGCCGCCTCTGAGATCTCTTTCAGAGATCGTGGAAGGAAGGTGGTGAACAAGGAGTCTAACGATCTCCATATTTTTTGTTGTTTGACTTTAAAATTAGCGAATGTGTATCATTATAATTTTTATCATTTTGTGCAATTAAAGCACAATGAGACCATTAGATAATAGACAACCAAACTCTATGGGGTCATAAAATTCATAAGAGACTGCAGTAGACTTTGATTCCAGTTTGTTTCCCGTCAAAGGACAAGTCTTAATTGCTATTTACTTCACTTCTTCTATGATTCTTTGCATCTGGTAACTCAGTATTGCCTCTGCTTTGTTTGGCTTTAAATCAAGAGCTTTAGAATCTTAAAACACTCTCATAATTATTGTTCCCTAAGTCCAGCACTGGATGTCTTCTAAGAATTCCTTCCTGATTCAGGATTCCCTATGTCTTTAAAATTTACATGAACATAGAGGTGCTCCTTCCCCCAGTTCGAATACTCCTTCTTGAGTAGGTAAGAAGGGCTGCTCTCCAGCCTTGAGAGTGTATGTGATCATACCTCCTTTACAGATGCCAGAAAGGGTGGTGGTCTACCTACTTTAAGATTTCCTTAGATGTCTGGAAAATACCTATTATGCCCAAGAGTCATGCTCTGTGCTAAGCAGATGTGGACTGATGTGTCAGCCACAGAGGACCAGGAGTGTGCTGCTCAGAGGGGCAGATGAAGGAGACAGTGAGGACACAGCAGGCGCCGGGTGGGCACGGCTCCAGTTCGATGCCCACCCCTGCTCCTGTGAGGGTCAACAAAGGTATCCTGGAGGGAATGAAAAGCGATCTAGATCTTAGGAAATAAATATGAACAAGCCAGGCTGAACCGGGCTGTGGGAGGAAGGAAAGATCCACAGGACGGTGTGGGTGGCTCCGGACAGCTTCTCAGGAAGCACCTGGAATACAGAGGGCTCCTGTACTCTGGACACAGTGGCACTCCGAACACTGAGATGCATCTGTCCCAGGTAAGAACCAAGCTTCCGTTCAGCCCCAAGATTATCTCAGCAGGCCTAGGGCAGGGAGGACAGCCCCCACATATTCATTCTCCTGAGAGTCCCGTCTCCAGGTACACATGAAATACCATCCTATTTTCTTGAAAGTAGAAGAATTCTTCTTTGAGCTGTTCTTAAGGAATTATGATGCATGTCTCTGTCCTTATCATGTAAATGCTTGTTCATTTCATTCATTCATTCATTCATTCATTTTTGAGACAGGGTCTCACTGTGTAGTTCAGGATGCCCTTGATCTCACTGTGGAGCCCAGATTGGCATCAAACTGGATGCGATCCTCCTGCTTCAACCTCCAGAGTGCTGACATTCCAGGTGTGCACCACCACACCCAGCTGCCCATTACATTTAGAATACAACTAGTTAGTGCCAGGAAGAGAATCAGGCTAGGTGCAATTATCTTTGCCTAGCCTGGGTTTTGAGAAAATTTTTGAAAAGCATTTCTTTCCTAAAGAGTCCAGAGACCCCTTGAGGCAAATGGGTAGAAACGAGAAAGTCCATCTGTGGCATTTGTGGACTTGTCACAGCTTGGTGGATGGCTGAGAGCTAAAACCTTGATGTCCATTGGCTGCTTGCTTTTCTTCATGTAGGTTGAGATTTAGCAGATGCTTACAGCCAGTCCAGTGTCTCTTCCCATTGTGTAACAGCTGACAGTGAGAAATTCTTCCTGCTCTCCACGGAAGGTAGAAAACTAGAAATAAAAAGGGTTTATAGGAGAGAAAAACAAGCTATACCATCCTAGCAGAATGCACATGCTATAAATCTGGCCTGTGCTCCTGACTCCCCCACTGGTTCTCAAATAAATGATCTGCTTGGATTCTGGGAGGTGACTGTGTGCTTTGCAGTCACAGTGCAGCAAGGGGTCCCTGACCCTGCAGACACTCGGACCCTTGCCTTCCACTGGGGCCTGGCTGCTAACCCAGTGAGCACATTCAGCAGAACACAAACAATCGTTTCTCCTTATTTCAGAAAATGAGGAGTTTGGATCAGACGGCATGCTGGGTTCTCTAGGCCCTAAAATGGTGTGCTCTAAGTCAATGCTTTTTGACTGCCTGCTTTTATTTTTCCTCCATATATTTTCTCCTTTAAAATAAGTGTCAGGAGTCACACTTCCCGTAGGAAAAAAGTAATAGTAACGATAGCTCCCTGGTCCAATTATAGGACCACTGTTATTCCAAGCAGTTGTGCACATTAACCCAATCCTCCTGGGAATAGGAGAAGGTGGGAACTTTCCACTGTGGACACACAGAGAAGACAGAGCTGAGGGAAGGGAATTCTCAGTCCATCATCCAAGGTCACATTCAAGGTGAAGAATAGAGATTGCCCCAGAGCCTGGGCAGTGACCCTCTGCAGCTCCAGGCTCTGCAGATGGAAATGCCAGGCTGGCATACCAGCTCGGGAGCCCTGCCTCCCGGGATTGCTATGGTCAGCCTTGTTCCCATGCATGCTGAGGTCCACGAGAGAGACAGCGATATGGAACCTATGAATGCATCCTCTCCTTTCTCACCTGCATGTCTCTTCCTAAAGAGGTAGATATGATCCCATGTGTCTTCCAAACTATTCTTTTTCTTCTCACTCCTATCCATAGCTTTGAAATTGAAGTTGTCGCCTCATATTCCTCTTTCCACAGATTGTATGGGCTTCCAAATGCTGAATCAATTCATGTCTATTATCTCATGGGACCATGAGTGAGGAGTTCAAAACAGGTCTCACTGGGCTGAGTCAAGGTCTTCTCTTGGCTTTGTTTCTTCTGGAACCTCTAAGGGAGAATCTGTTTCATTTTCTTTTCCAGATTCTAGAAGCTGCCAAACCCCTCCTCCACCTTCATGTAAGGAATCATTCTCAGAACCCACAGATCAGGACATGGACATTTTGAGGGGAATTATTCTGCTTATGACACCGATTCGTAGTAAAACAACCCTTACCAGTGGTGGAGAAGATGCCCCACGTACCATCTGAGGACATGAGTATCTGTAAGAGCAGACTGGGTGACCCTGCATCCCTTGGTGATTGGAACCGTGGATGGCCAGTCCTGAGTGAAGAATGGTGCTCCTTGTTCAGTAGAGTAGACTTCTGGCCTCGGCCCAGGGTGTATGCTTGTTCCTTTGGCACTGTGAGTGTTTTGAGAGACTGCCACACTCCTTAGCACAGTATGTTGGGCCTCTATTGGCTAGGGGAGACTGATCTTTCTTTACCCCTCCTGTGCTACTTGCTCACTTGTAGGCCTCTCTGGGCATAAAAGTTCAAAGAACTTAAAACGTACAATGCTGTTCAGCAGGCATAAGTTTTAATTATGTGAGATGAATGAGCTCTAGAGTTGTTCTGTGGGACATTTTGCCTGCACTTAACAATACTGCATTGACTGTGTGTGTCAGGAAGCTAGATCCCAAGTTAAGTGTTCTTATCACCATCTGGAAAGGAGAGGGAAAAAAAAGGGAAATAGAATGGCTCTTAGGTGAGACCCAGTGAATTTTTTAAGAATCCATACAGGGCCGGGGATTTAGCTCAGTGGTTCTGCCACCTACCTGCCTCACAAGCGCAAGGTCCTGAGTTTGATCATTGGTACCAAAAAAAAAAAAAAAAAAAGAATCCACACAAATCACAAGTTAGGGTATAAACAGGGCTCGGGGACAAGCGTATTGCAAGAGTTAGGACACAGAAAAGGAGAGGTTAGCAGCTTCGACATTTACTGACTCCTCCAGTTCTATAGTCCATACTATGAGGAGACCTAGAGATCACAGCCCTGGATTGCAGAGTAAGAAGTCGTTTTTAATTCCTCAATTCAAATCTCTGGCTTCTGACTTCTCTGAGTGCTGGGATCCTGGCCCAGCCCCTCTGAGCCCAACCTTTAAGGACCTTGTGTGTCCGGCTCCCACCTTTCCATATTCTCCATCCCAGCTCCTTAGTGCTTCTGTAACGCACATCACAGTTTCTGATTGTGCCCCTAATATTGACTTACTCATTTAGATGATCTCTCACAGGGAGACCCCTGCTAGCTTTAGTCACTGTGGGGTGCAGCCCAGCCTAGCACACGGTCTGCGCTGGTGAAGGAAGACAGGAGAGCAGCTGGATAAAACAGAGGTTTAATGAAATTTTCTAGGCTTTCTCTATCCTATCAATTTTGAGAAAGAGAAGGTTAAAGCACCTGTTTATCAAAGTGGACAATTTTTATCCTTTGAAAAATTTCATTACTTCTTACTTGGTGAAGTGGCATAGAACTGCATCTTGATTTTCAAAGAATGAAGGTGTTTGAATAAAACTATGTGATCCTATCAGGGAATGCATTACTGTATAAGACACACAAGTGAAAGAAGGGTCCACTCTTTAGGTCTACTTGACTCTCAGTCACGTTTGATCTCACAGCATTGTCTGTGTGAATCTGAGCTTTCTTACAGCCTTTCTGAAGGTAGACATTGTATCAATATCAATCTACAAGCAAACGAGAAACAAGTAGACCAATGTGTCCTGTCTGAATTTAAATTGTAGGTGCTACAGATCTGCTTAAATAAATATGAGACTGTAAATATTGTCACACTACACTTAGGAGGAAAATGTAAGCAGGAAACATGTAAGTGCATCAGCATCAGTGCTCAGCTCTATAATTAACCAGTGGGGGAAAAAATCACACGGGAAGAACTTTCTGAATTTTTTCCCTGTTATAAACAATGCCTATACCATGTGCCTGAATGTGTATTTTGGTATAATATATGATTATCTGCCAACATTCTTTTTAATGAGGAAATGTTTCTATCTTAAAAACTGCAGTTTTGTTATATTTCTAAGTGCTATTGTTACAATGACTTTATAGCTTAAAATAAAATAAAAACATAATTAAATTTAGAAAATGATCTCTGTTGAATGTTGACAAATTTGAGTGAATTAATATTGTAGCTGATTTTATTGTGTATTAAATTGCATTTACATGTTTTAGTCTATTAATCAAAGAACAGTATAAGTAGAATAATAATTTTATCCTTCAGTTTTCAGTAAATAATACTCTGCAACACAAAATTTTCTAGTTTCAGTAGTAGCAGGAAATTATACCTCAACTTCCTACACTTTGCATGTAAAATTTTCTATTTTTACTCCAGATCTTAATGCCAGCCAAAATATCAGCTCAATTTATTTTCAAGCTTTTCATGTTACTATATTTAAGAAAAAACTCTGATTTTGATAATGCATGTATAAACTTTTGTGTGTGTGTAGTTTTGGGAATCAAAGCCAGGGCCTGTTGGACACTAGGTAGGCATAGTGCACCGTCACTGAGCTACATCTCTATCCCCTAAACACTTTAAAGCCCCATTTTATATTTATTCATTACATGAAGAGAAAATAGAGTTTTGAGTATAAGTCAATGCATTGCAGTTATCTTGTAGAGCCAACTATGGAGCAACACAATATAATTAAATTACATTATTAATTTAATTGGACACAATATAATAGAAAATAATTTGTGTTTTTATCAGAGCAACTCATTAATCAACTTATAAACTTTCTTTAACACTTCTGAAATATTAATGTAGAGTGTGCTTGTAGATTAATTATTAAATTTAGGGTCTCTGTTATATATGTGAATACATGTGAGAGAGAGAGAGAGAATATTAAGGGAAAGAGATAGTAGCTGAAAGTTGAAGTTATATCAATTGCATCTCTTAAGTGCAAAGATGTTCTTTGGAGAATAAATATTGATGAACCTATACTTTTAAAAGACATTGGTCTGATTTCTTTACATCCTACATCAAAATTTTTGATTTAAAATTTTAAAAATTGTTTTTCCTCTTTAATACAGGAATTCAAATAAGCCTGTGGCCAAATGTGGCAATACGCGTCAAAGACCAGGTGCGGTCGGGAAGCCCTTCCCAGGGCCTTCCTGCAGCCCACTCGAGCCAGGAGGTCTGGCATGAGAACACTCTCCCGCTCCCTGCCAGCAGCATTTAGGTTGCTGTGACACACAGAACACACCGTTTTCCTTCATAGGCAAAGTGCCCTTCTTTCCTAAGCTGCTTCTTGAAATTTACAAAGCACTATTCATTATACTCCTGGTAATTGGTCAGATGCCTAATTTGAAGATTTGTTTCTTGTTAACACAATGCCAAGTTTCACAAAGGATTCAGAGACTGTACCTGCTCTAGGAGATGCTAAGACTGCAAACACATAAACTACACATTTCACAGGCATCTCATAGTGTGATTCTGCATCAAGTACTCGGACTTACTCTTCCTTACTTGCTGTGTAGTACGCAGTCCAATAGAGCATATAGGCAATGCTAACATTGATAGCTATTAATTGTGTAGTCTGTTTGTTCTCTTTTAAGTCATATATGTTATACCAGAAAAACAAAATAAAAACCACCAAGTAACCTGCACATCCAGCTGATACTCTTTAATGGCAATATTTTAAAGTATGTGTTCCTATTTTAAAATTTCATTCATTAATTTACATGTATGCAGTTTAATCTATGACTGGTTTAAAAATGAACACTGAATCAGAAGGTTTAACTTCCCGGTATGACACGCAAGGAGCTTAGAATTCATCACTCTGTCGTAACAATAGGTAAAGAGCTGAACAAATTGAAAAAGTCAACTCTTCAAAGAACTGGGATCACAGGGCAAACAGCTGCCTCCTCCCAACTGGAGAGACAGATAAAAGAATCATTGTGAGCCAGGCGTGGTGGCACACGCCTGTAATCTCAGCACTCGGGAGGTTGAGGCAGGAGGATTGCTGTGAGTTTGAGGCCAGCCTGGGCTACATAGTTAAGTTCAAGGTCAGACTGAATTAATAGCGAGACCCTATCTCACATGAAAAAGAAAACAAAAGAAGATAAAAGAAAGAATCACAGCATACAGAGCAGAAACACATGAGTTGATGCTTGCAGGAACAAGCACTAGAAGAGAAAACCTTAGCTGTAACTGACAAATTCCTGGAGGCTATGTGTGCCCAAATGGAAGGAAGGAGCTTGTGTTAAAAACCTACAAGGAACTCAGGCAGAGGGAGGCCCCGGTGCTTTTGCGAGTTTTCATAGTGAAGATCAGGAAGACATCACTGTAACATGCCTCTGTGTACCGATGTAGAGGCTCAGTGAATGTCAGCAGAGGAGGAAGATTTCAGATTAGACTTAAATTCTGATTTATTATTAGAAATCCCTTTCACTAATTATGAAGTTATTTACTGTTGTTTGCAAGGACACTTGGGTGCACTGTGAATACTGAATCTCTAGAGCAGTATTGGCCAACCTGTGGCACGTGTGTTATTTTGTTTTTCTGTTCAGACAAAAGATGTTAATGTAGAGTTGCTTTTTCTAAGTTAAAACTTCATTATTCAGGTTTGATTGCTGTGTTGGCACAAACAGCAAGTAGAAAACTTAACCTATGGTAGGTATTCATCCAAATCTAGAGTCACTTTAAATGTTGATAGGTCATATACACTGATATAAGAACAGAGACTGTCAGTGTGGATAAAAATTAAAACCCAGTTGGGTTACTGTGTGCATGAAAACTACTTTAAATCTGCATACATACACTGATTAAATGTAAAGGGATGGAAAAAGTATGCCATTTCAATCCTTATCAACAACAGAAATGGCCATGTGATTTCAGAAAAAGCAGGTTTCAGAACAAGAAACGTTATCAGCAATAAAGTAAGTAATTACATAATGATAAAGGGTTCAATTCTCCATAAGGGTATAGCAATCCTTAATGTTCATGTGCCTGACAACAGAGCATCAGAATACATGAAGCAAAGTGAAAGAACTGCAGTGAGAAACAAAGGATCTACTGTTGCAGTTGGTGACTTACATGGTCCTCCACCAGACATGAACAGATATAGCCAGGAGGCGGGAAGTCAGTACAGATGAAGTTTAAGCCAATGGAACCATCAGTCAACTGGATATGTTTATATCTAGTGACTACTGCATCCAGAATACACAGGATTTTGAGCTCACAGGTAGCATTCCCCAAGGTAGATCGTATTCTTGGACATAAGACACATCTTGTTAAATTTAAGAGAATAGATTTAATACAACATCTATTTTCAAACCATGATAAGATTAAACTAGAAATAAATATCAGAAATATAACTGAATCTTCCTCCAAATATGTGGCCGTTAAACGACACACATCTAAATAACACATAAAGGTCAAGGAACTCATCTCAAAGGAAATTTTAAAACATTCTGAAGTGATTTAAGGTAAAAGTATAACTCACCAGAACTTTTGGGATACAGTGTCAGAGAAGAAATTGAAAACAGGAAAAGCAATGAAAAAAATCAAGAAAACCAAAAGCAGTTTCTTAGCAAAGATCAAGGAAATTGATGTCTCTAGTCAGGCTAATTAAGGGAAAGAAAAATAAACTCTATGCCCATACATTTGATTATTTACATTAAATGGAGTACTTCTGTGAAAGACACAAAAATAATCTGAAGAAGACTTTGTCTATTAAACATATTTTGTTAATAAAAGATATCTCTTCTCACCACAGCATTTCAACATCATACTGGAAGTCTTAGCTAGCACAATAAGACAAGATAAGAAATAAAAGGTATACAGATTGAGAAGGAAAAAAATAAAATTTTTTGTTTGTAGATGACATGATTGTACAGAAAATCTGAAGCAATAGGTAAATTAACATAGAAAAAATAAGGAATTACAACCAGGCTGCAGGATATAAGGTTAATATACATAAGAACATGCTTGCCTTAATGGTGGCAATCAGCAAGTGATATCTTATATTAAAAATAAATTGCCATTTACATTCCTATCTTCCCAAATGACTTAGATATAATCTAACAAAACTTGCATTGCCCTGGCTGCCTCAATGCCCTGACTCAATTCGAAATGTTTACTTTTGCGGTCATTTTGATTTTGGGGAAGAGCTAGAAGTTACATGGTTCCCAAACCAGTGACTAAGGTGGGTGAGGACACAGCAACATGTGTCTAAGAGGCTGTCTTTCATTGGATGGCATTCAGCAATAGCATTCAACCTATGTTTGATCATACCTCATAAAGAGACTCAGGAAAGAGAACGTCCAGATCTGTTCATTAAGTGGCAAAAATAATGGGATAGGCATATTAAAAGCAAGGGAGGTGTTTTGAAGGGAATTAACAGCAATGTGTCTTTTACTGTAACAACTTTTAAAACTTTTAAACATTCACCATATATTTCCATCACCTTTTGGATGTAATGATCTATATGAAGAAAACTGCAAAACTAACAACAGAAGTCAAAAGGCATGAAATGAATGGATCATCCATCCGCGTGGTAGGAAGACTCAGGATTCTCAGGAGCTCAGTTCCATGCCTGAGAAACAGTAAAAGACTTGATCAGTGGTTTCAGCCAGTACAGGATGGTGACTTCCCTCAGGCCAGCGGGCTGCCAGCGTGGGCTTTCTGCAGAGGTACATCTTGCTCCGAAACATCTCATGCCCTGTTGTACAAACAGAGGCTCTGCTTCCAGCTAAGATGCAGTAACAGGGATCAGATGTACTTTTACCCCACACACAATAAAGAGGGAGTCAAGACTAGGAAACAAGTCCAATGAAACCTACAGTTGCTCTAGTTTTCTGCTTTAGAATCTGTAAGCACAGAATAGGAAGAGGGAATGGGTGCAGGGCTCAGCAGAATATGCCATTTATTTGTGTGTGAGTGATATATTCACAGAACTTAACATTCATGGACTGTGAATGTGATCTTATTACTGCTGCATTTTACAGATGTGATCTGTTTACTTTGACAATCCTGCTGAGACTAGCTTGCCTTCCATAGGTTGCTATTATGAACACTGCTTCATTGAAACTGTACGTACAACATTTTCATGAGTGAAAGAATATCAACAGTATATTTTACACATGTACTTTGTTAGATACAAGGGCTTGTACACTTATAAGTGTAAATTACCTTCCTTAAGGTTTTATTAATTTGCATGCTTCTCAGCAGCAGTGTACAAGGCTGGCTTAGTTTGGGGGATTATCTTCCATGGGAGAGTTTATATCATTTTTCACTTTCAAATATCATAGCAAACTCAGTTCATGTATTAATGACTTTCAGCCCATCAGATATATGTAGAGATGCTAGAGGTGGGGTTGGAGGACATACAGCCAACCCCAATGTGACTCTCCTGAAATCCTTGGCTATTTCACCATGAGGCTTTATTACCCAGCAGTATGGCACTGGGGGATTTTCCCTGGCTCCATACCACCACAGCTGTGAGATGAATTGAGAGTACTTTTGCAGGAGACCCATGTTGTCGTTGCTCATTGAAGTGTAAGTGGTGAATAAGGAAAATTAAGGAAAATAATATATTCTCTAGGGCAGTCATTTCAGCTGGTGATGTCTAGAAACAGTTGTGTTTGACATGCTGTGTGACGGCTAATTTTGCATTGGCTGAAGCGGGCCATACGTGCCCAGGTGTTTGGTAGCACATGATTCTGGACATGTTTGTAAGGGTGTTTCTGGGCAAGATTAGCATTTGAATTTGTAGACTGAACAAAGCAGATGCCTTTCACAATGTTCCTGAACAGAACAAGAAAGTAGTAAAAGAGAGATTTTGCTCTCTCTCTCTCTGATTAAAGTGGGAAATTGGTCTGCCAGAAGATTTTGAGGCTTATCAGTCTCTATAATCATGCAAATCAATTCCTTATAGCAAGGCTCTCTCTCTCTCCCTCTCTCTCTCTCTCTCTCTCTCTCTATATATATATATAGCTACGTAGATATATGTCATATGGGATCCGTTTCTCTGAAATATTCAGACTAATACATACCCAGAGCCCATACAATATTGTTGTTCCACGTAAAACATAATCTTAAATGCATACTATGGTTAAAGAACATTTTTTTTTCACCATCAACTATTAATTCTTAATTTACTTTTGGTTAACTTTCATATATTTCTCTAGTTCAATAAGCTGCCCACTTGTGTTTTATTTCTTTGGACCACTGTGGTTTTTCTTAGTATTTTCAAAGATTTGTTTCCCATTTTCAGTAGGTAAAGATGCTTTCCTGTTTTGCTTTTAGTTTTCATTAAATTATTTAAATATTGAAATCATAGGCTGAGTTACCATGGTAATGACATAAAGCCTCCATTGGGGGAAAGGAGAGAACTGATTCTGTCTTGTTTTCAACACATGAGTGCAGGATTGACCTTACAACATGAGGCAGCTCTTCAGTGGTGTATATGCCTGGGTCTGATTTATTGGGGCAGAGTCACATGTACCGGATAAGAAAAGGACTGGCCATGCTCTTCTCTGCATGTAGATACCCTCAGCATGACCTCGAGGCAGAGCTGGTCCTCCCCTCAGAAGCTCTTCCTATGGAAGCATGTTTGCCAGGGGCCTCCGACCTGAAGACCCGGGTGCAGTCTCATCTCATCTCAGCTGCAAACAGGGCCCGGCCGCATCTATGCCCAGGCCTCCATGCCCAGCACCAAAGGCACTGTCCTCCCCCTGGAGTCAGGCCATTGTTTACTGTTATTCTTCCTCTCATGCATGTGTTCTCCGTTCATTCCTCCTCTAGTGCATGCCCACCATGCGCCAGTGGCTCTGAGATCTGGGGACAGACCTTACCTCTCGGCCCCTCCTGGAAGCTCCCAGCCCCGGAGTCAGGTCCTTGGTGGGTTTAGCACTTCCATCCCGCACAGCATCAGCTGTGCTGAGTGCAGAGCCGGCCACAGACCCGGGTTCCGGGGACTCTGCCTGCGCTGACCTCGAGGTCACAGAACCCAACCAGGTCTCCACCTTGCTCTAAGTCAGGGCGGTGGGCTCTGCCGGCCAGTCTCCCTCTGAAGCCACCCACCTCACTTCCAGGCCTCTGCAGACTCTGCCCCAGCTCCAGAGCTCCTCCAGACAGCGGAGATCTGATTTGCTTCCCCCAGGCTCCTGTCTTTCCTGGTTTTCAAGGCTACACTTTCTCGGTGCTGACAGGCACTCATTCCACTTTATTTCCTATAATTAGTCCCCCAGAGGCGACTTTCTCTGTCGTCCCAATTTATTTCTCGCCATGGTTCCTTGCTGTAAAGAGTTTTAGCCAGGTGGTCAGAGCTGGGTGCAGCCAGTTGCCTGAACCAAGGGTGAAGGAGTGGGCTTGGGGTTCCCGGGGGCTGGGGCCTGGAGCTCAGATGGGGGTCAGATCCACTGGGCAGCGCATGTCCATCTGAAGAGCCACCACCCTGCAGTTTTGTGCAGAGCTACTCTCTGATGTCTAATTGAAAACACAGACAGAAGACAGACCTCTTCTAGAAGAAATTACCTGCAAATAAGACTAAATTCAATGAGAAATGTCCCTCCTGTGACTCTTTCAAACTGGCTGGATACTTTTACAACCTTCCAATTGCAACTGGGTGAGGTTTTGCTCCTTCTGAGGTTGTGGATTCATTAGAATAAGCAATCTCACCCCCAGGACTGGCAGAACCTCTGGTCCCAGAGGGTGAGAAGCACTTTCTACCCTTCTTCAAGGGTATCAAGAAGGACCACTCTGACTCTCATGTGATCAGACATGAGGAAGGTTATTGGATTAGGTGAGTGCTCTACTCATCACAGCTGAACTTGCGGAGAGGAGGTGGATCCGTTGGGAAGAGGTGAGTCCTGGGCTGTGACCTGGAGGGGTATATCTCTCTCCCTGGCCCTTCCTTGCTCTCTCTGCTTTATGACTGTCACCACCTTGATGTGACAGCTGTCTTCCATGGAAGACCCTCTCATCATGCCATTTCTTCCTTGGAGTCAGGCCACAACGGACTGAAAATGTGAGCCAAAATAAACCTCTCCTCTTTTGAGCTGTGGGTGTTGGATATTTTGTCCCAGCAAGGAGAAAGTAACTGAGACAATTGTGGATATCAGCAAGTCCCATTCGTGAGGGCCATGCCCCATCACTGCTGGTGAGGATGGGACTACGGAAGCCTAGGTGTCTGCAAGCAGAGGCAGACTGCTGCAGTCCTTGTGATAGCTTGGATGTCTTACGCTGCAGCTACCCATTGCTTCCAACGATGGTGTTCTGAGATCAGGTTGATTCTAAATAACATTCTAAATACCAGTCTTAATTATTATTTAGTGATTTACTGGAACAAAAATACGTAACTCCACCACCTTTTGGAAATTTAGTCACTGCAGGTCATTCACCCTCAAGCTTATTGAGCATCCATGTGGTTTGGGCACCCTTCTCCTGGAACGATGATGTCTTCCAAGAATGCTCTGGTTGCTTTGTTTTGAGGAGCAGATGACTTCTCTGTATACTCTCAGCAAAAACCTGCAGCCCATGTGCCCCTGTGGATGCTAAGATATCTCAGTTCTGATACCCAGACCAATTCCAACTTCTCCCAGAGTTTAGAGGGTATCTGCATCTTGGAAGTTCCCGCCATGCTCTGCCCCCTGGTTTTGTCCATCCCACGTAGCCATCCGGGGAACAGGTTCTGCCCTATGTGCAGGGAGGACTGGACACGTTACTGTGTTGAAATTTCATGAGCTGCTTCTTTGGACTAAGATGCCATCTCTCCAGCCATATCTGAACCTGCGAACTACCCCACCCAACTGCCTCCTCCTTAGCCCGCCCCATCACATGGTGCTTCTGAGGCCTCTGGTAGCTGATGTCAGTTAGTCTCTCCTGTTCTTTCCCATTTTTGTGTCTGCAGAGCCCTCTTTATTCTGTGACATATCTGTCTCTTTAATTTTTTTCTTGAGATATGGATTTTGCTATGTTGCCTGGGCTGGTTTTGAGCTTGTGTACCCAAGTGATATTACCTTTGATCTTTTTCCAGGCAGGCTGCCTTCTCCTTCTTACTAACTTGTAATTCTGACTTCATTACTATCAGTATCCATCTGAAGGTAAATCTGTTCATGTGTCTCAGCTGCCTCAAGTTCATCCACATCTGTGTTCTGGCCACATCCCTAATTCCCATCAGACTCTTTCTGATTCTCATGGGGACTGATACTTGCTCTGTGTTTGTGGGTATGGTTACCATTTGTCATGGTTTGGGTCTAGATGTCTCTTTCATGTGGTCATAGGTGGGGCTTTTACAGAGGTGGTTGAATGTAGGTGTGTGATGCTGGGATTAAAGGTGTGTGATTACTAAATCAGCTCACTGATTGGTCTGGTACCACTCTAATCCTAGAAGCCAAGATAGAGTATAAAAGGGGCAGAAAAAAGCTGCTGATGTCCCTTGCTTGCTTTTTCTGTCTTCTGGGTGCAAGGAAGTGTTGTTCTCTGAGATGGCTCTCTGCCGTGTGCCATTGTGCTTGGAGCCAGCCAACTATGGACTGAAACTTCTACGACATGTAAGCCAAATAAACCTTTCCTCCCTTAATTTTGGGTGTCAGATACTTTGTCTCAGCAGTGAGAAAAGAAACCAAGACACCATTCTAGGGAAGGTGCTGTGAGAAGAATTATAGAAAGAATGTTTCTGAACAATAGCATTTTAAACATTAAGAGAATATGTCAGAATTGTGTCTCAATGAAGAATTTATTGAGTAAGTTGAGAAAAGATTGAAGGTTGATTGAAGGAGTGATTGGCTACTTATCTGTCTACCTGTTGCTAACTCCCAAGTTGTATTTTCATTTAGGGAACAGTCTGATCTTGGTAGAGGCTGGCATGATCTTGGTCTATTTTTGATATTTTCTGCCAATAATTGTGCAATGCCAAATCTTCCTTCACCATTTTGGAGAAGTTCCTTTACTGGCCCCTGTAGTTTTATTAACTAGCTTTAAAGGCCCCATGTAGTTTAAAATTCTAATCTCAAGTTCAATCCTGATTGTCCCCTCTTTTCCATGGCTGCCCAGGCTGGTGTGTCCTGGGACCTGGGGTGGGGAAGGGTCTGACCTTTGCATTCTTGTTCAGACCTTCTTCCACGAGGCCATTGGTGAGTAGAGGGAGGGCACACAGCCCATTTCAGGACACATCTCTACCACACACCTTCACTAAGCCGAACTCCTCTGCTGTTTCAGACAAGCAGAGGAGGGAGAAGAGCGTTCTTGCTTTGTTGCCTCTGACTTTATCTTCTCCTCGGTCACCGTGCCTGTCTGGCTCACCCCGCTATGTGGGCTTTCTGTGTGGAGGTGCTTGTGGTGTCTCCTTCATGGGGCACACCAGTGAGCTCTTTTGTGGCCCAGTGGTGAGCCATACCATTGCACATTTCCTTGAGCTGTGGCCTTGCTCTTCTTTCCAGCGCAGTAGTGATCCATGACAGGACACAACACACAATCTCATGCAAGGGCCACTAGGGGAGGGGTGCACGAGCCACGAATGCAGCTGCCTGTCCTGCTGTCTGTGTGGCCCTTGGAGAACTCCAGCGCCCTCCCTAGGCGGGGGGCTGGAGGTGATAAGTCCATGCTGTGTTCCTCCCTCACTGCCCAGCATTCCCTCAGGGTTCTGCTTTCCTGCAGGTCAAGAAGTGGTATTTATTATTTTATCATTGTTTACGCAGGCATAGTTTATCTTTACCAACACATTTACAAATAGCTTAATTTACTTTCTTCCTGAAGTCATCTTACTTCTTCTTAAAATACATCCTGTAAAACTCTTCAGCAAAGATTGACAGATGGCCAGTATTTTTCAGTTTTTGATTATCTGGCATGTGTTTTGCCTTCCTTAATGAAAATCAGTGTTTCTGGAGACACTTCTGGGGGAAATTAATTTTCTGTAAGCACTTGGTCACATAGTTCCTAGCTTGTTTTGCCTTCCGCTTTTGTGCCTGCAGACCCCTCTACTCTGTGAGGTATCTGAGTCTTCATTGTTTTTTTCTAAGATAGGCATTTTGGTATGTTGCCTAGGCTGGTTTTGGACTTGTGTATCCAAGTGATCTTCCTGCCTCAGCTTTCTGAGGCAGGTTGGGACTACAGATACATGGCACTGCCTCTGGCCTGATCTTTTTCTTTTATTCTAAAAGTTTTCTCTGTTGTTTTGCTTGTTGGTTTGTGTGCCGCATTACAATACGCAGAAGGTATATTCTCTTTCATTTATATCGATTGCTATAGGTTGTGATTTCTGTGTTGGTAGATTTCTGTCTTCAGTCCTTGTGAAAAATTCTTAGAACTTCCTTTTTTTTTTTTTTTTGGTACTGAGGATTGAAACTTGGCCCTTAAACCTGTATTTCTTGATCTTGACTGCATATTAGA
>NW_004624751.1:6159291-6241874 GCF_000247695.1 Heterocephalus glaber | reverse complement strand
TTTTTTTTGGTACCAGAGATTGAACTTGGGTCCTTGCACTTGCAGGGCAGGTGGTGGAACCACTGAGCTAAATCCCCAGCCCCTTAGAATTTTGAAAATTGCTTCTCTGGTGTTTTCCTTTTCTGGGATTTTGATTGCCTGTGCTAGGCCTTCCCATTCTCTGCCATGAATTTCAGCCTCTGGCGGCAGTGTGTGTTTTCCAAAGAGGGAACATGATTTTCTCCCAATATGATCTCAACATCCACCCCATGGAGTAGTGGGATATACTTGTGCTCCTGATGTTGAGACTGCATGGATCTTTCTGACCATCTCAGCCGGTAGAGGGTAGCACATGTGATTCTATCTGAATGTTCTGAGGTTCAATCATAAGTCAGTTTCAGGGGCACCTGCTCTTGGAGCCCAGTACCCAACTAATCTCTGCCCTTCATTACAGAGGTAGACTCACATGTGTAGAGGCCGTGTGTTGCTGCTCTGGTTGAAAGTTCAATGTAGGTATCAGGTGACAGCCTGCAGCACCCATCAGACACATGAGTGTAGCTGCTACCAAGATAATTTCAGTCACCAGCTGAAGTTGTTACTTCTGAGGGCCCTAACATCACTGATCAGATGGAAACCATTCTTATTTCTAGTTTGCAGTAGTCACCTTTCCCATTGCTGGGACACAATACCGAATATTAAACAAAGAGAGATTTAATTTGGCTCATGGTTAAGGAGGTTCAGTCCATAGTCTGTTGTCTAAAGGTGTAATAGCATGACAGAGTAATGCTGCTCACTTTGTGGCAGCCAGGAAGCAGAGAGAGAAGGGAGGAAAGCAGGCAGGAGATGCATCTTTCCAGGTCACAATGTCTAGTGACACATCTCTTACAGCCAGGCCCCACCTCCTAACAGCACATCAGCCTTAAACTCATCAGTGGATCAACCCATTAATGAGTGTGGCTCCTCTTTGACCTAGTCACCTTTGAAAAGCCCCATCCCCCAACACCTGAGATTGGGGGGAAATCCTAGATCTAAATCACAACATAGTTGTTCCCTGAAAGAACTACTGTCCTCAGAATCAATGCACATATTGAAATAATTATTGGTTTAAACTTTAAATTTTGAGGTAGGTTGTTAATGCTACAATACAACTGGGATATATCTTATTATATCTGTTAACTAACTTCTGCCTAATTTCTTCTGTTCTTTCACCAGTGCCACCAATGACTATCCCAGGATAGATCCCACTTACATTAAATGCACCCATTGAGATTTTATTACTAGTGACCAAATATTTTATCTCTGTACTTGATTTAATTACATTTTCAATTTGTCTTACTAGTTCTGATAGTATGTTGCAACTTAATATTTGATTTCATATTTTTCAGACATTTTATGCATAACACTTTCATTATGTTTATAATCTCAATATCTGAAGCTTTTTGAGACTTTATTTGCTTGGGATTGTTTTTACTGACCATACTCATTGGAGGCTTGTTTGATTTTGCAGTTGTTGATGTAAAAGTTTTCTCTCATTCACTAAATGTAATCAAAGATATATTAAAAGCTTTCAATGTGTCAAGACTTTAAAAAGAGCCTGTCTTAGTTACTTTTCTTGTTACTGAGACAAAATACCTGACACCCACAGTTAAAGGAGGAAAAATTTATTTGGCTTATGGTTTGTAATAGGGACTATTTCCAGTCCATAGTTGGCTGGCTCCACAGCAGAGTGGCATGGCAGAGGGGCTTCCCAGAGGAGAAACAGTCCACAGTAGGCAGGCAAATGAGGTCCATTGGCCCTCTTTCTGGTCCTTATATTTTATGCAGGCTGCCCACCCTAGGACAGATGTAGCATTCACATTCTTAATCCAAGCTAGAACTGTGCCAGACCAATCAGTGGACTGATTTAGTAATCACACATGTTTGCTCTTGGCACACACACTGTAGATCCAGCCACCTCTGAAAAGCTCTGCCTATGATAGCATGAGGCTTTGAGGGAACACCTAGAAACAAGCTATAACAGAGCGTCATACTAAGGTCTCCAAATTTCACATGCATTAATCTTAGTTTCTAATACCAGCCCTGGGTTTGGACTTTTCCCTGAGAAATCTCAGGTTTTATGTTTTCCTTACAATTAAAAAGTTTTTTTTCTTCTGTTTTTAACATATTTGCTCTGCATATAGGAACCCATATTATATCTCCAGTGAGTTTGTTTAAAATCATCCAAGACCGAACTATGCTGGGAATTTTTAGTCTGCCATCTCATTGGAAATAAAAGTCTAAAGATACCATTAAATATAGATGTAGATATATATCTCTCTATATAGTTGTATATAAAGATGTTTAATTCATAGTCTATAAAAATAAATATTGTTTTGCTTGAATTGCATCTGTATACCAAGGAACATGCAGAATGATTTTGAATGAATTCTGCAATGAAAACTTTGAGTTCAGTGTTTGTTCAGGTGGATTAGTAAAGGCAGGGAGTTTTAATCGATAAAAAGGGCATAAGGCAAAAAGTTTGAAAGTTCATAAATTAGAAGTTTGATATCAACTTTACTCCTAAAGATTTCTTATTCCTTCCTCATAAATTTCTAATTGTACTTTTAGGAGAAGTTAAATTAGGTAATAAAAAATGGATTACAAACCTCACTTCAAATGCTCCTCTACTTCACGGTTTAAAACATAAATACTTCAGAACTGTGAAGTTACTAATAATTATCTTCTGCACACAGAGGTGTTGGATAATTCTCTTTTAAATTCATTTGTATATTATGGGTTAGCTTTTAACTGTGCACCTGGATATGCATGAGGTTAGGTGATTCTTTAACATTTTCAATATGCAGGAACTTTAATGCATTAGCAATTCTGTGTGATATCACGGTTAGCCTCCCCCCCATTTCAGCCTTCTATGACTATTTACAAAGAGTTACTTTGCAATCACATTAAAAATAATATTCAGTTTTTAGATATTTCACCAAATGGAATTCAAGCTGTAAGAGCTAAGTGTGCTCCTTCTAGAAATCAACACTTGAACCCGTTTTAGAAAGATGGTGTTGTGAGAACAACACAGATGACAACACAATGGGTTTTGGGGATGCCAAGGAAGATATAAACTGACCTGGGTTCCCTGAAACTGGAAAAGAATAGACATGGCCAGAGGTGGTGGCGAGTGAGGGTGGGATCTACCAGGCAGACTCTTAAAATGGCTCAAATTGTCATCAAAGAAATCTTAGAATACAGGGTGGAGGCAGAGTAGACAAGGAGGGATGAAGGCTTTTAAAATAGTATCCTATAAAAATTATCTGCAAAAGCCTAAGACCATTGTTTTAAGATGAAAGATAAATTCTTCTAAGATGAAGAAGTCAAGAGGGGGGGGGGAAAGGGAAAGAGAGAAAACGTAATGCCAAATTACAAAAAGTGTTATATTGATTTACTGCCAAAATTACAAACAAATGTTGGTAATGCATTATTTGAGCATGTCTGTAGTAATCTCAGCACTCTGGAAGTTTCAGGCAGGAGGATCACAAGTTCCAGTCCAGCCTGTGAGGCTTAGTGAGACCCTGTTTCAAAATGAAAAAATAAAAAATAGTGATGGGAGGTAGCTTAGTGTGGGGGCCCTAGATTTTATCCTCAGAGTCTGAAAAGCACACTTATGTAAGGAGAGACTTATGCTACCATCTTGCTCCGGGAAGAGACCTGCTGCATGTGTGAGTCAGCTGGAAATTATCCTGTGCAGAAAGGCCACAAGAAGGTGGTGATGCAATTACCGCTCTTGTTTTTCACCCACCTGGATGTAACTATGGGTACAGAGAAACAAGTTTTGTTTTGCTTTTTTAAAAAAAATCCAGACAGTACTTGAGGGCAATTTGATGGAAACATTTCCATGTCACTCATAAACAAAGTGTTTGAATGTTAATTTTCTCTTAGTGAATTAAGGACTACATTGATTCAAGTATTTATTACTGAAAGGAATTCATTTCTTCCTCCCCTCAAATTTTACAAATAAAATTCAAGGTTGACTTGGAAACAGCCACAGAATTTGTAGGTCAAAGGCTGTTTCTGAGAGGCTGTAAATGACAATGCAGGAGAGTTTTGCATAAAACTCCTCAGGGAGAGCTAACTGTGGTCCACATGTCTTCCTTGCATTTTAGTAGCAGAATGCAGGAAAATATACGGAACTGGAACATGGTGGAAAGGAGAAAATAGCTCATTTTTATTGTGAGATGAAAAATGTTATCTCTCACCTAAAATTTGAGATTTATTTACTGATACATATAAACTGATATGTATTTCTATGTTCCTAAAGTGAAATATACTTTTTTATCATATTGAGAAAATTCATATCAACAAAGTAACAATATTCTAATCGATACTGGCAAGGTAGGACTCCAGTAAGGCCCATTCCCCGATGGTCAGCCCAGCCTCTTCTCCCTGATCTTTAATAATGATTGTTCTCGTCCTGCTGTCACACAGGGATTTGGCAGGTGGCTCATATTGTATTTCAATGCGTAGCTGTACAGAACATTGCTTAACCAGTATATGAAGGACAATCAAATAACAAAAGACGTTGTTTATGAGATTATATTTTCAATTGACAAATAATAGTTATATATTATGAATTTATTGGGAAAATTTGTTTACACTGTTGCAATTAATGGATCTTGAAGCATATTTGAACACTAGTTTCTATTAGGTGAATGAAAGTAGAAGTTTTGAGTTAAAGGCTCAATGCATATTTCTATAAGATTAATATTTGTGACAGTTAATTGTGATACGAACTTGAATAGGAAACACCTAGTGGATTTAGCAGTTGTGAGTCTGTCTGGATGATTGATTTACTGAAGAGGAAAGAGGGAAGGCTCCCTAGATAAGGGTGGCACCAACCAATGTGCTTGTGGCATGGATGGAATGAAAAAGGAAACAAGAAGGAAGTGTTGTTCTTGCTTCTTCAGAGGGGCCCCAGTCTTGGCCATCCAACATATTTGGACTTCATCTACAGCCTTCCTGGGCAGCACTGCTCAGCCTTCCAGCACAGTCCCTTTGCTTTTCTGATATGGGATTGCCCTGGACTCTGCAGTAAGCTCCAGGCCTTTGACTTTTGACTGGACACTCTGGCTCCCTGGCGTACACATGGCCCTTCTGCTTTCTTCACCCTGACTCTGCAGGTGGCCACTGCAGAGTAAATCTTTGTATATCGTATATTATATGTATTTATACTGAATCTGTTCCTCTAGTGAACCCTAACAGATACAATATTCATGTTGTAGTTTTCTCCCCTTCTGTTGTCCCCACCTTACCAAAACTTCTTAGAAACAACCATTATGGAGAGAAGAAGAAGATAAGGGAATTCGGATGCTCATAAGTCCCACCTCTAAAGAAAATGTAATTAGATAAAATGAGACAAATTTGGAGAGGGTGCAGCCCAAAGGAATACCAGTGAGAGTGGGGAAACAATGATGGACATCAAGCTGGAGAAGGCAGCAAGGTGAGTGGGTTACAGGTTCTTCCTGTTCCATAGTGCCCTTAGACTTTAGGAGTCAAAGAGCAGGCCCTTCCTCAAAGTCCCTCAGAGTCTGGTATGTTTGTAAAGTCCGGAAGCAGAGACTAACACACAAAAAAATATCTAGGACATCTTCCACCCTAAAAAGTTTTAAATTTCCTGACTGTGGACCTAATAAAATAGAATAAAAATGACATCCCTGGGATGCATCAAATACGATCCAATAGAAATGGCCTCAATAGAATGCTGGGCTCAGAAGAGCAAGAAATGTGGTCATGAGGGTCCCAGTCTATTCAGGCTGCTATCGAAGAGCATCCCAGGCTGGCTCATGAAACGAAGTTCATTCCCCTCAGTTGGAGACGGAGAAGCCCAGGATCCAGGCACTAGCAGGTGCAGTGTTTGGTGAGCATCAGGTTCGTGTTCCAGAGGAGGCTGCTTCCTCCGTGTCTTTACATGGCAGAAGGGCTGAGGGAGTTTTCCGGGGTCTCTGGTGGGGGCGCTAACCCCATTTGGGGGCCTCTGTCCTGGGGAATCTAAGGCCATGGCAAAGAGAAGTGGGAAGACAGGGGCAGAGAAAGCCGCCACTTGGGTAGGTCTGGACTCCGCTTCATCACCAAGGCCCCCAGACACATCTAACGTTACAGACCCCGGCACGGGTACAAATAAGCATCCGAAAACCACGTCGCAGGCAGTATGAGGGCAGCAAGCTAAGCATTTATTCACTAAATACGTTCGTCATCCCGGCTTCCCAAAGATTACGTTAAAACGACAAAATTTAAAGTATGCGTAAAATTTGTGTGCTATGGTTTGAACTTTTCCTCCCCTGACAAATTCATGTTTGGACCTCCCAACGCCCCAAGTGGTGGTGTCCAGAGGTGGGGCCATCGGCCGGGTGCAGATCAGAGCGGGAGAGCGAGGTGGCTCCCTCCGTCCTGGGCGGACCTCGGGAAAGGCTCCACACGCAGCAGGGAGAGGCCCTAACGGCACACGGGGGGCCCCACGCCTTCACTTCAGCCTTCTCAGCCCCAGAGCCGTGAAAGACAAATTTCTATTTCCTGGAAGATACTCAGTTTATGGTATTTTGTTACAGAAGCATGACTGCATTACCACTCTAACTTCTTCCATTATTGAAAAATCAGAAAAAATACTAAAACCCCTGAAGTAAATTATTATTGCCAACATCTGGTATTCTATTAACAGGCTGGCAATATATGGATAAATAATAACAAAATAACTATTCTTATAAAGTCAAGGTTTCCACATCATTGTGTGAAAATCACATTTTGTATGACAAAATAATATTTGTGAATATTGATTTTAATCATTTAAACTGACTAAATAATGTAATTGTATTTGAAGTGCAGAAAATTGGATATATTTTCCACTGATATTTAAAGCAAAGTAAGTCTAACCAAAATAAAAAACTAGTATTACCTACCATATGTGTTAAACTTTTTTCTCAAATATTAAAGTGTATACATTAAAATTAGAAGTTAACATTTACACTTATTGAACATAAATTTTATGTAAAATGACCTAAATTGATGTGAAAGTTTTAATTAATGAAAATTTAACTAACTCATTTCATAGCTTAGTAATGGGATTGTTACCAGGGTTAGCCTTTGATATCCATCTGATTATCTACATGTACAGTAGTAATTATTTAGAGTATTTTAGAGTACGAAAGCTTAAGATTTAAGACTATTTTGCACAATATCCTTCAGCCACCATATGCAAATTGCAATCACTTGCTCACTTCTGAGTGTCCCCTGGAAACTCCCAAGGGCTCTCATTGCACCTTTTCTGAATTCAAATCCCTTACCTAGGTCTGTGAGACCCCCATGATCTGCTCCCTACTCACCACTGAATTCTCATCTCTCATTGCTCTCCCTGCTTCCCATTCCTCTGGGTTCTTTCTTCGCTCGTGTTATGCTCTTGTCCACCACGCTGTCATCAAGCCCAACACAATTATCCAAGAAGAAAAGGAAGCCAATAAATCCCATGGGTATTTATTGCGCCTCCATGGTACCAGGAATCAGGAAGGCAGAGAAGAAAGTGAAGTGCCAGGGAGGAGAGGCTCATAAGCTGCAGAGGAACAGACAGGGAAAGGGGTAGAGGGCTGAATCTCAACACCCATGGACAGTGAGGTGGCCGCCATGCTTGGGATCATTCTGGGAACATTTCCGACAGGGAGTTCCCGCTAACAGGCCACAGCAAGGCCAGCTGGGATTTTCTGAGAAAGGAGTGAAAGTGATGGTGGGATGGATGCATGCTGGAGCTTGGAGTGTGAGCAGAAAGAAGCTGGTCTGACTCACTTTTGAGATTCTCAAGTTTCTCAGCTCAAGTCCCCGTGTCATTAAGGACATTCTAGAGGTTCTGATTAAATAAACCAAGTGTTTCCTCTGCCTAAAGGGTCTCCTTTATGCTACCTTTTATCACATGTACTCATGGGAAAGTTCATTCTGGTTCTTAGAATGTTTGGCATTGTGTTAATTTTTAAAAATAGGCTTCTTGATACTTTTAAGTTTAGTTGCCTAATATTTTCTCCAAATTTTTGAAATTAATCAAGGCTCAAATGTAACAACCCATTGCCTTCTTGGACACACATCCCCCAGTGGGCAATGGTGTTTTCTCTACTGCTTCCTTTCTATTCAATTTTCCCAAACTCTGGCAACATATTTAAGTCCAGTTAATTGTATGGGGATAAATTGGGGCCTGAGTGCAACAGAATCAGTTTGATAAAAGGCTGGTTTAGGAAGACTTCATTCTTCTTATTATGCAAAATGAATTAACTTCCTCCTCTCTGCCCCCTTTCTTCAGTTGTTTCTGCTTCTTCTTGCAATGGTGTAGAGCAAACTCCAGGCATCTTGTATGTGGGAAAATACTCTACTGTGCTTCATCCCCAGCTCAGGAATGCAAGCTACTTGATTTCCTTACTTATTCTGAAATTAATTCATATGCAGCCTACTTGCAAATGTATTGCTGGCTTTCTAATTAGACCTTACCATTGTGAGTAAAATGTTCCCCAACAGGAAGAAAGGACACCCAGTTGAAAAGGAGTCACCTAAGATTTTGATGACAGCAGTCGCACTAATTTCTACCTGAGGCAAAAGGACAGATAGTCTTGATTCAAAGGAGATGATATACCTGGTGCCTATTTTTAACAATGTATGACAAGGTAATGCTTCTCAATCCAAACTGGAAGGAAAACATTAGCTGCATCAGAGTCTGTAGCAGACAGATGTCACAACAGTCAAAGATTAGAAAATTATTAGTGTTAGCAAGAGAGAAATGAGACACAGGGATGATTCTTGGGATCTTTCTTTCCTTTCACCAAAGTTGCTTTTCAACAAACAGCACAACATTTAAAAAAAAACATGACAGAGTCTCTGGTTCATGGCAGACGCAGGGTGAGATGTCAGGAAAATCATACTCTACTCATCCAGGTAGTACTTGGGTTTCTGTGCATCAGGCTTTGTCCCACTTGAACAGAGACAGGGTGGCCTTCTTTTGTGTATCTTACTTCCATTTGAGGGAGTCAATCTATGAAACAGCTAACAAATCTGTGGGACATCCATGAAAACAACATGAGACTTTCCTGGGTGTTGTATGATGAAGAAGGGATGAGTGGGAACAGAAAGACTCAAGAGTGAGATGTGCATTGAGATGTGAGTCACGGGAGGGGAAGGCTTTGTGGAGGTCAAAGGGGGATAAGAGTTGTTCCCAGAGTCCTAAGATTGGGCTGGAGTTTAGTGAGCCTGGGGCACTGAAGAGGACCTCACAGTGCCTTGCAGTACAAGACGAGAGGTGGAGTCAGAGGGTGGAGGAGAAGCAGGCCTCTGCACAGAGCCCTGGGAAGAGCGGCTTTGATGTTTACTCTGATCTGAAGACATCCGTTGGCAGAATTTAGGAAGCCATGTGATAGGATAGGATTTGCATTTTCAAAAAATGATAAATGCTCCCTGTAAATTAGAATATAGAATACAGGAGAATGAGAGTGAACATTTAGATGGCGATGACATTACATTTGAGTGCCCGCAAAGTAGGTGATGTGGAAAGTCCTGAGACTTTCCACAGACTGCGGGAAGTATTGTCGACTAGACTTGCCCACGGAAGGTTCATTCCTTACTCCTACTTAGCCATGCACACACACAAATCAACTTCCTCGAAGCCTTCCAGATCCTCAGCTGCTAGCACCAAAGCCGACATCCCAGTCATCCTTCATTCTTCCACTTCCTGCACATACCTCCCTGCGCCAGTGGCACATCTGGTTAGCTCTACAGTCACCGTGTGCCCATTGTCCACCCACTGCCCCTTCCCAAGTACTAGTTTGAGGATGTGAGCCAGTGTCATGGGGCACGTGGGGTGGATCTCACTGTGGCTCCCTATGATCTTTCTGCTCCCCTTCCATTCTCGCCCTGGTACAGTAATTTTTAACCTCAGGAACAGCTTTATCTTTACAAAATATGAGTAAAAGCAGGTACGCCACTATAATTTCCTATTATAGCTTGTACGGAAGCCAAACTTCTTTCCGTGGTTTAAAAGGATCCACAGAGACTTTGTCCATCTTCCTGCTAATTTCAGTCCGTCCTCCTGCTTGTCACTTCCTGCTGGCTGCTGGTTTCCTTCCTGTCCTGAATCATGCCAGCTCTGTCCTGCCCAGAGGCCTTTGCATTGGCTGTTCCTTCTGATGAAGTCCTTACCCCAAACGTTCATAGCTAGCTTCTCTGCCAGTCAGTCCTGTGGCAACTCAGACGCCCCACCCTCAGTGACCCAGCTGGAGCATCTGTCTGCCCACTGCCCACTGTGGTCACCAAGCTGAGGGTGACCCTTGGAGGTCCTGTTCTTTCTTTCCCTCAAATCCCCTTGAGTAACTCTTTGATGTAGTATTTAATTTTTCATTTGTTCAAATCTTTTTACTTCATTAGGTTTATTGTTACATTTTAGGTATATTTACTGATCACATTTGTCATCGGGAATTTGTACCTGTGCATGATATATCTTGATACTTTTCTTTCTTTTTTTTTAGAGTAGATAAATATAGATGTTCTAAGGGATTCAGTCACAACAATGTATATTGCCTTTAACACAGAGCTATGGTGAGACGTGAGATGCTGGCTTTGGTGTTGGCAGCCTAAGATATGGGGAAGAATTTGGAGAAAACTAATTTGTGTGTTCATGGCTAAGCAGGGGCAAGGAATGAAACCTTCTTCCACCTCCACGTCTAGTTGACAGAACTTCCTACATCATCCTGGGTCCTTCCACATCCTACTACTTCTGCACTGTCTTCCTTTACTACTACAGGAAAGATATTTGAGACCAGTGGTTTATAGAGATCAATTGAAATATTTGGCACCTGCCTTGTGAAATGTGACTTCCTTCAACCATGGACTGCTTGACCAAGCATACTGAAGTGCAGTAGCTTTTGTCCATCCGTCAACATTGATTTATTTTTTTGTAACTTGACTATCTTGTGAACAAAAAGATCAAGCTTCTGAATAGAGGTAGAGGAAGTCCAGAGCTGGAAAACCGGGGAAAAGACTCAGAAAGACAGGACCTTAGCCATGCTGTTCCAGAGGGCACCATAGGAGGGGGCAGAGCTTTTACTCTGGGATGAGAAACATCCTGATTTGGGTGCTGTCCTCTGTCAGCTGTTTGCTAGGCAATGTGAGGCACGTTTTTTAGTTTCATAAAATCTTAGTTTTCTCTGTGCGGTCAGGGAAAGGCAGCAAAGCCAGCATCCCAGGCCCATAGGCAGGGTAAATACAGAATGAGATTCATGGTGCCCACCACCCTCTGAGACATGGTGGAATGAAGTTCTTTCTACTTCCTCCCTCCAGGGGGTGAACCCATCTCTGCAGACCATGAGTGCCCTGAGGGTTGCTGGTCTCTGGGCTCCGGGTACAGTTGGCAGAGCTTCGAACACCGGCCTGTTACTCCCGTAATTCTCTGTCCTGAATTCACGGGAGCCTGGAGTGCACTCTGGGCACTGTGCGGTTGCTCTGTTCACGCTCACTGGGCACATCCACCACCAAAGTGTCTGTACTCTTGCTACTTCCCTGTGAGGTGCTGTGTTGGCTACCAGCACAGGGCAAATGATTTTAGCCAAAGCACTTGGAAGATTTCTTTTTCAGTTATCTTTTGATGACTTCTAGTGATCAGAAGTGGCAGTTTGACCCCTGATTATTTAGATGTTTTAAATAGGTTTTCATCACATGTGATTTAATTTTCATGCTTATGTGAAGCCTCTGGTTATTAAATTTTGGCAAATTAGCTTGGATAACACATCATTCCCTTCAAAAAGAAAAATTATGCACTTGAGTATCAGTCACAACAATGACTAATTAATTCCCCACTAGGACTCTCCACTTAAGTTTTGTTTATGAGTATTAGGGGATTCGGCAGCCCTCAAGGCTGGTGGCATTTTCTTCTTTGTCTTTTTTCTAAGTTGTCAGGTAGTGTTTGCTGAAAAAGCAGCCACACTGGTGTCATTTGGGCTCCTCAAGGCTGGCCTGTCCCTCTCGCCATAGAGGACCCAGAAGCTTCCGACAGATGGAGCTTCTCCATCGGAGCAGTCGACAGGACGACCACTGCTGAGTTAGGAGGAGGAATTCCCTCAACTGCCTGCCTTTCAGCCACAGAGTAAAGATTATAAGGAGGCCCTTTCCAGTTCATTTAGTCCATGTACCTCAGTATGAAGGGCTGGAGACACGTTTTGTCTAAAAGGAGTCAATTCAGTGTCAGTCAACTCAAAATATCACAATGCAGTGGCTTGAAAATTACCTTTCTACAGCCTCTTCTGGCTGTCTCAGGCCTGTCTTTGGAATCAGAGTATGTCTGCCTTCACCTATCATTAGCTAAGTTCACAGCTTGATTTCTGTGTTCTACTGCAAAAGAAAAAAATTCACATTAAATCATCTCAAGCATATTTTTTCTCTTGTCTCATGGAGGTGTAAAGAAGGCTAGATGGGGCGGTATCTGTACACACCGTGATTTGCATCCCGAAGAGAAATCAGAGGGTATGGAGGCCGAGTCTTTTATAATAGACAGCGAGCATGCCTGTTCTTCAGTTGGAGGGAAACACTGTCTGGGAAACACTAGGTACACTTGTCCTCTGTCACCATTCTCCAAAGCAGTTTGTTATACAAATATTTCTAAGTGGATAGTTTGGAATAAGTCAATTGTTCTCTTTGTTCACAAGAATTACAAAATCTCAAGACACACACAGAATTTTCTCCAAACACTGGTTTAATTCTAATGCTGATATAATCTATTTTCCAACTAATCAACAGACACATATTGTTTTCACTTAGCCTCTAGAGATCTTTATTCTGAATTCATCAAATTTTCTGTCATCTGTTCACATCAATAAAGCTCTGAAATTACTTATCTTTGCATTAAACACATAAGGATGATACTTTATGAGCTCCAAGTAGCTTTTATTGTTAATTAACAAGAGAAACTCAGACTGTTCTTCTGACAAACAAGACTGCTAAATACCTAGATATAGGAAAGTTGCTTAGTTTTACTAATTTATACCCCAAAATCCTAGGAACAAATTGTGATATACATGGTGGTTGTGCAGAATTCTCCAAACTTGAGTAATAAAGGTGCATTCTTGAACGTTAAAATAGCAAAGACATGTAATTCCAATTTTCAAAAGACTGTTTGAAGAATCTGAAGGCTTATTCTTCGAAAAGATCTTTCATCACAGATTCATCAATTTAAAAGGAAAGGTTTGCCTAATATATAAAAATAAATTAAGACCTTCACTGAGGTAAAAATACAATATAATTGAGGTTTTATAGTTATTGTACTGGGGAACATGCCTGCACCCACAAACACACATAAGCTACAGCTTGAAAAGGTCTGGAAAGGGATTCAAAAGTGTGTTTTTATGGAACCTGAAGAAACCTGATTACATCTGAAACTGGTTTTTGCAACTGTTAGCAAACACATTGCCAAATTCACATATATTATGATAGAAGGAAGATGGCAGATAACACGATCATGTTTCAAATCACTGTGTCTGAGGTTGGTTTCGGTCACATAGTCCAATGTTAGTCCACTCATGTTTGCATAAGTCCAGATAAATTTGTTTGTTTGGTTTGGTTTTTTGGAACAAGGCCTCACTCTGTAGTCCAGACTGGCCTTGAACTCACTACATAGTCCAGGCTGGCCTTAAACTCCTGGTGATCCTCCTGCCTCTGCATCCCAAGTGCTGGGATTATGAGTGTGTGCCACCCCTGGCCAGCTCAGATGTGATTTTTGTGTTTGATTTTTTTTTAAAAGAAATTACACTTATAAATAAGAACCAAAGAACTAACTAAAGGGGGGAACTCAGCCTGATATTACCCAGATCCTTTTATGGCTAAGGTCAGAGAATTGGTAGATTATTAATGCTTTTGTAATTTCAAAGAATGTCAGCCCACAATAACAATGTCAAAGGGTGTAATCTAAGGTCATATTTGGATAAATGTCATTCCATATTATATGCAAAGTAGGAGTTCCCCAAAATGGTTTTATTTTCAAACATGATTTCATTCTCATAATTTTTTGCTTCACAGCAGCAGTTGACAGACACACTGAATAGTGCTGTTTTTCACAGAGCAAAAATGAGAAATTGCAGGAGCAGGACAGAGGTGGCTGGAAGCAGGGTCTCCTTGAGTTCCACCCACTGCCCTGGGACCCTGGCCCCAGAGGTTCATGTGCTCTCAGGAGTCCCATGCATGGGGCAGTGAAATGAATTTTCCACTTACACCTTTAGCCTCTGATTTCGGGGTAGCAGCCCATTGCCTTTCAGAGCGATGATTGGTCACAGACCTGAACCGGTTGTCATGGTACCCGAAGCTCACCCAGTCATCTGGACACGCCACATTGGGCTCGGCTTTCCCCAGCTGCTTCTCTTTGGACAAAGTAATACCTTATTTCCTGACTGACGTTGAAGACCTATTTATGATTCATTCTCCCAGAGCTCATCTTCCAAAAAAGCAGAGAGCTCATCCTTATTGACCTTAGTGGTCTTCACCTTACACTCTTCAGATAACTCACTCTGGCCCTGCATCTCATGTTGTCTTGGGGCTCGGGCTATTACCTGCCGTTTTTCTGTGAGGGCTCCTTAACCACTGTATTGGAAATGTAAGTAATCCTCTCTGGACCCTGGAGTCTCTCTGGAGAGGTTCCTTGACATTCGGGGATGAGAGTGTGCAGGAATCCTGTGGCCAGAAGAGAATTTCACCCTTGGAATTTGATTTCTACTTCAGCATTTCGGGCAACAGATTCCACCAGCTGTTCTGCCTTTACTGAGCTTCTGTGGTGTGAATAAAACTATAGGCAGGTCTCAGAGTTACCACGAAGAGCTGGACGTGCTCTGTGTGTGAGGCCCACTGCCACTGCATCAAGGCTAGATGTATGAATGCATAGCTCCTCTACATCACCATGGGAAAGAACTGTATGGCGTTTCCCCTATTTTAAACAGAATAACTTATTTTGCTTGATTTATGTTTGTCATTAGGCATAATTCATACCTAAAAATAAGGGCAATCATTGCAATAGTTGGTTCACGTTCCACAAATAAGTGGGAGGACACTGGAAACAACGCAAAGGCAGAATGAGTGGCTGCCATGGTTCCAAGACACACACTCTTGAGCCAGGCTTGGTGGCACACGTCTGTAATCCCAGCACTTGGAAGGCTGAGGCAGAAGGATTGCTACAAGTTCAAGGCCAGTTTGAGCTACATAGTGAGTTCAAGGCCAGTCTGAACTGCATAGTAAGACCCTGTCTCAAGAAAAAAAATAACAACAACCACAACAAACCCCCAAACGAGAAACCAAACCAAAGAAAACAAAAATGACTCACACTCTCCCACCCAGCTCTAATCCCTTCCCTATATTTCCCATTGTTCCTATTTTAGCTGTTTATTTGCATATTTATCCCATATTACATTATCAAAATGAAAACCTCATTGGTTGTGAAGTAGGAGGCAGCCTTACTTGAATGCAGTGCACAAATCTAATCCATTATGTTGATCATGGCAGCTCTTATACCATTAGGGACATTTTCAGAGGCTTGCAATCCAAACCTGTGTTTGGATAAAGAATCTCCGGCTTGTATGGTGAGCTTATCTCAATAACTGTGCTGTTGATCCTTCCAGGTAAAGGTAATGCCATTTTTCATCCTGTCCTTGCTAGACAGGGAATGATAACTGTACCGAGATAACTGTACCTGGCACTATCAGTGGCAGATGGATGGGTTTAGTCACCATCACAGGTACAGACGGGTGACACTCAGTTTACTTGGCCCAACCAGTTCTGTGGTCACTTAGAGCTTTGTGAAAGTCGGTATAATTTTGAATTTATAAAAATATTTCAAAGCCTTATTCATATTATAAGAAAACTTTTTGACAGTTTACCTTACAATAAAGAGCTCCCCAGTGCAATTCTGAAATCCATTCATTGTGATCACAGCCAACTTCCTACGTGTGTGTATCATTTTACACCTTTATATTACTTGTTGAATAACAATTTTTAGTGCATAATTCCTTTCATACAAAGTAAGATGCTCATTTCTTCTGCTGACAGCCTGACAGCTATCAAATACTCAGGTGTTGCTGAGCTGGTGAGGCTGAGTTCTTAACGGCAGGTGCCTCTTGCACCCACGTTCTTCCCAAGGCATCACTAGACTGCATGTTGTTGCAAGTGGCTTTTTGCAAGGTGCTTCGGTGCTTAGGCACATGACCAGTTGTCAGACGGAAGCATCCTTGGAGACAGAAAGCACAGACTGCAGTCCTGTGAGCCATCAAGTGTGCTGCGGATGACACCAGGAAGTCAGTTGTGCTGTTGTCAGTTGTTTCTCCTCTTCCGCTACACACTCACTGCCTTCCACAGTCATGCTGCTGAGCTGAGTCTGTCTCGTTTGCAGCGGGGAGATGTTGCACAGTGTCAGGAGAGGGACCCTGTGAGAGGGTGGCTGTCCCCCTGCCTGCTCCAAGTCTGTCACAGAGGCCTGTGGGCCAAAAAGCAATGCTCACCCTCCTGCAAGGATGAGCCAGTCCTGACCCTCAGAAACCTCATCGGGGCTGCAAAAGCCTGTGGTGGGGCCAGCGCTGACCAGGGCAACCCTAGGCTGATCACCTTGAGGCAGAAACCCAGCCCTCCGGACTGAAGATGTTGATGGGGTCAGTCTCTCTTCCATCTGTTCTCTTTCTTTTCACCCTAAACACAGTCACACATATGCAAACTCACATGCAAGCACTGTCTTTTTTATCGCTCTTTTGTTTTTTCAAACTTTTATTTTTATTAGTTCACGTATGCAGTACATAGCGGTCACATTCCTCGTGGGGAGTCGGTACATGCTCATAACACATCTTAATTCTATTGTATTCCTTTCCCTTCAGTCCCTCCACCCCTCCCTCCATTTCTTCATTTGCTTCCCATTTGTAAAAGATTGAGCTCCCCTTTTCCTATTACCTATATATTTAATTATTTATTCTTTAGGTTGCTTTTATCAGAGAAATCATGAAATATATGTTTGTGTGTCTAGTTTACTTCACTTAACCTGATCTCAAGGTGCATCCATTTTTCTATAAAGAAGTCAAATTGTATTCTCAAAGCAGATGTCCATATACTTTCAAGACACACACATGCACATGCACATGGGTGCATGCATGCACACACACAGATCCACACCCTCTGAGGCTTGGAAGAGAGCCCCACTGCACTCTGTCCATGGGCCCAGAACGAGGTGTCCTAGAGTGACCTGTGAAAGGCCACACCCTCATGACAAAGGACATCTGGAAAGCAGACACTAACATCAATCCTTACCGCCCGCCTCTTCTGAGCCACCAAGGTAAGCTGGTGGAAATTACTCTTCTGAACTGCTAGTGAAAAACCAGTTCCCAGCTGTATAGCTGCAGGTGGCTGTCAATATTTGTCATTCACTCCAGGAGCTTCAATTCTAGATCAAGGTCACGTGTTAAAGGAGTGGACTGAAAGCATCTGGTTTTATAATTGGTTAAGTATTTAGGGAAATGGATCTGTTAATTAGCCTGATTTAACAATTCCACATTGTGTACTGCATGATCAAAATATCATATTGCATCCATAAATCCATCCTTATTATTTTCAATGAAAATAATAAAGTCTAAAATTTGAAAAGCCCAAAAATGAAAATAAAAATGAAATCACCCCTGTCTCTATTCTCTTCTGAAAACAGTTCCTTAAGTGCAAATTTCCTGTCTTTAGGAAGTTTCTTTTTTCTCTTGTTTCTTCCTAACTATCCTTGTCCCCAATTTTTTGTCTTTTCAGTCATTTGGAGACTATTTTCTTTCCACATAAATAATAGTAACTTTAGAGAGATGTGTGAAGTATACCTCAGTACCCACCCCAGGATTTTGCTTTTCTTTCTGTTGTCTTTCACATGGCTTGAGTCATGGATGCAGTCAGCTCTACTCATTTCCTTTCTGCCACCTGCAGACAAGACCCCCCGTTTCACTGGGTTTAATAAGTAACACAAGTACTACCCATTTAGGAAATAGTTTCTCCCATCAACATAGGGTGTGTGGCTCTTCATTATCCAGGGATGCCTCTTGTCTCTTCTTAGCACAAATTTCTCTTGAGGTTCTCCATACAGTTCATCTAATAATAAATACCCTCATTCTCCCAGCTAGGCCATGTACCACTGTGCTACTTCCAAGTAGTGCTGTGTACTTTTTCTTGGTGTTATTATTTGAAAAAGGTGTCTACCTACACTGCAGCATCACTGGATGTGCCCTGCGCATGGGGAGGTCAGCATTTTCACTTGCATTTCCTAGTCACTTTCAGGGCTCAGCACTCAGATTTGCAATATGCATCTCCACGTACCTGACACCCCCATGCTCATCACCATGGAGACAGTGCATGTGAGACCCCACACTGGCAGGTCCCACCCTCTCTGTACAAGTGCCCACGGCTCAGGCACTTCTTTACAATATTCGAGTAGAAAATTCCACCCAAGGAGAGGAAGCATCGACAGCTGGAGAACTCACAGCGAATCCTCACATTCTTTATGGACATAAACCAAGCAACAAACCGAGACAAGGCCAAGACAGGCACACGCTGCATCAGTGTTGTTACTCCAACATTTACCTTTCAGTGGGCATATTGACCTTAGCAGAGCAGTTCACCCAGAAACACTGAGTCAGACACAGGGGTTACCTGTGGAGGACTATTCTTTCTGTTATGCAAACTTTTCACTCCACTGTCACCCCAGTCTGAGCTGGCCCGGGGGAAGATGGCTTGGAGCCCCTCTCCCCGCCTGCTCCCAGTGAGTGAGCTGCATTCTGCTCATTGCCTGCTCTGTCTGGGTCACTCAGAACAGCTTACTGCCACCTCTGAGCCTCTTCCTCATTTGGAAAATAAGAATTATAACACTAACTCTCAGGGGAACATCTTGAGAAATTAATAAGACTGGATACCGATAACGTGTGCCAAATGGGCCTTCACAAAGCCAAGGCCTTGCAGTTCCCAGTTCCCTTTCTATGCTTCTTGAGCTCTGCCCTTCTCCTCTCCCCCGTTGTGAATAATTCTTCCCCTCAGGGCTCCCTGCTGGCCACTGGCCTCCATCATTTTACCTTCTGGGGTTCCCTCCTTTCTTTCTCGCAACCTGACACCTGCAGTCATTTGAACCCCGCATAGAGCTCAGTGCAGTCGCACACTATTTCCAATAAATTTGGGATTCCTGAGCCCCAGGCCTTCTGAAGGTGACCCTTTTGACTTCTTCCGCATAAAGTAGGAAGCTGCACTTCCAGCAAGCTTCTCTAGATAGACCACAGAAGAGGGCAGCTGTTCATATTGTGAGTGAGATGGGGAACATTGCTAATATCTGCAATGTAGAAAATTAAAATCAGGGCTTTCCCACCGTGGCTGAAGACTGAAATCTCTGGACTCATTTGTTCTGTTGTTCAGACACACACCAGAGGCGGGGGTGGGGGGGCGTGGGGGGGGATCAGGGGATACGTAGTTTTGTAAGGAAATTCAACTGACAGTTCCCATGAGGAGGATGTTCAGGATGTTCGAAATTCACAAGTTGAAGAACCACTGATTAGGAAAAACCCAAATTACACGGCACACACAGTGAAAAATAAGGAGATTTTATTTACCACACTCAAATATTGCAAAAGATGCTATTATTTTTTATAGCACAATTTTTATTTGAGAGTAGTTTTAGGCTTACAGAAAAGTTGCAAATATAGCTTAAGGGCTTCTCCTATTCTCTACATTCAGCTTTCCCTATGGTTAATAAGCGATGATGCATTAGTGGCATTAGTGAATAAGCATTAATAGAATAAACTTAGCTAAAGTAATTCTATGAAATGTTTTTAAGTTTTAAGGTTTTTTGTTTGTTTGTTTAGTTTTTATCCAGAGCATCTTTCTATTCCCGGATCCCACACAGGGCTCCACGTTACATTTGGCTGTCGGGCTTCTTACTTCTCTGCATGGGGCCGCTTCTCAGGTCTTCTTTGCTCATGAATGACAGTTGTGGGGAGCACTGGTCGGTAGTTTATAAAATATCCTTCATCTTGGGTTTGCCTGCATTTATCTCCAGGTTAGAAAGGGGTTCTTGGGGTGAAGATGAGTGGTGAGATGCCGTTATCAGCATACCTTCTGGGGGTCCCTGGTACCAGAGGGCTCAGAACTGTGGGTGTGGACCTTGAGCTGCTGGCCGAGGTGCAGGGCCTCAGGGCCCTCTCTGAGAGTTACTCATTCTTTCCCCTTCTGTCCGGTACTCTGGGAGGAAGTCTGTGCAATGCACAGGAGTTTTATTGCTTTCCTTGAGATGAAGCACAAACAAATCTTCTGAGATGTTCCTGCACGGATGATCTGTCTTTCACCTCAGTTATTCATTTATTCAATGGTTTATTTACATCAGCTTACATTTGTAGACATCTGTCTTATATTTTGGGGGATAATCCAAGCATTTATTTTGTTGCTCAAATTGTTCCAATTTTTCTCATTGAAAATGCTTTCATTTGGTTCCTGTGCTCCTCTGGGAAAGCATTGCTCTTTATCTTCCTCTTCTTCCTCCTTTTTGTCCATCTCCCTCTTCTTCCACCTCCTCCTTGTTGTCCTCCTTCCTCCTCTTTCTCCTGTTTCTCTTTCTCTTCCTCCTCCTTCGTCGTCATCGTCGTCCTCCTCCTCCTCCTCCTCCTCCTTTCCCTCCTCTTCCTTTTTAACCTGTTCTTGTTTTCTAACTACAGAATACTCCTGGCTGTTCCTCTTCTCATAGATGAGATTTTCTTCATTTACTTTGTTCTTGCACTCTTGATTTGCTTTTGTAGCTTTCCAGGCCCCACATAGCATTGAAAAGCTTCCTAAATGGAGTAACCCACATGATCTCAAGAGTGTCAGTGGAGAATGATAGGGAAACCCACACACAGCAAATTCTGTGACCCAAGAGCACTACTGCCTGGGATGCTTCTGCATGGAGACAATTTCCACAGCCTCTGAGGTTATTTTTGCACATGGGACAGTTAAATCTTTGACATGTCTTTGCAGTTTGAAGCTGTCAAAGGTTTCAAATCAAAATCATTTAATTGTTTTACTACTTATATATGCATGAGTTTATGCACAAATAAAGGAAAGATATAAAAATTTTGGAAAAATATCCACTAAAAGTTTTTGTTACAGCTTCTGTATAGCTGTCCCCCTAAAGCCTCGTGTGGTCACAGGTGGGGCTTTTTGGAGGTAGCTGGATCTACAGTGTGTGGTTCTGGGATCAAGGATGTGATGCTGGGATTGACTCTTGGTGATATTTGAGAACTGAAACTGCCTGCCCCACCTTGGGTGTGGTGCTACCCACCCTTAGGGATAAAATATAAGGGACAAACAGAGTCCCTGCTTGCCGCTTGTTGCTGGCTGCTTGCTGCCTCTGCCTGCCTGCTCTGCAATGCCATGCTGCCATGGAGCCAGCCAACTATGCACTGGACTCCACAAAATGTGAGCTACACTAAACCTGTCTCTCCTTTAACTTTCTGTGCTGGATATTTTGTCTTAGCAATGAGAAAAGTAACGAAGGGTTTTTGTGGAGAAAATTTACTTTTCTGGAATGATATTCTATTAACCTCCCTCTACATTATAAAGATTACAGTTAAAAATGTGTCATAAGAAAATGGCCAGAGACATTTATATGACATGTTACATAAGACTCTATGTTGGATGAAAGTGTGAGGACACGTTCCAGTGTCCATCCACGCAAGGATTTAATGTACATTTTTCCAAGTATTACAATTAACTGTGATGACGTCAAACATGAGAAGAGATTTTTGTATGTCTAAAGCAATGTCTATATTCTCGAATTGGGACCTGGAAACAATTCATATTTCTCATGGTCTCTCTGTATGAGTGAGCTACATGCACTGCAGTAAGCAAAACTCTGAGACTGCTTTATGAGAAAGATGCACTTAAAAGCGTGATTAGTGTCATATATATGTAAATCATGGTTTATTATTTGTAGTCTATTTGCAAAAATACTGTAAATGTGCCTCATAAACTCGAATATTTCTTAAGCTTTTCTTCTTCTGATAAGTTTTAAATATTATTCAATCTTAGTCTTATAAGAATTAAGCTTGTAAACTCTTTATACCCTATTCTGTGAACAAGACTGTTATACTATGGACATTAAGGATATTAGATCAGCAACATTACTAACCCATAATATTCAAGAAAAGGGAGTGCAAATAAACATTTTTATGAGATGAATATATTACTGTTGACTCTTTCTGTTTCTGCTTAAGTTGACTAATTGCACTTTCTCTGTTTCCTCTATTTTTAACCTTGGAAAAGTTGCGAGGTTGTGCTTCACCTTTCGGAGATCACATCCTCCACCTAAGCCTGCTCTCCTCGTGGTGTGGCCTTGTGTCCAGCATTTTGCCGAGAGACACAGCTGTCAGTATCTCCACAGGCTGAGAGCAAGAGGTTCCTGCTCTTCCTTGTTCAATTACTCAGCTCACTCTCTTCTCTGCCCTGTTCCAGAACTGTTCTTTTAGGGTTCTTGTCTACTGAGTTGGAAAGATTTAGTTCCTTAGGCCTAGCCCAGGAATATTTAATGTCCAAGGGCATAGTATTAGAATTAGCTGGATGCAGGAAACATTTGGAAAGTCAGAGCAAAGAGAGAAGGGAGAGAAGGAAATGGAAAGGAGGCAGAGGGGAAGTAAAACTTACATCAAATACATTATTAATGGCGCAAAGACATTGTTTTGGTGAATAACATAACAAAGATTGCCAATGGAAAACTGCAAAGTCTTTATAATAACCAATCACTTGGGGCATGCAAAATGCAAACTATGCCTTTAATAGTGATATTTAGAACTAGAAGTCAGACCTAGTTCTCACATTAATAATGAGACATTATGCTCATGAGTTTGTAGTGTCTTGAATGTATTATTGTGATGTCTGGTCAGAAGTCGGAACCCAAGAGGTGAATATTTCTCTTGGATCTTTCTCTTTGACCACCTTATAAGGAAAACTAATCAAAAAACAAACCATTTAAGACTCAGAAAAATAACTTGCATTTTTTCAAGATTAGGTATGTATATTAAGATGTATATGTATATCTAATACATATCATTAGAAAGCAGGGCTTAGGTGTTTATGTGTCCATTGAAGCATGCTATAAGTTGTAGGATTGTGTCGCTGTTGTACAGATGTGAAAGCAAAATTTGTAACATGCATTTAACACCCTACAAATTTCCCAACAGGACAGAGGTCAGTTGCTGAAGAGCCCCATTGGTTCGTGTGCACAGTGATATTTCTACTTAACTCTGACAGAGATGCAGTTATTTAGAAAAAAAATCTGAGAGGAATACTTGATAGAAAAATCAGAAAATAGCACACAGAATGATGAAATATACCCTTATATATTTATATGATTGAGAACATCCTTTTAGGTTTGTATACATTTTCATGTACACCCTTCTCCTCCATCTCATTCTCTGCAAATTCTTCTCCCTCTTTCCTTGGTGCTGGGTATTGAACCATGGGTCTCGCACACAGGCAATTGCCATACCACTCAGTTGTGAATCTCCACCACACTGTTAACTTAATTTCAGGCACATCGATGCTAGCATCGTCCCTGCAAGAGCTCGCTCACAGCTGATTTTCTATGGTTAAGATTGGATTAAGAAATGGAAGCTCCCTTCACACCAACTGGTCGCGAGGTTACTATCAGAAAAGGTTCATCCTCTGTGGTTATAGATTACGCATAGGTGAAAAAAAGATATTTGCCATTAAAATGTTTGATAATACTAAGCAAAAATTAAACAGGTTTGAAATTGCACTATACTCAATAAAAACAAGCAGAGAGATGAGCAGCAGGAGCACAGAGGGCATTTGGGGCAGTGAAACCCTTCTGTGTGGTAAACAAGGGAGGGTAAAGACCGTTACACCCTTGTGCCAAGCCCCAGGTGCACCACATGAGGAGCGAACCCCAGTGCGAAATGTGGGGGCTGGGGGTTAATGACATCAGTGCAGGCTCACGACAGCAACAAATGCCCCACTCTGAGGAGATGCTGATGGGGGGGCAGGCTGTGTGTATGATGGTGGGGGAACATGGGGGATCTCCATCCTTTCTGCTCCATTTTGGTATGAACCATAAATTGCTATGAAATAGTCCATATTAAAAAGCCTGTTATACCTTTAGCTCTGACTCGAGCAGGTGGCCCAGCAACCTGTTATGGATAACACAGTACAGGGTGGACATACTGGGCCAAACTCTCCATGTAAATGGACAATGGTCATTGTATCCTGCAGTGATGTTTATTTTTTTGATCAGTTGAATTTTAAACACATCTAGAGCAAAAGCGTTTCTTTGATTTGTGTCAAATGACTTTTAGATCAAACTTTTTCTAATGAAATTACAATAAATTTTATAATGGAGACAATTTTTTAAAAAATTCAGAAAGTTTTGTGGCTCATAGTTAAAACTAATTTAACTTCTTACTTAATATTTCATATGGAAAAAATAACCTAGTTGCCTTTTAGTTGTGAGTTGATAGAAATATGTCAGCAAAAGCTTATTCTTTAGAGTACTAAATTGTTATTAACCAAGATAAATTTCCATGTTCTGAGATATACAGAAACTAGTAAAAACTTCATCTCTGTATGCTGAGCAAAGATAAGTAGCTACAGTCACGAAGTGTTTGCCTCTTCCACAAGCTTATGTGCATAACTTCATGTATGGCTTTATGGGTTCCCTCTCAGGCTTCTCAGTTTTTCTAAATATCATCTAACTTTTGGGATCTAAACCATAGATTTGGTGTTTTTAAAAACTAAAAAATGCACACCTCTGAATTATAAATATAACAAGAGGTATGAGCGTTTTTGAGTTACTCCAACATAATATTTTATTACTTTGAGTTTTGGCATGGTGCAAACCAAACAAGGGCTGTCCTCTGAATTTCCATGTCTACCTAAGCTTCATGCTGGAATCCTAACTCCCAATGGCATGCAGTGGGCAGTAGGGCCTTTAGGAAATAACTAGGTCATGAAGCATGAATGGGATTAGTGTCCTCGTAAAGGAGACCCCAGAGAAATTGACTTCTCTTGGTGAGAGACAGATTTACCATGTGAACGTTACCACCTGAGGTCAGAGCGAGAAAGTTGGGTCTGTGTGACAGGAAGTAGCCCCCGCTGGACTCCAATCTGCCATGACCTCGTCTTGCCAGGCCGCAGAACTATGAAAAAATAAATTTCGGTTGTCTATAAGGACTCATTTATTGTATTTTGTTGTAGCAGCCTGAATAGCCTAAGACAACAAGATATGGATGAACTTAAATTCCCTCCTTTTTTTGCTACTGTTCTTGTTCTTCTGAACAGATTCTTTCTCCTCTCTCTGTAACTATCCATTTCTTTAAAAGAAAAAGGTTATAAAATGATCACCTATGACTTAAGATGACATATGACAAAATAAAAATAATAAGTATAACCTTTTCTTTTTCTTTGAAAGAAAGTTATATATATCTTCTGAGGCCATCAGTTTACTCTCCCACATTTTGTCTTAGAAAGCTGGTGTACACAATTTAAACACATAGAAGGGAGGACAGTGTTTATTCTGTTATATTCTGTTTTAAAATTTTGCATACCTGGTTGCTTTAGTTTTTACAAATATGAGAATTTAAATAGGAAAGAAAAGAAACTAATGCAGTGAGCAATCGCAGAAGGAAACACCTTTCATTGGTATTTAAATGTTTCTGGAAGTGTGAGAAAAGCAAGTAACCACTTAAAGAAATTTACCTTACTTATTCACCTAAAAATATGTCCGTACTTAGTTCTTATCAAGAGGGCTTGGAGCATGAATGTTATTGGCTGGTGCTATCGAGTGCCATAGGTGACAGTCGTGTGAAATCGTAATACCGCAGTCAGCAGAGGCAGGTCGCATCCATCTGCCTCCATGGAAAAAGACTTAGTAGAGTGATGTGAGAAAGACACAGCACTAGGGGACTCACCCTGGGGCTGGAGTTGGGTTCAGAGAAGGGCAGCTAATTCTATGTCTGCTGAGAGTTGTGCCACATTTAAAAGCCCACACCTCTCAGGGTGTCACAGAGCTAAAACTGTAGCAGAAACCTCAAGTCACTCGGAAAAGGGCGAATTGCGTTTTCTGTTTAATTTAAGCAATTAATCTCATAATGCTTTCAACACTTGATTTTTCAAAGTGAAAATGTGTAAATTTTTGCTATATTTAAACTTATGCAGAACACCTTAGCATATAAAAATGAACATAACAGCATTTCTGTTTTATTCATTCTTTATTTAGCAACATTAATTAAGTGAACCATACTGACAGCGAAGTGACTCTCACATTTTCTCTATCCGTTGGAGCAAAACAAGTCTCTTTTGGAAGAGGCTGATTACTCCATACCCTCTGGGGGTTATAACCATGTTTTTTCACCTCTCTCCCATCACCATCTTCTCCCTTTTTCTTTTCTGTATTGTAAATAGTGATTCTAAAAATTCAGTCATAAGCAAATGTAACTTTTGTTGGTCCAGATGTACCAAACCAAGCATTTAAGTAACAAAAGAAAAAAATTCCTAATAAAATATTTGAGTGCAAGTTTTGTTATGATCAGTTGATTCATTTTTACTCAGAGACTTTTCTGTGCATGGAACGGATACAAATCTCACATCCACCTTCAAACTTTTCTCCAATCACTTGGATGAAGTGGTGACCAGGAAGAACATGAAATGTATCACGTCTTCCTTGAACCCGCACACTTGCCACTCTGCAATCTATAAACTATGCACTTGCTACACTTGCATAAACACCCACCGCTCATTTCCCACCAATCAGAAACATGATAGGCAACCGAGGAGCTGCAAGCCTCACAATGCCAGGCACCAGCTGTGCCAGAGAAGGGGAATTTAGAGATCATGAGCCACAGGAATTCAAACAGGGTCATTCCATGAAGGAACATGCCGAGAAATGTCCAACCCATTAGACATGTCTCTGCATCTGGTTGATGAACTACTGCAGCTAATGTAGTGAAGCAGGCTCCATAGACAGCTCAGGGCTGATGGCTGTAATAAAAGAAAATTCTAGCATCCTGGGTTATTACCTCTTATCATCAAAGAAAGACAAATCTGCTGTCTGCCTCTCAGGATCCACATGCGTGTCCCATCTTTCTATGTAGACAGTGTCATCAAAGCAATATGTCATTCCCTTGGTTACAGAATCAAAGACTGTAGACTGAGAGGGAATTAAGGTTGTACATAAGCCTGGGAATTTTAGACAATAGGATTTTGTAAATGAGATAGTGAAGTGATGATTACATTACTGTATTTGAGTTAAAATAAAGATTTTTCTTGAAGATATTAATGAAGTAAGTAGGACTGATGTGCATAACTCTATTTTAATGTGTGGTATCAATATTTTAAGTTACTAACCAAAAACTATATGAAGTTCCATTGTGTGTGCATTGAAGTTTCCAATACATGTCCAAAGGAAATGAAATCAGCTCACCAAAGTGATAGCTGTGGTCTTATGCTTACTTTAGCACTGTTCACTTTAGAATAGATAGGGAATCAATTGGGGTTTCCATCAGTGGATGAATGAATAAGTAAAATGTGGTACGTGCATGTAAGTGAATATCATTCAGCCCCTGCAAAAGAACGAAATTTTATCACTTGTGGCAACATGGATGGAACTGGAAGCATGCTGAGTCAAGTGAGTCAGGCACAGAAAGCAAATACTACACATTCTTCCTTATGCAGAACCTTAATAATTTGGTTTCATAGAAGTAGAGAGGAGGAAAGTGTTCACTGCAGGTTAATGAGGGGAGAAGGCAGGAAACAGGGAGTCCAGATCAGACAATGGGTAGCAGAAGGTGGTTAGACAGGAGATATGAGGTAGAGTGTTTCACAGTCCAATAGCATGACTTTAGTTTACTATCTATTTTATATATATATATATATATATATATATATATTTTTTTTTTTTTTTTACTGGGGATCGAACTTGGGTCCTTGTGGTTGTGAGGCAGGCTGTGGAACCACTGAGCTAAATCCCCGGCCCTATTATATATTTTATAATGAACTATGCAATAGGAGCTTGAAGATTCTCAACACCAAAGATGATAAATGTGTTTAAAAATGTTGAAATGCTAATTTCTCTGATCTGTTCAGTACATACTGTATAAATACACCCAGTTATCACACTGTGCATATGTGAATCATGCTAATCAGAACTTTTTAAAGTTAATATTTCATCTACTTATCTAAAATTAATTATTAATAGGAATATATAAATAAATACAGTATCAGAAGAAAATGTACTTTATCTTATTAATTTTCTGAAGTTTATTAATGGAGTCAGAACAGAACCAGTATATTAAATAGATGGTTTTGATCCATAATTTTTAGGCACTGACTTATAAAGTTTCTTCAAGGGGAGTTAGAAGAAATATTAGGAAATGTCTAGATTTTTAATAAAACTACAGCAGACTATATATCTACTGAAAGTGCCATCATACAGTGATTGCCTATCCAGTTTTTGTTTATCAGAGCATTTAATATGTTACTATCTAAAAAACATTAACAATCGCTTACCAATTCAAGTGGAGAACATATTTTACATTCAGCAAACATTTTAAAATTATCTTACATTAGTGGAGAAAATATGATTAAGAATAGGAACCACATGAAAACTTAATGTACATCCAAGGCACAAGTTTCCAGGCCAAGAGTACTCTACATTATCCTACCTGCTGAGTGAATTACTTGAAATTGCACCAGACAAACCCTGCCTCCTCTGTGTTTGGTATTTCTTATTGTACCTATCTTACCTATGACCTTTTAAAAAAGAGTGATAGTAACAAAACTGAAAAGATATCACAGAAGAACAAAACAGAAGAAAAGCATGAGTTAAAAAAAAGAGATACAAAAATGAATTCCAAAATAATTTGGAGACAGTTGCAGCCTTATATCATGTTTATCAGTTATAACTGAAGGACAGTCCTTTCATTGGATCACATTTTGAGTTTTCCAATAGCAAATTTGACTTAAATCTCACTCACCTCCCAGTGAAGCCACAATTTGCGGTCTTGAACTTTCATTCTGGCGCTTTCCTCCTGATTGGTTTCCTTTAGAATTTTATGGGCCACTAAAGTCAACACTGGTTCCAAATTCCTCTTTTACACTTTGCAGCCTGTTTCTGACTTCTATGTAGTTTATTTTATAAACTATATTTTCTATATAGTTTATTTTCATCTGCATCATAAATTAACTGAGTTACCTGGTTATTCTTGATGATGATACTGTAAGGCAAGCATCCAGGACTAACTCGTGGTTTATATGTTTATTTTTTCTATGGCCCAGGCAGTCTGTCAGAAGGGTTATCTTTCAGTAAATTCAGGTGGGTGAAGCAAGACTTTCTTCCTATGCCCCCTGTTCTCACTAATCCCATTCTGTCACCTCTTTATGGTCAAAGTGACTGCTCAGAGGTGAGTAGCCAGGTGAGCAACAGCTGCTATACAATCAATGTGCCATTGCACACGAGCTGTAATTTTTGTTAGTTGGATGGAACAGCACATCCTGTTTAAATGCCTCCTATGAGTACATGGAATTTCTTCATTATGAATTGATGCCAGTTCTATTAAAGGTGATGAATGCAGTCATCAGACAAAACTTGACAAGTTCCTCTTACGACCTAGTTTGACCTAAGCAAATATCATAATTATTCAGCCTCCAAAAATACTGAAAGTCAGCTCAATTTTTTTCACTGTGAATACAAGAAAAGGTTTTACCTGGAGTTAAAGGGAGAGAGTTGAACTCAACCACTCCAAATTACCCCACACCAGATAGACGGAGTGTTACAAATTTCTTTCTCACTTATAAGAGTTCGTGTGTACTTTCTTTTCAAACAACACAGGAACTTCATGTTGAGCTGAGAATTTTTGTTAGAAAATCCAACCCTCACACATCTGAGCCTGAAGAGGTAATGTTAAACAAATAGGGTTGTCTTACATTTATTTTTCAGGATGAGAACTACCCGGTAGCCCAGAAAATCTGGAGTCCTATAACCAGAAATCAAACTCTGCTCAGACTTCAATATTGGATTTCTCAGCCTCCAGATTATAATAAATAAATTTCTCTTCTTACCTTTGTCTGGCAAACTAAGACACCAAGACGTATTTTAAACTCTTCAAATATTTTATAATGCTCCCTTTCCCTGAGGTAAATATTCCACCTGAGAACCTTCTTTTATAAAATTACCCTTTAAAAGTGTAAGAAATGATCGAGAACTTGATCCCTTATGAACCAGTCAATATCTCCTTAAAGGACAATTCTAGACTCAATGTTTACCTATTATGTTTAGGAAGGAGGAGAAAACAGAGCAATGAGAGGAAAAGTTTTTGAATAGAGTCATTTAGCAGAGATTAGATTTAATTTGTTTTGCAAGCTTTGCTCTCCATACCCAAATTACCACAACTAAGTAGAACACAAACCCTACATTTCTCAAATATTCTATAACCTGGCTGGCACCAAAACTTTCTCTGTGTTGTTCTACTATGTTTGGTGAGAAGACGTATTTCTTTATGTTATCCGGACGATGATTTCCTATGTGCATTCTAGGAAACTGTAATGCTTTCTGCCCTTTTCTGTTCTGTCCTATGTCCTGGAGGCTGACTTCTATTGATTGCATCACCTACAAATATCAGCTCTTTGCTGATATTTGGTTTTGCAAATTGTAAAGAAAAACCCAACAATAATCAATGGACATTTGTTTTGAAGTTCTACCTACATCCCATTCCTTTCCTTCCAAGCCACTCTTGGACAATGGCTTCATTCTTCCATGTTTAACCTCTATTCCTGGCCTGGAAAACTCTTACCCCATGACTGCAGTTCTCTTTATTCCCCCTTCTCCTTTCAGATATAAGCATTGCATTGTATTTCTGTGAAGGTTAGGGTACAATGTCAACTTGGTTGGCTTTGGGATCTCTTAGGAAGACTGGTGGAGCACATGTCTAGGTGTGTCTGGGTGGATTGTGGAGGCTCATGTGGGTCATGGGGTCTATATGTGGTCCCTCACCCTTTCTTCTCTGAGTTATTCCTCCTCTTTGCTTCCCTGGTACCTTGAACTCACCATCTCTGCTTTTCTCAGCCCTTCCACCATGCTGTTCCTGCTTTGGAGCCAGCTGACCATGGACTGACTTCCCTTAAATCATTAGCCAAATAAACGTCTCCTCCCTTAAACTGAGAGTGTTGGGTATTGTGTCTTAGTTTCAAGAAACCTGACTAATAGGCTTCCTCAGTTTCTAGACCCTAATGCCATAGTTGCTCATATCTCCCACCAACACCTTTGTAGAGAATCTTGAGTCCATTCAGTGAGCCCTCTTCATGGGAACAATTGGAATGTGCTCTCTTCCTGGTAACACCCTCACATCAGCAAAAACAGAGTAAGAAACAGTAAACCATGATAAGGTCTCATTGGTGTCTGTTACTTCCTCAGTCCTGAGACACAATACCAACACACACAATTCAAAGGAGGAGAGGCTTATTCTGGCTTGGGTTCAGAAGTCTCATTCCTTGTGTGATTAGCTGACTCCAGGAACAAGCAGCCATTCAAAGAGCTTAGGCTGAGGAAAGTTGCTTACATCATGGAAGCAAGGAAAGAGAGTAAGGGAAGAAACAGGAAGGGAGTTATACGCTTCTGGGTCACAGCCTCTTTTGACCAGACCCCGCTTCCCGACAGCAAGTCAGCTACAGTGACCCCATAACCCAGCCTTCTCCCAAAACCCCACCTATGAGCACATGAAGCTCCTGGAGGAAATTTAGATAGGAGACAAAAATAGACAGCGTGAAAGGGCTTGTTCCATGTGTACAAAGAGGAAGGGTTTTTGCTAAGTGGACACTGGCGGTGAGTGTGGGCGGCTGCCAGGCAGCCGTGCCAGGCAGGGAGGTTGAGGCCTAGTGGGGAGAGGCTGTTCTTCAGGGCAGGGGCAGCAGCGAGACTGTCTAGTAGATGGGAGGTTGTGTGTCAGTTCCATCAGCCATGCGCTTCGGACAGTTAGGTTGTCATGTGCTGAGCTTTCTATTTGCAGTATTTAAGAATGCAGTTAATTTGGAAAAAAATAATCCTTACAAGTGTACTGTAGTTTGGACTGGAGAGGAGGATATCTGGATTCCTTTTAACACCAAATGCATAGTAAAAGATGATGAAAATCTACAGTCCAATTTTAACTTAATTAAAATAGATTCTTGTTAACTATTAAAGAATATTAAAGTAACTTTTGAATGTGAACATGATATAAAAATGTTCTTATAAAATAAAGGACAAAACTTTATTAGATAAAACAACCCAGGGCAGTGTCAAACAATCTGTCAAACTATGAGAAGCAACTTGCAAGGTTAATGTTTATGCTTGGTACAGTAGTAGATATTTTCAGTGTCATGATATCTCATGCAATCATTACAAGGACTTGTAGATTAAATACTCACATAAATAAAATTGTGACAATTTATTTTCTTCTGTTTCATGTAGGTAATCTCTGATTTAAATCTTTGTCATTTCCTAGGGCCCATATCTCTAGTAGGAGATATAAGCCATTTTGATATTTGTGTTATATAATTGGGAAGCTAAAGCAGCAACCAACGAAGCTGTCATAAAGCAAAATAATACGGAATTCACTTGCGGCTTTTCATGCTATTTTCATCAGCACCAATGAATATACTTCATTAATGTATAAAACTTCCTTTTTGTTTCTGTTTTGGATTTGACTTTTTGAAGCCATACTCTTTCCCCAAAAGATTTATGGAACCCCTGGTAGATTGTAAAATAGGACACAGTTCTTCATTTCTCGCTATATTCAGGCATTCTTAAAATATAGCTTTCCATATCCTCTTCAGAGTTCACTTCTCCACCCCTGAAATTTGACCTTGTGTTGACTTGTTTTGGCTAACAGGATGATGTAGAATGGTGCTGAGTCAATTCCAAACGAAGGCTCGAAGAGAGTTGAATGTTCTGCTCACTGTCTTGAAAACTGCCACTTCCACATCCACATCTGCTGTCTGGACTGCTGGATGGTAAGGATGCATAGTCCAGGTGGTGCTTGGTGCCTCGGCCAATAGTCAGGCAGCTGCCAAATATCAAAAGCAGACTGGCTGGACAGGCCATTGCCAGCCTCCTCCATGTTCAACACAGATGTGTGAGGGAGTCTAGCATAGATCAACAGAAGCATTGGGCTGAGCCAAGGCTATGTTTCCTATCCACAAAATCGGGAGCTGAGTTAATGTTTTTTTACTCGGTTGTTACACAGAGGTATCTATTTGACCCATTTACAAAAACGCACATGGAAAAAAAAAGGCACGTAGGGCAATGAGATGATCTCCTCTAAAAATAAGTAACGAATGGTAAAGTTACTTGTGGAATCTGTGTCATGAAATTTGTATCAGTGGCTTTTAAATTTGAAAGGTATTATTAGAATTACCTAAAAATGTGAACTGTCATCTAAGAGCCAAGGTCTGTTTCTTTTACTTGAATCATAAACAAACTTTTCTCTTACAACCAAGGACAGAGAGGACAAGGACAAGGACCAGTCACAGTGCTGAAGGTCTCCCCTCCTGGACCCACCCAGACACCCCCAGATGCATCCAGAAATGTGTTCTACCAGCCTTGCCTCTTAAAACCAAGGTTTTATTGGAGTTATACAAATGCAGTGACTCTGAAAATATTTTGTACACAGGTAAGATTGAGAAAAAATTAAGTGCAAAAATTATTAGAAGCCACACTTCTCACTGGCAAAATTTCAAGGAGAAAAATAGTAATTGTAAAATGGAAAAAAATCCGACAACCCTTCAACCACATGGTCCAAATGTGAGTGACAGGTAGAAAAGGGCACAGTTAGTGGGCGTGTCAGCCTGCCAAGCCTTTAGGCATGCGTGAACTGTGTGAGGGCATGGTGATGCACCAGGGAAATCCAAACTGGGGACAACTGACAAAATATCTGACCCACCCTAAAAATATCAGCCAACAGGCAGTAACAATATAAAGAAGTAAAGGAGACTAAAAGGAAATAACAAAAGCAATATAGAATCCCGAAGCAGATCTGTATTAGAGAAAATGCAAATACTAAAAATGATACCACTAGAGCAAATGAATGAACTAGAATAGCAAAGATACGTTAGATGAGCTGGGGATGTAGCTCAGTGGTTCCACTGCCTGCCTTGCAAGTGCAAGGACCCGAGTTCGATCCCTGGTACCAAAAAAAAAAAGATACATTAGATGAAAATCTTTAACCTATTATAGATTATAAAGATTATATATTTGCAGTATATATTCATAGTATATATTTGTAATATTTTTAAAATTTTTATATTCTTGAAAACTTGACAACCATTCTGTGCTTAAGTGTGAGATCATTTCCTCCTCAGGAAATGCACACTAAAGCAGTAACAGGAAAAGACATGATATTGAAGCCACGTCCTCAAATGACTCAGAAAAGAAATAATATATACCTAGTAGTAGGAGTGTGATGGTTAAGCTTGACTGTGTCACTTTGCTTGGCTTGGGAGTTGACTAGGGAAATAGAGGAGCAAACTTCTGGGTGTATGGATGGGTCATGGAGGTGTGGCCTTGGGCACTGCAGTATATCTGGTCCACAACCCCTTCCTGTGCTCCTCCTTGGCTTCCATGAACTAAGCATCCTTGCTTTCCATGCCCTTCTGCCCTGATGTTCCTGCCTTGGAGCCAGATGATCATGGACTGAATTCCCTTAAAACATGAGCCAAAGTAAGCATCTCCTCCTCTAAGTCTTGAGTGTAGGCTATCTTGTGGTATTTCAGAGACAGGAAAGCTGAATAAGGACAATGAGTGAATGTATGACAAATGCTGTATAAAAGGAAACATGAACTTTATAGAACTCTTCCAAGTATCCCTTAGTACCGATGCACGAAGAAACTTCATACTAAAAATTAAATGAATTATTTTATTCTCTAAAGTGTACCAATTGTGCATAACTACAGTAATGATAAATTAATAAATTAGGAAATGAATGCACACAATAAATTTCAGTCATTTAGACAGATTTCTTCAGCTTCTTGGACAGCCATTAAGAAAATATTTCTGGAAACATTGTTTCAATGCACCTGTTTCCCTTTACTTCTTGCTGGCCCACACACTCTTTACAGCTTGTAGCTTTGCATTTAATGGGTTCAAACATTATTTTTGCTACATGTGACCGTGTTATTTTTATTCAGTTGTAAAAAATACCTTCCAATTTAGCTACACTTGTACTTGGGTTAGCAAAGGAGTAAGTGGAGACAAAATTGTTGAGGCAGAAACCATCACCCCAACCTCATTGAGATAGTTATCTTCCAAGAATGTTCCTTAGAACCAGACTATTGTTTTACCTTAATGCTATAGAACACCTATATTTTCCCAGAATCCCTATCACTTAATAGAGTAAGTTGTTGAGAATTTGGGAGACTTCTTAATAAAATATTGAAGTCAAGGATGTTCAAAATCAGGCTTGTCACAAGATTATTAAACGCTGTAAATTAAAGGTGTGAAACAATGACATTTTGATGGATAGTTTCATCAGGACGTTAGGCTCCACTGCCCTGCAGAGCGTGTGTGCTCTGGGCCAGCATCTGTGAAGAGTCGCCGGGAGCCCTGTAGGCAAATTCCATCTTTCAGGGCCAGCAGGGCCAGGAGGCTCTTGGAGAAGAATGGGATCTCAGTGAGGGGAACGTAATCCTTTTATGAAACTCTGCTTCTGCCTGCCAGAGCTGTGCAGCCTGAGGCCTCTCTTCTTAGCTTTGGGAGCCACAGGTTGTCCTCTGTCTCCCACATCCATTCCTTCAGATCCAGGAGCAAGAATCTTGAAGCGAGAATTTTTTTCTGTCTTAATGTTAATATTACAAAAACTGTAATTCTTTGTTACTTGGAGCTGAATTAAAAAGAAAATATTCAGAAATTAAGAAATATAAGAAAGTATTTTTAATAGGGTACTCAAAGTAATACATTGAATGACTAATAAGTAGCAATCCGTGGTGCCTGGTCCAGGGCTCTCTCTGCTTTAGATGCATGGATAACAGTTTTTGACTAGCAATAGGAACCTATTTCCACTCCTCAAAGGCTTTTTAGGATAAAAGCAACCCTGCTGACACGTGTCAGATGAAAGACACTATGGTTGCTGCTAAGTTCACATTCTTCAGGAAGTCTCATTTCACCAGTTCTTATTAAACACCCACAATTCACCCACACTGGTTCCAGGTGAAGAAGAAAGTCTCAACCTCAAATCATATATAATTCATTAAAACACATAGGTATTATTTGTGTCCGGAAGGAAAAATGGGGATAGCCACACAACAAAGCTTATCTCTTTTCACAGCTAAGCAATCTGAGTGAAGATATAAATGCTCTCCGACATTATTCCCTGATATACTGTCCTAATGTCAAATTTATAGTGACCTCGATACAATGCTTACAGTTTATCAAGGGAAAGCCATTAGTTTATCTTCTCTTATTGAGTGAAAAGGAATTCTCAGCCACTACATTTTCTCTCTTATTTATAGGACAATTTTCTTATAGACAAAAGCATTTTTTCAATTTTGCTCATCTTCATTTATTGTCTATATTGATGCAAGGAACTGTAGAAAATAGTCACTTTAGAAGTAAATGCACTTTCTGATATGCACTTTGGTGATAGTGAATTGATTAAATTTTTGTGAAAGACTATTTACTAATGTGAAAATTTTTTAACAAAAAAAATGCTTCTTCTAGGATTTTTATACCACAAGAATAACTGGAACCAAAATGATAGGCAATGTGTGCTGGGAGAGGCCAGAATCCTAGAAATAAGAGAAGTATTGAGCACTGATCTGTTTGTTGTATTCTTAGCATTTCCCAAATTCTTAACCTACACAGGTCAAGCAGGTGGATGCTCAGCCGACAGAAGCTGCCTGTCAGAGTATAGAACTCAGGCAGCTTCCATTGTAGAGGCACAGGAGGCAAAGCTGAGCATCTGAATGGATTTGGAATCTTCTGATACCACAGGCTCTAAGTTTCGCATGTGGAGAGCTAGCAGAGGGTACAGGGGAGAACTGAAGTCAGGAGTGCTTTCAAAATTTCAACCCAAACCAGATTAATTCAGACCTAGATGGGAATAACTAGGTTTTCAGGACTGCAGCTGTCCGTGATGGGATACGGAACACAAGGTGGCTACAAAATCTTCACTCTGGAATTATACACCAAGTAAAGCATGAAGGTGAAACTAATAAGAACAAGTCAAGGACTTGTCACCTACTGACACACACTAAAAAAAATATTGAAAGTAGTTTTCTCACAACAGTAAAATAATCAAAGAAACAAATTCAGAATAGAATAATAAAAATAACAGAAATAAATTCATTGTGAAGCAAAAATAAAAGTAACATTAGAAACATAATTAATAAGGTCATAAGGTACATGAAATATATGTAAGTATAAAACAACTGTAAAACAAAATATTTAAAATACATATAAATATAAGTGGAGTTAAAGTGTCCTTGAGTATTTAGTAATGCATAGGAAGATGAAAATGAAAGTAATATTTTTAAGAATGAAATAACACACGGGAGTATGCAATAACTCTTAATAAGTCCTAAAGCTGTGTTTGAAAAAAATCAAAACTGAAAAGTAAAAATGGCAATGAATGAACCAAGCCTGAAGAAACCAACAGAAGACATGAAAACATGCATCAAACTGTTGAAATAAAAATAAAGCACACAGCAAACTGGTAGATGTAGGTGAAGTTTGTTCAACAAATGGTGTTGGAGCCAGAGGTCATGCCTACCTAGGATGGCAGGCTGAGGGGGGCTCAGTCTCACACTCACTGTGATGTAATGCAAACGTGTTAGGACTGCGAAGCATAAGATAGATGGAAATCCCCATGTCCTCAGTCACATAGAATTTTCTTAGCAGGTAAAAAATAGTAACGGTGAAAGGAAAATAAGTGAAAAATGTGTGCACTTCTAAAGATACCAAAAGCAAAGTGAAAAAGGAAGTCAGACACTAGGAGAAGATATTTGTAGTATGCAGAACATACAAGGATACCTATTAAGGATTAACAATAAGAAAACTCAATAAAAATGAAAAACTCTGAAAAGACATTATAAAGAAGACATATGGGTGGTCAATAGGAAGCACAAATCAAACTATTGAGGAAGAAATAAAACTCTAAATATATGCATTAAGAAAAATAGTCACTAATGGCCCATCTGAAAGACCTTGGGAAAAAAAATTCCTAATAAAAGGGTTACAAAATATAACAGCCAAAATGGAAGAGCAATATAGCAAGCCAAAGACAGAGAGAGCCTTGAAAGTCTGATTAAGACAGAAGGAGAAGATGCAAATCAACAACACAGGAAGAGACACAAGAGCCACACAACAGTGACAGAGCTCTGAGCAACCTGTGGTCCTAAGCATTTCACACACCTGAACTCACTTAATCCTAGAGACAACCCTCCACGTGGTATTAAGATGATCCACATTTTACAGCCAAAGAAACAGAAAACTCAGGAGGGGTGAAAGCCACAAACTCCAAAAGCTCTGGTCCAGTGTCCGAGATGTTAACCACCCCGATGTAAACAGTCCCACAAACATAGACAGTACCATCACAGTACACAAACACTCAACACCTTTCCCCAAAATAAATCAAGATAAAAATAACAGGACTATACCAAGACTCTATGGCACTCTACTCTCTAATTGGTCAAGACGAAGCATAAACTTTATGATTCCTTACTCATGAAACATGCGTTAATCATTTTTTATAAATTGATTATTGCTGGATATGTATACAAATTTTGCCCAAAAAATATATACTCACTCCAGCAGTTCGCCATTCTAATAAATGTCTGCAAGCTAATGGCCACCACGTTGAGCACCTCTTGTTACTGTAGAGGCCACATGTAACTTGTATGAATCTCATGTTGTCTCAGTAATTTTAGTACTAAAATATTTATACAAGTTTTCCTTTTCCTGATTTCTATGTATGTTTTATAATATCAAAAACAAGTATAAAATATGCTGTGGGGCAATAACATTTCCTTACTCATGAAACACATTACCCGTTTCTGTATATATATTCCTATATATATTTCTATTAACCATTTCAAATTCACAACAATCCTCTTGCCTCAGCCTCCCAAGTGCTGGGATTACACTCAGGGCCACCACTCTTGGCCCGTGCCCTAACGTTTTTATGCTACTGTCTTTCCACTGGACAGCATTCAGAAGGAGCACACACTGTTTTTTATCACACTTCATAAAGTCACTCATGAAAGAGGACTTCCAGAACTGCTTCAGAAAGTAGCAAGAGATATTTTAATTTAAATATACAGGCCATATTTTTTGATCACCCCCTCTAGTTTCTCACACACTTGTTGCCATGGTTGGAAGCTGCATGCTGACCATGGCAATATATGTAAAAGATGCAAGTACCCCAGAGGCCTCTCAGTGTGGAGATGGTGTCAGCTCTGGGGCCAACCCCAGGCCTCTTCGGTCTAAGAGATCAAATCCTCCTGTGTTTAGACCTCTGCCATCAGGTTTTAGGTCCTGAGAGCTGAGAGTCAGTCTTGATCATGGCAGGTTAGAATATTATATATAGAAATTCATATGAAATATGAGAATATCTGAGATTAATCAAAATATTTTTGCAACTAGAAAATTAAAGGGAAAGAAAAACTGGCAGCTAAACATATAAGACCATATAAATCAGTGGCATAATGTGGTCTTAAGTCACTTAAATCACTAAACTAAAACACTGTCTTATTTACTATGGCATCTCATGACAAGGAGCCCTTGAGTAAGTGTCCCTGAAAAACACTTTCCTTCCACATGTGAAGAGTGTGCAGGTTGCATTACATGCTTGTCAAGTTTCCTCAGGTTCTACTGGGAACTGTGTATCTACAAAGAATCGTCACACATTCATGAGTGGTCACGGCCAAGGTGCTTCCTGAGGAAAATGTACGGAACGAGCATTTGGCACTAACAAGCCCTGGAAAATATTCGCTAGAGGTTGATATTGTGGGTGTTTATATTCTTACCCAAACATGTAGTCGAGTTTCCATTCCCAGAAAGAGCCTCCAAGTGGACACACTCTTGTCCTAGCCAGCTCCTTGAGAACAAGAAAGGCAGATAACAGTTTGACATTGCCCCAATATCAAGAGTACATAGAATAAAGAAATCTATGGACATCTTCAGGAGACAAATTATTTCTACCCTATTCTGTAATCTTTATCATTCCTGCACGAAGAGGGTTAAAGGAGAGGCCAAACCTGAGACAGCACATGGAAAGAGAAATGTCCAGAGTGAATACTGGACATTATTTATCTGAGACAGGTAAGTTACAGATTGCCACTAATGAGACGCTGCATTGGAGAAATTCAAAATTCAACCTGACGAATACCATTTTCCAGTATTAGCTTCATATATTTATATCATTCTTACTTAAGTAACGTGAAGCAGCTTACAGGAACTTGTTTCATAACTTTCACAAGCAATTTTTAAGAAGATGCAATTTAGTAGGGGAAGGAGAAAATTAAGTTAATAACATTTTATGAAAAAACATGCCTACCAGAAATGCAGGCAATTTTATGCCTTTCAATTGATTCTTCAAATCAACTTCTTAATGGATTTAATTTAAATAAGAAAAATAAAGCTTATATAGAAAGAAAACATTTAAAAATTAATAAAAAATACATAAGATATACTAAACATCTCAATATATTTTTTCATAAGAAAAACAAATAGAGAACAATGGACCCATTCAATATGGTAAATACTACTGTTGTAAATGATGTTCAATCTGAATATCATGACTGTGATTCAGTAAACAACATTTATTTTGCTTCTAGGAAGGCAAGACCAATCTCTGAAAAGATAATTTTGAAAAAGAAGTAAATTTTAGGTATTGTGGCAAATAATAAACAACAGGATTAGCTAAGAGCCACTAGGGAAAAATTGTTTCAAACATCTCTAATAAACAAAACTGGAAAAACTCCTTACAAAAATAGTGCATTCCACCAAATTGGACTAATAATATAATTAGATATCAGAAGAAAAAGGTTAACTTATTTTTTTAAAAACTGTCATTTAATGTAACTATTTTTTTTTCTTTTTTGGTACTGAGTTTGAGCCCAGACTTTGCTCTGAGCAGCACCTGCAGCCCTGTTTGTTTGTTTGTTTGTTTGAGATGAGGTCTTGTTAAATCACTAAGTTGGCCAATCTGGACTGCCTTAGCCTCTCAGAATGCCAGAATTACAGGCGCGCACTGTCATGCCAGATGCTTCTCATTTTTATGTCTTCCTCCAGCACTCAGGGATAAGAGTGGACCCTGGACCAAGCCAGTGAAAGCGTAGAGTCCCTGTGTTTGAAGTTTCACTCAAGGACAGTTCAATCAGAGTGGGATCTAGAATTTTCCTGGAGCGACTATGAGAATAAAATAGTCCTTCTAGGTGAACTTGAAAATGTGCACAGAAGCTGCAAATGGTCATGACTGAGATTTGAGCAAGTGTGGAGCACAACAGGGCTGAGGGAAATCAAGGACAAGAAAAGGATAACGCGATTCTTCCAACTCCTTATGGCAGGGGCTGAAAGAGCACATTCTAAGGCCTGTCTTTTACTAAAGTGAATTAATTTTTCCACAAGTTTTGAATAGTTTTCATTGACAGGGAATTGAAACATCTGATTGGTAATACTGCCTCTCTCCTCTTCCTTGAGTGTTTCCATTAATGCCAGTTTCCCATGATTTCCTTTCATCAACCCCACCCCCATCTTACCATAAATACCATGCTCATCTTGGTAGATTTATCCACCTGTTTTCTGACTATTCTAAAATTTAGACTTCAGCTCACTACTGCCTTGAGTTTCAGAGCAGTTTTCTCCTGAGGCTTTGTCACTTTGGTGTTTCGTAACCACCCTAAATCAATATGGATTAAATAATGACTATGTCCCAGCCCTCTTTCTGTTCTTCAAATTGGATCTCCTGAAACCACAGCCGATTCATTCATTCACCAAAATCAAAACTGTAATCTTCTAATCTTCAAACATTGTATCTCACTATGCTCATACTGCATAGTATCCTTACATTGTCAAAATTTGATGTAATTCATGAAAAAAATAAAATATTACTAGAGAAATAAATCCAGACATTGATCAAAATTATATCAGAAATAATGGGAAGGGAAGAATTAAACACCAAATAGTTCAACCCTTTGCATGTGATTTTTCAGTTTCCGTTTGTAATGATTTAATGCACATATAGAATATATTGGAGTTCATTCTCATGACTTAAAATCTGAACATTTCATCTCTCTAGAGAGAGTTTTGTAGATTTCCAATAATCTGAAATGCTTTTGATGGAATATAATGTCAGGAACAATGCAAGCAACTTGACTAGTTTGTGAGATGACTATAAGACATGCAAAATCATAGTCAATGTTAGGCTGTTATTAAATTAACCTAAAATTCGTCAAAAAACATAAAGTTGATATACTAACTTTCATTATAACAACAGTGTGAAATATAGTTTTTTATAAGTATTAGGAAATGTAAATAAATATAAGCCAATAATTTAGGCTATAAAACATCAATTCTCATTTAGTCATAAAAATAATGATTTTATACCTTTTCATATAAAAATGCATAAATATGAGCTATATTCTATGGTGAATAGATCTCAATTAACAGGTAAAATAGTGTTATAATACTCTTTTATCCAAAGTGACATTTTTATTAAGATATAACTTAGTCTTCTTTGAAAAAATGACAAAACTTATTACTCTGTATCCTTTATAATAATTTATGTCTCTGCAGTTAATTGGGGAGATATATAAATATGCCCAGAACAAGGAATTTTATTTTCCTATCATCTTGTGGACCTCATGTCAAATTAAATATGTTCCAGTGACAAAGGTTATCACTTAAGAGTTTAGATTAAAATAACAATATCGATTCTACTCAATTACATTTGTATTTACTTAATATGTCACACTTATTTTAAAATACAGTATTGGTTTAATGGCCCGAACTAATCCTGCTGTAATAAAACTGTAAAAGCTGATTAGACCCAGTGCCAGTAAAGCCAAGAATGTTACCACCTCACCTGACAGCTGGAGACTTCACAGTGGAAACTATTCCCAGGGAATGCATGCTCTTGGAGGTGGCTGCAGGATACACCTGTTCTCAAGGCCTGGACATCTCTCTCCCCAGGCATGGATTCTTTTTGGGGAGTCCCACTTAATTCATATCACCACCTGTCATTCCAGATTTCCTTCATGAAAACAAAAAGCAGCAAGAACTCAGCACTTTCAATGTCCCATAAATTACTATTGTTCCCAACCCTCACAATTCTACAGGTGCTACTTCTGTTCAGAACTGTGAATTATATTTTATAATTACATGCTTGAGGAACTCATGTATGCAAAGGGGCATTGTAGAAATTAAATTACATTACTACTTTAAGTCTTGGATGACACAGAATTCTGCTTTTTATTATCTTGTGGTTACTTTTGCTTTTAAATCCACTTTGCCTGAATTTTAGATAACTATCTACAAGTTGTGATCCTTTGTGCTAAGCCTACTGTAGAACAACACAAATGTTTGGAAATACATGATCTGTAAAATACATTCATCAGAGCTGTAATTGCTGCCTACTATTAAGCAGCATTTCTCTTAATGGTTCTTGAATTTTAAGCAAATTGAGGATAAGCACTGACGAAGCTATAATTTAGACAGTGTTTAGTGGTTAAACCATTTTAGGTAATAATGTAGATGACCTGGAGAGATACAGTAAAACTCTTCTTATGCCTTTAAATGTCTCTTTTGGGAAACACAGTGCATCTAGCTCTATAACATCTTTTTGTCTGTGATAAAAACTTATGTAACATTCCAAGGCAAATATTAGGTTGGTGAATAGATATTACTATTTGTGTGAATTTCAGTAGCTTGAGATGAAATGTAGGGAAATAATTTGGTGTGGTAGGAATGCTCAGTTAGGATTCCTTTACATAGAGAAACATTAGCATTTCTAGTTGAGAAGAAATGGGTTTTCAGGAGTATTGCAAGGTAATTTCCATTTTTATTCATTCGCAAAACAATTTGGTAAATATCATTATGCGTAAGTAACACAAATATCTGATTTTTGAGTTTCTGATACAGAGATAGAGAAGCAAACATATTATGTAAGTCAGCCAACCATTTGATGCATTCATTCATGTAGAAACTATCCAATGAGACTTATTCAGATTTTAAAAATGTAGATTATTTCTAATTAAGGAATTTCCTCAAATATTCAAAACTGAACTTACAGGAAGTATTTAAGAAAAATATTTTCTCATTGATTACTAAAAGCTCCCAGTAGAAGTTCAAGTGAAGTGACCTCTATTTTTTCACAATAAGGAGTGCACAATAAGACTATTTTCTAACCCAAGATTTTAGATGAATGAAAATATTTGTGAGACTGCAAATAAATATACAATGTGTGTGTGACAGAGTGGAACTCAAAAGGGTATTGCCTGTTCTTATTTTTAAAAATGTGTTTTATCGTCACACTGCAGAACCTCCGCTATCAATTTTTAGCGAGGGCAGATTGGTTCTTTACAGCGATGCAGCGATGAGAACATTCCCTTCAGGACCAGCGTGTCTGTCCCCAGAGAGGAGTCAAAACACTGCTTTGACACTTACATAAAATACAATTAGGGATGATTTTGGCAGTAATATTTGTCTGCTAGGAAAAGTTCTAGCATGTTTCAAAGGTATTGAAAGCGAACATTGAATGAAGAAGAAAATCTGAAGTGCCAGGATAATTTATGTTCATAAACTGTTACTTCCTACCACATATTGAGACTCAATATTTTCTCTTTCAACTGTAAAGGTCAATTTGAATCTTAGTATTAGATCATTTATTTTTAAGCCAGTTTTCCCCCACCTCACTTCCTTCTCTGCATTTGACATGGTCACTGGAATAATTTAAAAATCTTCTATGAAATAATAGATATTGAAAATAGAAGCCAAAACTGTCTTTGTCTCTTGATTGTGATAACATACAATTCTATGAATGTGTGAATAAAATGGAGAAAAATATGCAGAAAAAATATTTATTGTACTGAATGGTTAAAATAGTGGTATGAATTTTTGTTTTCTGTAATGAGTACGTTTATCCTATATAATAAATAATATATTTTCCTATTTCCCAAGGTAAGATGAATATAATCTTATAAAAGCCATTACTTGTAATATTCAGGTTCATAGTTCTGTGAAGAAAGAATACAGTAATTTAAATAATGTGATTTTAAAGACTGGAAATATCTCAGAAGTTCCCCCAAACTGTCTGAAAGTTCTGTTCTCCCATCTACCAAGAAACACAACCAACCTTTAGCCTTGCTGGCCTCACTCTGATCCTAAGCACTGCCATACCCTTTTATGGGAAGTGGTGTGAGTATCGTTAATTTTAGGGGTTTTGTGAGTGTTGAACATGATTTATATCAAGCCCTTTGCAGACTGGCAGAAAAATTAGCAAAAAGCTTTTGATCAATAACAATTATTTTGCTTTTAGAAATTGCTTGTATCTGGATACACTGTCCATCTCAGAATTTTCAAATGTAGTTAATTTCTCTGTGGTGTGATTTAGTCCCTGTCTAACAGCATTCTTAGCATACATATATTTAGTAAATGATAGGAAACATTTTTGAAACTTGGAGCCACTTCCGAATTTTTAGTTCATCCCTAAAGGCTTATTTCCACTCAATTCGTAGGACTAGAACATGACAGTGAGATCAGATTCTCACAGAATGAAAGAAAATGTTATGAGAAGTGATAGCATGTCTAATAAAATATGATTCGGTACAGCCAATAGATCTATGAAAATAAAATTCTGATTAGCTGCCAATCACAGCAGTGGTTACACTAAGGTTTATTTTTCTGATCTTTCTTAAAAGTTGACCTGCTATTAATGCTGAGTCACGAAACATCTGCTTGATTGCATTTCATCTTGACTCCTAAGCAATATTCACGGCTTCTGATATTTGGTATGAACAGATATTTCATAAGGAAAAAATAAAACTTATACTTGTTCGTGCTTGTGGCCTGGAGAGTCCAGGAAGTAGCAAAGCAGGAACAAGAGCACTGTGCATGGCCAGCAACTGTTCAGTAGATGAAACTAACGCGGAGGGTGTCTTTGCCTAGAACTATCCCTGAGTGGAGACCCAGATCAATGACTTAGTAAAATAGCAATGGTGGAAAGAAGAGCCAGGCTCAGTCATCCCTTGGTCTCTGAGGATTCCTCCTAAGACCTCACGTGGAGACCCAAATCTGCAGAAGTTGAAGTCCTGTATATAAAATGCTTTAGTATTTGCATGTAACCTACACACATCCTCCCATATACTTTAAGTGCTCTCTAGGTTATATATCATAGCCACTACAATGTCAACACTATTAAATAGTTATCTTTCTTTTCTGGGTCATAACACGAGAAGCTCTGCCTGCATATGTTCCCTACAGATGCAGTTTTTAAAAGTATTTTCTATCTGTGGTTGTTCAGATCAGTCAATGCAGAGCCTCTGGTGGTAGAAGGATGATTGGACAAGGGAACCAGCACCAACCTCTTCAAAGAAGTGAGAGAGAGTAGGAATGGAAATTTCTAGAAAAGCTTAGAAAAAGAAGGATGAATGCGTTGAATATGCCCCACAAAGGTAAAAACAGAATTAGTGTGGGGATGGTGGAAAACATGGCAGTGAACAAGTGGAGACAAAATTAAGTTCTTTGCATCCACAGACTCATTTCATTTTCTCAGCAAGATTTCAAGGCAGGAACTATCATCTCCTCACACAGCCAAGACTTCACTGAGTTAGATAACTGCACTGTGAACAGGTATCGAATCATCACAGGGCATGCCACCAATTTTACAACCAAAGCTATAATTAATACAAAAACAAAAGAAGATAGGAATAGTCATCTTTCTTGCTCAAGATCACACAGCTGGTGACTGGGCCACAGCTTGCACTGGCTCGCAAAAATAGCCCATGGTCCTACCAACATCCCCCACTGCTGTCAAGTTTGTCAAAGTCATGGAAGTGGTGACAACGAGGATGATGAACGGGTGCAGACAGAGGAGCCTGGAGTGACTGAGAGCAGCTTTGCCTCAACACTGACAAGGCTGGAGGACAGGAAGGTGAAAAGCATGAAATAACATGGAAATCGCATCGCTGTTTAATGAGGTGCCCATTCTGATGCCATCCATCCTCAATGTGTGATACCTATTGCTCTCACACACTCAGGGGAACTCAGCAGTGTGTCCAGGGAAAATCTAGACAAGACAGACAGCCAGGATAGAGGAAAGAGACGCAGAACCAGAGGTGGGCTGTTAAGGATTGGTGATGAGGTAAAATTGGGATAATATGCCTGGTTAACTACCTCCAGCTTAGCTCATTGAAGAGAATTAATATCATCAAAATGAGCCCAGTGTTCCATTAACTCTGCTTTTTATTAGAAAACATCTCTCCCATCAGTGAAACAGAATCACCAGTGAGCAGTGATTCTGACCATTTTTCTGCATAGATGGCTTATTTATTTACCCTAAATGGCTTAATTTTAGGGTAGAACTCTAAGTTAATAGGGCATTCTAAGCAAAATCTTTCCACCAAAGTCAAAAGTGTGAAAGAGATTTTGCATCCCAGGGTCATTTGGAATCAGTGCTCTCAGTTTCTTGTAGATAATTGTTCCCCAGGTCACATAAACTTGACTCCACTCAGTGAACTCATGTGTCTCTAGTTGTGTCAGAGTAGGAATTTCATCTCACAATATAAAAATGCAGCAGCTGGACTCTTGTTCCTTTCTTGTTTGATACTGTGCTCTGTGCGTATTCATTTGCTTTCCACGACTACACCTGCTTGGAAAATGACTTTGCTGACTGCAGAGACGAAAGTCTGCTGGGCACAGGGAGTTGCAGGAAAGGAGTCGGGAAAGGTGATTTCACAGGGAAGGCCAGACACAGCCCTTCTGCCCTTCACAGGCTTCCTGATCACTGTGGTTTCCTGGGACAGATTCTTTTTCACACCAGAGAGGGCAGAAAGAGGTCGGGGTCCAGCCTACAGGAGAGCTGAGAAGGCGGCAGCTCACCTTCCCTGGCTGCCCATCTGTGCACATACATTATCCACATGGTCCAGTCCGTTTCCCAGAGGATGGTCCTGGGGCCCAGGGCACTGGATCAATGAGATAACACAGATCCCCTTCCCAGCTCAGTCCTTCATGGGCCCCAAGCTCTCTGAATCTTCCCTGTGTGGCTGTCAGAGGAGAGGATGGGACATCGTAATGAAAGGTCTCCCTGACCACTACCAGATGACTTGTGGTTCCCTCACTACAGCCGGTGGACAAGAAACACACGAACTCCGGTGTTCCCTACCTGGGCACCCCTTCCACCCACAGGGAGCCTAAAACGCCTTTTATCAGTAAAAAAACTAAAACAAACTCTCATCCTCAAGGTCTTTATGTCAGGCGGCCCAGGGGATCAAGTAGTTTCATTCTGTTTTCACTGTAGACACTTGAGCCCTTAGCTTATCTTATTAGAATTAAGAATAGGAAAGTGAGCAACAAAACACAAGCAAATAAAGTTCCTACACATCATCGGGAGCAAAACTGAAACTCTACAAGCTGGCAATATCCCTGGGAAACAGAGTTTGGATGAACTGCAGGCTTTTTCATGGAGAAGTAGTGAAACTGAAATGCCAGCAGATGATGAGTGTACCTTGCTATCTCAACTCATTCTTATCTTGCATGTGATGTTCATCTATTACTTATCTTTTCAGAGCTGCTCCTAATGTGTAACAGACAAATATCTGATGAGGAAGCTTCAATTCAGAATGTGATACCAGGAAGACTAAGCATTCATAAGCAAAGCCACAGTGAACCTGACTTGCTCTAACCTTGCTAAGAATCAGTAGCCAATATCCCATTTGTGTATAACAGTTTAAAATGATTTGTATTGAATGACTTTTTAATTATTCCTTATATAAGCTCTAATAGCATAAGCTCTGAGAAATGGTGGTGTATCTTGACATCTTCAGTATTTTAGGAGACATATCTAAAAGATAGCCATAGGTAGATGTAATTAACCAAGAGAATATCCTAAATGTGAATATAATTTCTTTTTCTTGATATAGTAAGTGCATGATAAAAATCTCAGTGAGGAAAATAGAATGAAATTGAGTCTGTAGACCAATTTAATAAAGCTGATTTATTTTGACCCTTTTGTTCAATCACTGAGATTGAGCTGACATTCACTGCATCTGGTGTCCTTTGTATATCCTGTAAGTCAGGGACCTCTTTATATTGGATGCACAGCTGATATAATTTACTGTCTGTTACTTCAATAATGAGTAATGAAAATACATTAACTTATCATGTACTTTTCAAAATTAATCATTAATAATATGTCACTTCCATGGATGATTTTATCAATAACTACTGACTAATATGGCTTTAAGTGGTTAAAAGTAAAATGAATGAATGTAGATCAACTTAAATCTCTCTCAGTCCCTGAAGTTACTCTTGATAATAAATGCTAATTCTCATTTCCAAAGGACACAGGTTATTTTGCATCTTAAAAAAGATAGTAGTGCATTGGAATATAGAAGCTTTTAGTGGGACAATGATAAAAAATAGCAAAGATATAGTCATAATTATTGTTAAGATAATAATAAAGTACTTAAGTGTTGATTGTCATGGTTTAGAGGACAAAAGTTTAAATGTGGCTTCTACTTGCTAGGTCATCAATGTGTTGACAAAAAAGAACCAAATCTGGTAGGGCAAAAGTCTAAGCAAAGGATTCTGCTATTTGTCGTAAAAAGGACCTCAGGACTTAGAATTTGCCACTATTAGTAAGGGGAAAGAGAAGACGGAGGTTGCAGAAAAGTCATAGTTGAAGACTTTTTTGTACAATTTTTAAAAAGCAATAAACATAAAAACAGTCAAGCATTGATAGCATTTATAGCACATCTCTGCATGTAGTAGACTTCTACTTTAGGTGATAATTCTATAGACTGAAAGATAACTGTAGTAGAAATATATGAGTTAACAAATACGTCTAAATTAATTACAGATCCTTGATGTTGCTTAATGCCCAGAATATGAACAGTAATACGATAATTAATTACATGTGCCTAAGTATAAGTGCCACAGAACTTAGAAGCATCATTGAGCTGTTATGTAAAGCAACTACTCTTTCAAAATTAGAAAAAGAAATTATGAATATTTGAACTCACAGACCCCTTGTCCTGAGAAAGGTTCATAGGCCTGGCAGCAGTCAGTGAGTAAAGGCTTTTACTCTTTTATGCCATGATGTATTCATTCTTCATCTCCCCATTCTCTGCTCCAACTTTTCCTCTACAAACTGGGCTGGCTGGTGAAGGAGGGGCCTTGCTGCTGCTTCCCTCCTCCGTGACTCTGTATCAACCAAAGCACAGAGACACTTGATTTGGGTCTTGGTTATTTCACATCATTCTGGCTCACACTCGGCTTGGAAAATGTTTGGTAAACAAGTGAAGTTCTATTTTGAATAACTATCCTTTCTCCAACTCCTATCATATTCTCTAAGCATTTAAAAAGCAGTAATTATGACACTATTTTTAAAGAAGGTTTCAGAAATCATCCAAACAAAGATCTCATGTGCTTTTGTTTGATGACATTTGACTGTAAGATGTTTTAAAGTGTCATCCACATAGCGTCCAGTTTTGGATGTTTTCCCATACCAGGATAGGCAGATTGTGGTGAGGACAAATCGAACTCCCTCCTTCCCACCATCCTTTACAGCTGCTCTCATGGCACAGAGGCAGAGATCAGCAATTGCAGTAGAGACTGATGTGGCCTCCAATGTCCAAGATATTTACTACCTGCCCTTTTAAAGAAATTCAGTAACAGCTGCCTTAGACTCAAATTGGATTATGACTTTGCTGTCTGCTAGTGCCACCACCAATTCAAAGTGAAAGGAGGCCATGGAGAGTTTTGATGCTTCTTGGTATCTTTCCTAATATATGGCACACCCTGGGTAGTCAATGTTTTTCTGATTTATCACCATGTACATTAAGTTAGTTGATTACTAAGTCCGAGAAATGAGCTTCAGGGGCACTGGCTTCAGAGAGGAAGGCTGGGAAACACGAAACAGGATGCACTGACACCACCGGCACGCACACAAGGGAGTGAGTCACGGTAACAATTCAGACAACCTGACTCTGGCAACGCATCAAAGCCTCTAATTTGTCCATGTTCAAGAATTGTCAAATTTTAATTAAACTTTTTAGAAGATGGAACATGTGGATTTTCCTGTGGATTGAACAAGAGTATGAGTCAATATAAGAAAAATCTTTTATGATTATAATTAATGATAACTTTTAAAGTATAGTTTGCCCTTTTTTTGCAATCACATTCTTGGCCCATTTTTCTATGGTTCAGAATACATTTGAAATTGGAGCTATAAGTTCAATAGTTTTAATATAGTTTCCACTGTATAAAACTAAAAGTGATTTCCTGGGGTAGGTCAACAGAATAAGATACTAGAGCAGAAAATAAGACTACAGGAAATGTCATGTTACCATAAAAGTAAACAGTAGTTTCTTGGAAAAAACTAAAGGATAATATGATTTTATAAAGAGATATGCAGGGAACCCATGCACAACATCAGAAAGGAATACAGATATTTCTATGTAGAGAGAAATTAATTTGGCCATAAAACAAAGAACCTGGTGTGATCTACTAAAATGCATAGATTTATCTCTTTTCCTCTTATATGCAGTGCCCAAGTAGGCCAGAAGCTGCTCATGGTTGGGCTGGAAGTCGCCCTCCTCTCTAGCTACGTCTCAGTCTGGTCCCACCACTGCTCACCCATTCATCACAGTCTTATTAAGTTATTTTTCTCTGATTGATTCTAAGCCATTTATCATTTTAGTAAATGACCACTGCAATTTGTTTCACTCTAATTACCATCTCTATGCTTGTACTGCTTTGGGGAAAGTAATTTATTATATGTATTCTAGAAAGAACACAAGAAATTACATGAAAAAAATATTCAGGTTTGGAGATAGATGTGCATTTGGGAAATTCTTACACGGACTCTATCTTAATTCTCTAGTGGAAGGGAAAGTGAGTTATATATGGACTCCAATGAATCACATATTCATGTATTTGCATGGGTTTATTATTTTTTCTTATCATCTATGGTAGCCTAAAATTTACTTTCAGAAGATTGCAATGAACTCAAGTTATCCAAAGATACCACTGCGTGTGCCTGCTCTTAACACTTCTTTTTATCTTCCTTTTTCATTTCATGTCACTGAAAAAAATTTTGGACCTATATTTTCAAAAATGTAACTCATTTTGTTTAACAAAGCAAAGTTTCTAGTTAGAAAGTGTGTACAATAGTTTACATTTTTCCTCATTTCATTAAAAAAAAATCCCAATCTCTTTGCATTGTTTATGTGGACTGATATATACCTACTTCTGCTCTTAATTTTATTTAAATGTTACAATATTAATAAAGTCAAAGTTTATTTTGAAGTATTCCTTAAGCACTATTAAAGTCTTTTAATTACACTTTGTGAGGCTGTTTATATTTGAGGTCAACAGTGGAATTTCTAAAATCTTAAAATGATACAATATTCCTTTCTGCTAAAAGAACAGACACAAGTTCCTTCTACGATATGATAGATCTGTACTTGTTTCCATTGAGACAGTATGGACCAAGTAAATGATAACTCTGTAAGGCACCAAGCTTTTTAGTCCCAGACTGAAAGCTATCCCAGCCTTAAATTGGTCGCCTGCTCCTGGGCTCCAGCTGGCTGGCCTGTCCAGTGCCCGAGACTCCCAGATGAAGGCTGTGGCTGCTCAGCTGGGGGTTGGCGAGTCTGTGGTGTTTCACCTGACAGCTCTGGGATACCCCAGTCACAGGGACTCACTTGGTCAACCAGAAAATGCCCGAAAGGGAGGCAGCTGTGTCAAAGAGGAAGCTCTATCAAAGGAACCCTGCAAACTGCAGGACTCAAGACATTTGGTCTTAGTCTGCAGGAGTCTGGCTCTTGGTTTCAAACCTCTGTGTGTTTCTTGAGGTTTAAGCAAGTGCAATTTGGCAGGTTGGTGAAGCAAGCTGCCCTCACTACCTCAGACTTGGTGCACAGTCAAGCCATTGCATCTCTGGACAAAGCTGCAGCCGAAGACTCAGGCCCCTGGCTGTGGTGTGTTTGTACTGCTAGCTGCCGCCTGTGTTTCCAGGTGTCCACTGAGGTCGTGTACTTAGGTGGTCTTCAGTCACTCCTGCTGAGGCCTCTTTCTAGGGGAAGGAGAGCTTTGAGGGTGCTTTCTCCTTTCTGACTCAATACTCAGGATTTTCCCACCAAACCTTTCCCTCATTCAGACCCCGGGGGCCATAAAACTTTTGGGGTCTTTTGTTTGGGTTCCCACAAAGTAGAGTGAACTCCATAGGGGCACTGACAGGCTGGCCCCCTAACTTTCTTTGGGGAAAGAGGAACATGGGGGTTGGCTCATTCTCTGTTCTTAGACTCCTGCTTTTCCACTGCAGTGAACAGTCAAGAGCTCAACCATTTCATTCATAGCTTGGTGCCTTAATTGACACCTGACAGCTCTGCTCCATCTCAGAGCTGACACCTGACATCCTGTTGTCTCCTACTCTTTTTGCCCCTTGCTGCCCTTCCTCTACTTCTTCTCACCTATGCAGAATGCATTAAACGCTCTGTGCTTTCCCTGCAGCTCAGTGGCCCTTCTGTCCAAACTTGATGAACATACCTGGTGTTATACCCGGAGGCTACCATGGCATCAAAGAAATTTCCTACCGTAATAAAGAGAGAAAAACAGACACTGGAACCAGAAAAGGTACATGGTTGTTCACTCTATCTAAAGCAAGGAGGGGAGTCACCCGATTCCTAGGTCTTGAAAATCAGAGGAAAACCTTTCGAGGAAAAAAATGGTAGATGAGAAAATAGATAAAAGGTTAAAACACAACTGATTGCTGTGAAGTTATAGCTGTTTCAACATCTCAAGCTTACAGAGGAAACAGGAGCAAGTCAGGTGTATCTCATGGTGGGCAAGGATTTCTTGGATATTAGGACAGAAACATGATCCATAAGCTTATTAGACACTGATAACTTGGACTTCATCAAATTGAGAGAGAACACTTATAAATACCATATCTTGGAAAGAACTCAAACCAGAAAATACAAAATATTGAAACAGTTTGATAGTGGAGAAAAAAAAGAAAATCATATGCATGCATTTCTGGTCCTCTGGCAGGCTGAGGTAGGAGTCTTTCAAACTTGAGCCCAGTCTGAGCAACTTGGTGAGAACCTGATTCAAAATTTAAAGAACAGAAGAAAATAAAATAAAACAGGGAGGGTTGAGTGTGTAGTTCAGTGAAAAAGTCTTTAGCTCAATCCTCAAACACAAAACAAGAAAGAGAGAATTTCATTAAAAATAATGCCAAGATATCACTACATACATATATTAATTCTGGAAAATTTCAAGAACTACAAGGAAAGACGAAAACTGAATCTATCATGCATTGCTGATGGAAATGCTGTGGCTCTTGGGAAAACAGTTTGCCAGTTTCTGCAAATGTTGGACACAGACTATTAGAATGCCCACCAAGTCCTCTGAGATGTCTACCCAAGAGAAATGAAAATTTGTGTCCACACAATCTTTTGTAGAATGTTCACAGAAATGCTATTTATAATAACCAAAACATATCTTCCCATTCCTGAATGGATAAGCAATAGTAAGCATATCCAAGTTAGAAGGAATATATGTAAATATATGAATGAACCAAGAATATCATGCTAGTTGAAAGTACCCACATGCAAAGGCAAGTTATGTTATGATTCTGCTTATATGAATTTTCTAGAAAAGGCACAGTTTTAGAGAGAGGAACAAGATTCCTTGTTGTCCAGAATAGAGGTTAGAAGTAGAGTTTAATAGTAAAACAGAAATAAGAATTCTTTGGGGTTTGAGGGAATTGTTCTGAAACTGAATTGTTGTGATGATGACATGATCATATAATTTTTCTAAAAATCCATGAGTGATGCATTTTTGGGGGGATGCACTTTGGTGTGCTAATGGGCCTCAGCAGCATTGCAACAAGGGGCAGTTTGACCCAGAATTACTTACCTGATACAGGAGTACCCCCTTGGCCTCTTTGTGTCCCTCAAAGCAAGGCCCCAGCATGGAAGAGGAGCTTTCAGAGCCCCCTTATGTTTGTGCCCAAATTAATGAGTCGTGATTCATTCAGCTAATATTTCTGAGCTCTTTCCTTGTGCCAGGCCCTCTCCCAGCCTCTGAAAATGGTGACGGTGGACGAGAGAGACGCAGCCATTATTTCTGAGGGGTTAACATTTTGGGGAGGAAGATAGAAAAACTCTGACAATTAAACTACTGCATATTAGGTAGAGAGGTAGGTTCAGAAGGATGCCCTCTTTTCTGAAAAAGCCACAGATGCCTATTTTAAATCAATTGTCAGAGGCTGCCTGGCTGGAGAAAGGATATTTGGGCAGAGATTTGATTCATTAACTAGTTAACCTGGAATTTAGTAAAGTGCAATTTCCAAACATTCTTCCTTCTATTGTTTTACATTTCCTCCCTGGATGAGGGGAGAATTATGAGGGAGCGCATCGCCTGGCTGAGGGTCCATGTGGTAACCAGCCATTCCCGGTTCCCAGGGCATATGGTGGGTCCTGACGGGGTACAGGTACCCCTGTCCCTGCAGCGCCCACCCCAGCCCTGGCCTGGACATGCTGGTTTCTCACCTCACTCAGTTTTCCCACTGAGCAGCCTGGGTGGGTTCTTTGCAGGGAGGAGCACCTCCAGGTAACAGGAGAGGGCTTCCTGTCCTCGCCTCTGGGCAGGGAGCAGCATGCGGGCTCAGGTTCTGGGAAGGGCAGCAGAAGGCACAGCCCGCCGGGAGAATGTGTTCACCAGCCCCGCATCAGCCACAGGTTTGGGCTCCAGCACCACAGAATAGGCCGGTGTGCATCGTCAGGTACGGCTGGACAGGCCCTCTGATTTTCACAGAAATTGGCAAGAAAGTGACTGCTACCTCCCACCTTGTGGATTCTCTCCACTCAGAGTAGTTGTGGGTGTCTGTGTCTTTCACTTTCTATTCTTCTGAATCTTTGTGGCAATCTGTACAAAGAGAAGACTGTGTTGTGCTTTAATTTCGTAAAAATATAATCTGCATTTTACACAGTTGAGTCTTTTGGTTCTCATTTATTGCCTAATGGCAGAACTGTACTTAAAACCAAAGGCTTTCATTTGCTTTCTGTCAGAAGGCCGCAGTGTTGTAAATTAAACTGTTGCGAATGAGTTTAATAAGAATTGTAGCTGCCTACTCATTCACTCTAATATAATGGTTAGTGGGAATGAGTAAACTGAATGGCCCTAGGTTTCCATCTTGTAAAAGCTTCATAGCAAAGACTTTTGTTAAAATAAGAATTTCATTCATAATGGTGTAGGTTGATGCTTGAAGGCAAAGTTCATTTGCTCCCTAGAACGATAAACTGATTCATGGCTCTGCCTTTTGCTAAAGACAAGGGACTGTCTTCTATACACTTGCATTTACTGGATGTTGTTGAAGAGCTGAGGTATCAATGAATTGCCTTTATATAGTAGTTCATAAAACTATTTATGGCAGTCATTAAAATAAGCATTCACAAGACGTGGTGCATGCTATGGTCGCTGGGAAAAGATGCTGGTGCACTGCCTTTGGTGAGGAAATGTGCTCATAGTATGAGCAAATGTTTATTGAACATGGACTACATGTAGTAAGCAGTTCTGAGCATCCCAGCATCCTGCCATTTATCTCTCACATCAGCCTTCAGGGAGACGCCGCCATCATTTCTGTCTTTCCACAGCGAACCAGTGCTCAGAATGTGCATCCTGGGCCAAAGAGTAAAGTTGATTTGAAGCCAAATGATCAAGTAGTACCTTCAGCCTTCTTCCCAGCCACCTCAAAATGAAGGATGTTTGCCTGGGGTGTTGTCTTGTCTGTCTGGTTGGTTGGTTGGTGAGACAGAGTATCACTGAGCAGCTGAGTCGCCCAGGCTGAGCTTGAACTTGTGATCCTCCTCCCTCAGCCTCCTAGAGCTCTGGGATTACAGGTTGCCTAGTACATGCCCTGTTTTAAAACCTCACTGTAAACATCATCCTATGTAAGAAGTCAGTACTTCATAATCAGTGCCAGTACTGCAGGTCAACTGGGACATGGGTTCTGAATTTTAGAACTGCACAAGGTTTCCATAGAAGAATTGTTAGCACCATTAATTTGCTTTTGGTCCTTTACGTTGAGGATGTTGCATGGAGTGGTAGCTTTACTGGTGTGATGTGCCCACCCCCACCTCCCACCATGGTACCTGTGGGGCCGCCCCAGGCCCTGCAGTTCACAGAATGCTCCCCACTTGGCGGAGCACCATATGCTCCTTTAGCAAAACACTTCAGTTAGATGCCAGGCTGTAATTTATACTCAGCATCCTCGAACTTGATGCTCTCCATTTTAATTATCTTCAAACATTTCTGGGTATATGTTCTTTAGGCTCAAGTGAATTTGAATGATTACAGATGAGTTTTTAATCTATGTGACAGATTGCTAAATTCTGGGCATATGGAAAGTTGGAAACAACTCAAACCAGGTAAGTAGAGGCTACAGACTCTCTCCGCCCATTGTCAGCTCCCCTCACATGTTTCTGTGGTCATTGTAAGCATATGTGTACAATTGCTGATGTCAGTAAATGTATAAACCTAGATGTGGTAATTCTCAAAAGTATGGGCAAAATAAATGACATATAATCCAAAGCTTCTAACACCATGCCTCACTGAAATTTTCCATAGCAGTATAGAAAGCAGTGTATTTTCTGGGCTTTAGGAACTTTTTCCACTGTTCACACTGTAAATAAGCCCATGGTATTTAAGGATAAAATTTTATTTTCTTTTGCTACAATTTTGTCTTCCAGAACAGAGTAAAGTACGTCCAGCTCTACACTCCACAGTTTGGGAAAGTCCAAAGCTTTCCAAATTCCTTCAAACTCTCAGGCACCCCACTTCGATGGCTGCATCCAGAACTGACTAGATGCTCTGCCTTTCCTGCTGTCCCTGGGCCTCACCAGGGTTAGGCTTAGCCACTTTCCCTCGCTGTGACAAAAAACCCTGACATAGTCACCACAGAGGAGGAGAGGGCTCTTCTGGTGTTCGGAGGTGCAGTCTGTGATCAGTGGGCCCATTGCTTGGAAGGCCTATGGTGAGGCAGGAATGTACAGAAGGGAGGAAAGCTGCTCACCCGTGGCAGCAGGGAGGGAGGGAGAGAGAGGCACAGAAAGCAAAGAACCTCCAAAGAGGGACCAGATGTACCTCCCAAGGCCAGGCCTCACGGTCCACTACCCGCAAGGACTCACCACCTCCTGTTTCTGTCTCCTCCCAATAATATCACCAAATTGTTACCACTGGTGCAGTTCCAGCCCCCATGACCCAATCACCTCAAAAAAACCCCACCTCTGAATACAGGACACTGTGGGGGTATATTTAGATCTAAACCACAACATGGTGTGTCGCAGACTTGAACCTCAGAGCTTTTATGAATTGGGCAAAGATTCTTCTTGAACAAAGAGCATTTGTGAAAAAATAAACTTTAATAAAAATATTGTGGGTCACCTACAGGCAAGGTCCATGCCATATACCCAACAGGAATTGCTGTCCCTTATAAGGCAATTCATGGTGGCCATCTTCCCACCAGATATTTCCTTGGTCCTTCTCTCAGCAGAGTCCTCCTGATGTGCTGGCTCTTCCCCCTCCCGCGCTGATCTTTCTACAGGGACTTAAACTGATTCTCCATCCTCCAAACTCTCAGGCATCAGCTTCTGAACATAAATGCATTAAGCTTTTTAGTAGAAACAAAATCTTTTTAAAGACATTCAACTTTCTTCTAGGGCCACTAAGAGGAAAGGTTTTTGTTCACTTTTCCTCATCACCCCCAGATGTCGAATTAACAAGCTGGAACAGCAGTTTACACATTTATCCACCGAAATACAGAGCTTCAGAAAAGAGAAACAGAAAATTCCACAATTATAGTCAGAGACTTCAACACCTACCTCCCAGTCAGTGATAGGACGGCTAAACAGGAAATCAATAACTAGAGAGAAATCTTAAACAATTCAAAAGCTATCAACAAATTTGATCAAATTGACATTTCTAGAACACTTCACAAAACAATATCACAATACAGCCTTATTGAACATAAAATGTTTACCAGCACGGACTATGCTGTAAGCTATTTAACAAGCCTCCATCAACTTGTAAGGATTTCACTGATGTAAAGTGTGTTTTATGACCCAAATGAAATTAAACTGTAAAGCACTAACAACAAGCTATCTGAAAACAAGCCCCAAAACATTTGGAAACTGAATAATGAATTTATAAATAACCTATTCAGAAATAAATTAATGAAAAGGAAATTTTAAATTATGTATACTGAAAGAAAATGACTATACAGCATATCAAAATTTGTGTGCTAATTTAATGTATTATATATAAGAAATTTTGTAATATGTAATGTACTGACAAAAAGAAACATCTGAAATCTGTGACTTTTCCTCTGTCTTAAGAAACAAAATAATATAAAAATTAAAGCAGAAAAATAATAAAAACATAAGCAGAAATCAATAAAAGTGATAACTAAAATAAAAAAGAAAATATCAATGAAATAAAAATCTGGTCCTTTAAGATCAATAAAATTGAAAACCAGAAATTAGGGGAAAAGGAGAAGATCAAAATTATCAATGTACTCAATTCAAAAGACAATATAACTATATAATATTTAGATATTAAAAGAATAATAAGGGAACTTTATGATGTTTTTGAAAATAAACTTGATAACTCAGACAATTCTTTAAAATAAATAAACCACAAAACCTAGCCAAAAAGAAACAAAATATTAAAGAGAACAATATCTGCCAAGGGAATTGAATTTTTGGCTAAACTACTTCCCATAAAGTAAACTCCAGGTCCGGATGGCTTTCCTGAGAATTCTTAGAAACATCTAATGAAAGGCTAATCCTGAATTTATGCAAACTATTCTAGAAAATGAAATGATGGGAATCCTTTCTCAACTTAATACATGATGCTATTATCCTGACACTACAACCAGAAAAACAATTCAGAAAATAAACGACCGCCCATGTCCCTTAAGAACACTGTGGCCATGAACATCGGCATGTCTGTGTGTGTATGAAGTGTGTGTGCGTGTGTGTGAGATTGTATGCTTTGTGAGTCTGCATACACATCTACATATGGAGGAGACTCCTTCAGTGAAGTCTGGGAAGAAGTAGAGAAGGTGGATTTAAGGTTACTGGTGGGTGCTCTTACTTCTCATACTTGTGTCCCTGGGCCATTACCACCGGTTTGCTGTCTACACAGGGACGTCTAAAACAGTTCCTCAGACTCGGTGTTCTACTAAAGGATGAATCTGAAGAGGTAAGAGAAATACCGGTCTTCACAAGTTCTTCAATAATGGCGTTTCCTAAAGATAAGGGACCCGGTCTGCCCTGTGGGCTGCAGACTGGCTCATCACCCTCCCGATCCCGGCCAGCAGTCCCTGCCTCTCCGCGAACACCTCCCCTTCCCTCCCATGGTTTTCTGTCTCCTTGCAACCAGACCATGTGTCCGTGGGACTCCTGAGGCTCTGATGCCCCCTTCACTTGAGTTATTTTCTTGACAGTTTTATACATTTTTTTTCTTGTACATTTTATGTGTGTGTTGGGGAGACAAGTGTTGAAAGATAAAAACTGATAACCAAAGTTGTATGTTTCTGTAGTTATGAGTTTTAGCGTGGATCGTGTGCTAGATCCTCATCAAATTCCTATCAGTATGCGCAGAATAAGGCTAGGAAATGAAATGTAGTAATGAAAAGTCCATCCAAAAAACATATTGAAGCTCTTTATGACTGAAAAGTAATAAAGACTCCTTGTATAGGTATATCTTGTATAGGTATATCTCTATACCTTTTTGGACTCTCTCTCTCTCTCTCTATGTGTATATATATATATACACACATATATGTATGTGTGTACACTTATATGTGTATGTATATACGTATATATATATATGCTTTGGTGGAAGATATTTTGGTGGAACAATGTAAGTTATGGAATTGGTGCCCATGAGTTACATGGCTGTAATCTCAGCACTCAGGAGGTTGAGGCAGGAGGAGGAATGTGAAATGTGAGTTCAAGGATATAGACTAAGACCCTTCCTCAAAAAGAAAAAAAGATATTGAAGAGTATTTCCAAATAAAGCTCTCATGAATCTTATTCAATTAATACTGTCATTATACACATAACGGGGGAAAGAAGATGTTCTTGAGCTTCATATATTCCGTGATAAGCTTCAGCTCAGGCAAAGCAGGTTGGGGAATGAATGACTACAGCAGTGCAGGACAGAGCTGTGTGGTCCACACTGCAGGGAGGAGTGGGCATGTCCCATAATCCTCTGCTGTTACCCCTTTCTTGGGGATTTAAACTAACCATTAGCTTCCATTGGCAAAGCAATTGGACACGTAAGTGACAATGTTGGGTGTGTATTTTATATTGTATTTATTCTTATATCTGTAAGCAAATACACAGAATATACATCTTACAGCTACAGAGTAGGTGATAGAATGTCAAAAATAACATTTAGTATGACTTCTTTATACATGCTTTGACAAAAAGAATTGGTATTTACCTGTATCACACCAAAAATATAAAATATTGTCAAGAATATAAGGATATACTGTAGGAAATAAGAAATATAAATTTATTAAAATATAACAAACATCACTTTTACTTCTTTTGGAGGAGAACAGGAAGCAGGATATCCAGTGGGTCTCACAGATCAGAAGGTCTTCATCTTTTCCTGAAGGGCTGGAGTTTGGAAGCTCATCTTTCTATTTCTTGAACTCACATTCTCCTGTATCTTACTATAAGCCCAGCACACCTTTTACTTGTTCAAATGATTATTTTTTTCAGACATGCCAATTCAGTTACTAAAGAAGATTTTAAAAGAATACCCTGGTGATGCTAAAATGATAGTGGGTCAATGATACAGCATTTCTAGGCCTCCACTATTTCTGTAGTTAAATGCAGATACATCAGTTCGCATAGAGTTTTTTCAGACCCAATTAATAGTTCCTGTAAAAACAGATATAATGATTTTCTGAATAGTAGCTGAACATCTTGGTGTGTAGCAAGGCTTATGAAGCTAACAGAAAGCAAGTGAAAAGCCTTTGTTCAGTGTCAGAAAGATACATTTTTACTTTGCTTATGAGAATGGATATACAGATGCAAAAAGCCTAATTAAATGAATTTAGTTTATCACCAGGGCAAAGTGTCTGACAATTAAAGGGAATACAGTTTTAAAAAAATCATCATAAACAGCATGGTCAAAGCTGTATTTCAAGAAAACTAAAGCACTTTGTTGTATTTGCTGAAAAATTTGCTCAGAAAAAATTAGGTGCTTGTGTTATCAATGGAGAGATTTTGGTTGGCTTGTTTGCAGTGACAGAAAGTGCCATGAACTGGGTTTCTCGGGCAAGTACATGTATGGCCAAGCCTTAGCTGGGGAATGCTTCTTGGTAGGGTTTACGTTACACAAGATCTCATTACCTCTTAATTCTCCCACATGAATCTATCTGCCAGTATGTTTTACTTGTATATTGCAATCCAAGAATATGTGCTTATTCTATAAATCTGCCGCCTCTGACTACAAACATACTGCAAACATACTCTGGCTGCAAACATCGAGGCCTGATTTGCTGATCTGGAAAGATGGTGGTTGTACTTTTACCTCAGTGACCAGTAACTTCTCTCTCAGCTCTAGGACTCCCCAGGAATAGCCGTGCAGTTTGAACGTGGTGGAGCCAAATGAAAATCATTTCCCATGCATGATGCTTTGTTTTTTTGTAATCTTTCTGCTCTTTCACTCATTTTCTGGTTTGGCAATTTCTTCATCAGATAAAAACCACACAGTATTACCTTCAGACACATCCTATGGTAGGGAAGGCCATTTATAAACCATTCATCTGGAAGACCATGTATCTGGAAGTCGCTGGAGCCTGCAGGTCAGGTAGGAAAGACAGAGACAGTGCTAGTGGACATAGGACAATCTTGTCACCTACAGTGGCCAAGAGACACGAAGCACAAGCTGGAGCTGTCATCAGGTACCCTTTGGTATGTTCTTCAATTTGTTTTGGAAATCTGAAAGTCATTTATCAACTGTGGTTAATGCTCTCTCAAAGTTTGGAGCAGGAAAGTGGAATGATAAAGCCTACCAAGCCACCCAGGAACACAGCTCAGGAGTGTGTGCAGGGGAGCACAGGATGGGGGAGCCAGAGAGAAAGTGTGCAAGGGGGGTTGAGGGTCTGAGTGAGCAAAGTCCCTCCCTTTCCTGACAAGAGTGCTCAGCCGGCATGGGGCAATACAACGTGCCAGCGTGCAGGACTGCCAGTCATTTGCATTTGCTTTTATTTTGATAGCATTTCTGAGGCCATATGGAACAATCATGAAGGAGCCCTTTAGGTGTAAAGTTCATTTGTTTATGGTAAATTTTCAGCATTATGCAGTCATCACAATTCATTTTTAGCACTATGGTGTATCCCCAGGAAATAGATGCTTGGCCTGCTGGCTGTCAGTATCCTATGTTTGGCTTTGTGTCGCCCCTTTAAAATGTGTTTCTGTACATGGTTCACAATGTATGTACTACAGTAAAGCACGTTTGTTAATAATATGTAAATAAAGTGGTAGGGACATTGAGCCTACATCAGTTCCCCGGTAGATGATTTCTGATGAGTTTACAGTGTTATTATGTTGGGTTCATAAGAGAGGAAAGGACCAGGTAGAGGACCAGAGGGACTTATTCACTGACATAGTTCTGATCTGCATTTTACATTTATACACACACATATAATATATAGTTATATTATGCGTACACACACAAATATAGTCATATAGTTAATGCCAAAATCAGTAGGTTTCTGTTTGAAAAATTTCAAACCTCTGTGTTTTGTAAAATAGATTAACTTTTTTATTTCAGGCATTAAGACAGATAAGAAAATCACGATGTTAATGGACACACCTTAATTGTACAAGAGGTTTCTAATCATACCTTAAATCTTAAACACAACTTTAAATATTGGAGAAAGTGAACTCCGAACCGGTCAGTGATTGATGAAGTCTATGTAAATTAAGTCAGTCCAGACACTGTAATTATGGGATGACAGTGTCTTGTCATGGGTAGGCAATGAAAGGACAAAGTTTCAATTTAAGATAAGTGTTTGACCTTAGCTTTTTCAAATATTGAACTTTCTATTATATTACTATATGTTTTGATTTATAATATTATAACTTTCATGATAAAGTTTAAGAAATATAAATTAAGTACAGTTTTCAGACAGAACTTCAAAATATGAGTAATTTCAGGATTCTAACTAAACTCTCAAATCCACTAAAATAAATGCTCACTTCAGGAACAAACTGAATCTGTTATTTGTCCCTCTAAGTCATGAAAGCCGTGTATTACAAAACTGCAGTATAAAGGGGAAAAGTAACAGTGATTAATTCTTTAAACTTTTAGTTGAAAGAATAAGGTGAATGCCAGCACAACCAGAAAGAAAAACCTCATTATTTCTAGAAACACTAATAAGTTTCATCATTTCTGACAACAGGGTAAAGACTGGTACACCTGCAAAATCTGCCACAATACTTCTCCATTAACTACCGAAATATTTCTTATCCAATCTACCATGTTTGTTTCTCTGTAATCTCATTCTGATTTCTCCTAAAATATGAAAAAGCACCGCAGAGTATACATACAACTAACCAATTCCTCACCATACATTCATACTTATTAGTTTTTATTAGAATTATTCATGCTTTTCTATAATTCTTGGGAATCCTGATGGGGTTGAAATAGCAGCCTGGCTCGGCACACGAGACAGTGTAGATAGTGACCCAGTGACCCCGTGGAAAAACCATAGCCGTTTCCTACACCTAATGCTAAAGTTCACTGGTAGAAGAAGAAGTTCTTCGTAAGAAGTTCTTGCTAAAGCTATTCTGAAGCTTCTCTAACTGGGTTTGAAATGTCACTGATGCTATAAGGCACATGGCCCAGGGTCTCTCACATCACCATGTCAACTAATTTGCAATATTCTCGTATTATAGAATCTTTCTTGAAGATTTTAAAAATTAATTTCAGAGGGCCGTAATAAAGTGCTATTGTAAAGGGAAAATTGAAAGCCTGAAATATGCCCTGTGAAGTAAGTCTAGAAATTAGTGACATTAATAATGCAAATTTATCTAGGTGCTTGGCCTTTTTTGAGAACTTTGTGAGCAAAGATGAGGTGAGTCTACTTTTGATGCTCATGGAAATTGCAGAGTGCACAGTTGAGGCAGAGCGCCTCCATTTGAGAGCAGTTTCTCTCCCACAGACTCTATCTTCTGAGTGGTGAACTGGGAATCCTGTACCATGGTTCCTGAAGTGCAACAACGGACAGAAAGAGAAACATCCCCAGCCACTGTCACCAGGCCGGAAGAGAGCAAGACAGACATGCTCTTTGGATCTAATTTATTACTTACATTACTGGCAATGAAACTTCAGCTGGTTAATAATCCCCCTTCTTTAATTGAGCAGATAATGCAATGTAAAGAATAAAAGCAGAAACTTGCAGCCTAGTACTGACTGTCCTGGAGTGTAGTGTGGAAACTGCTCCAGCACAACTGAAAATTTGCAAAGACTAATTAATGCATCATCCTCTACTCTAATTGGCAAAGTAGCATAAGACAGCATATTAAAGAAAGCCGTACATTACTCACAAGTCAAGTATTTTCCAACAATACAATAATAGTCAATCTTAAGAAATCCATTTTATCAACTGAACCAAGTAGAAAAATCAGTCTCCCCGAGTATTCCCAAAGACAAGTTCCATATAAATTGTAAATTCAGATGTAAAACTGTAGATTCACAATTGGCAGAAGAAAGCACAGGCAAAATGTTAAACTTAGGAATGGGATATTTTTCCTATGATTTAAAATTCAGATACAAGAAGGAAAAGGAATGATATATTTGACTACAGGGAAAAATCTTTTGTTATAACCAAAATAACACATATAAATTTAAAACATTCAATAGTCAGACTCAGACTCATATAATTTAGCCAAATAATTTCCATTCATAATTGATGAAGGGCTTCTAAAAATAACCAAGGATGAAATGAACAGTATACATTACTGTGCTTCATTTCAATTCATGTGGAATCAGCTTGAATTTATGAAGTTTAAACCTTTGACAACTTTTAGCATCATGCATGGAGAATTGAGGTGACATTTCATGCTTGATCTTCAGATATTAAAGATCATTTCCCTTCACCTTATGTTTCAAATCATAGCTTTATTATATTAATTATGTTTGGTTATATGTGCCAATTAACCATGTATCCTTCTCAAAACTCTCAAAATATTGCAAAAAAATTAACCTATTGACACCTACTCACATATTATATATAACAGATTCCTAAACCAATGCAATTATTATGTACGTAAAGTGAATGAGAGTAAAACATTTTAAAAATTTAAAAAACAAACACTACCTTCCTATTCTAGTTGCTTCAAATAAAAGTCCTTTTTAAAATTAAAAAAGAATTAAAATGCGCTTGGCAGTTTCACAGAGATCCTGCCAAAAGTGTCCTCTGTTTTATTATAAAATTATGATGCATGGTGAAAGCATTGGATAATTTCAGCCACTTGATCAAAAGATGTCTAAAAGACTTAGGCAGAAACAATTGCTCTCATTATATTGTATAACTTAGTAATTTGGCCATAGCAACAAAAACATAGTAAAAAATATAATAAATATAGTAAATGCTCTTCATGGCTATCATCCTGTGTGTTTGTGACTTTAGATTGCTATCACTAGATCACTAGACTCCCAGGATCATATCGGTGACTCCTCACCCACTATCTCCCCAGGAACATCTAAGATACATCCTAACCCAACATGGGAAAAGCAGAATTGGACCATTTCTCATACCTGCCCTCGCTTCCCAGTCTGTTGTGCACGTTTGACCTCCTTCTTTCTCTAGTGTGACACACATACCTCATCTCTTAGGAAATATTATTTGGTACTTCTACCTTCAAAATGGTAGTGCTCCTGCCTTGTGAGCGTAAGGTCCTGAGTTCAATTCCTGGCACTTTACCTACCCTCACTTATGTTCAAGCTCCTCTCGCTTCATACAGGAATCACTGAAATGGTACACAAACCACACAATGGTTTTCCTGTTCAGGAACTTGACCCCTTATATTCTGCCTTCAGTGCAGCAGCCAGAATGATCCCTACAGACATGAATGATACCATGTAAGATCTCTGCTTATAACCCTCCAAGGCCTGAATTTTGCTCAAGTTGAAAGCAAACTGTCTTGCTACAAGATACTATTTAATCTCCTTGTCTTCCTCATCCAGTGCTCTAAATTATTATGTACAGTAACATAGAAAGCAGATATTATATGCTATATGTCATATTAAAAAGAAAAGATAGATTGTCTCCAACTATTAATTTCATATGATAACTTCACTGTAAGCTTTTGTTAAATAGTAAACTGCCTTGAAAAGTTAAAATATCAACTAAATGAGACAGAAAGCTAAAGCCAATTTATACTAGGTTTTCTGGATTTATCAGAGTGGCTTGCTTATTTCTGGAAATTCACCAAAGTACCTGGAAGTCTAAGATGCCAGGATAGAAATTCTTGGGTTTCCCTGGTGCAAACTTTATGGAAGCTTTGTGAAAGGGCTGCGATACACACACAGGAGCCCCCAACATTTGTTATGCTTGAGAGAGGACCTACATCTTGCTGGGAACATCCATCTCAGCATGAAGTTCATTTTTGTTATTTATTCAAGGAATAGGGCTGAGGGATCCAGCTCATGCTGGGCACTAGGCCAAGGTTAAAGGGGAGTAACACAAGTGTCTGGGTGCATTAAAAGTTGGGTAGGAGCTCTGAGTTTTATTCTTGTTTGCAAGATCCACTGTAACCATAACATTTGTGGAATCTCAAAGCACCGATGCTGACCTCCAGGTGCTTGCTTAATGGAGTCAGTGATGTTTTCAGCCCTTCATTAGTTATCTGTATATGCTGACATTTAACTCAGTGGAGAGAATTTTAATGCTACTTAAATTCAACGTCCACTGCCGATCATCCATAATTTCACTGTATCATGATGCGATGAATAAAAGTGTCAGCCTTTATTAAGTTTACTTTTAAAAATTCAAAGTTTTTGTAACTCTTTCATCACTCCATTTTTCGTATTCATCTGGCTAAAAGTACCTCTTTATCATTTCTGGTGTTTTTTTTTAATATTGGTTCAAAATTGTACTTTTTTATTCTTTTTAAATTTTCAAAAACATTATTTTACCTTATAAAATGTGCATGAGCTCACTCTAGTTAAAATGTCAGAATTATTCATGCCCTATTGTTTATTCTCCTCAATTGCAATATACTGTGGATTTACTCCAATTCAACCACAGAAATGCATAATGATAGATATTTTGGAATTGTGCTCAAGACAATGAAAGATAATATGAAAACACTATCATAATAGCAACACCAGAATGAAATATGAATCATTTACCTTTCTTATTTATCTCACTCTGTAAGATTTGACTGGATATATCTTTATCAAAAAGAAATGAAAACAAAACCTTGTATATACCACAATGCACATATTTTCTTTCACATTTTCAATGTATGTTGGCGATTGAGGACCTATTTTTTCCCAAGGAGTATGCAAAGCCGCCTAGTCAAAAGCAGCTGGGCCTGCTTGAGCAGCCCTCACCGAGCAGAGTGTGAAGGAAAACGCTATGTGCTCGGACAAAGCTGTGGAAACACGCACACACTCGCACGCAGGCACACACGCACGCATGGACACACATGTGTACACGCGCACACACGCACGCACACTCACGCACTCACACACATGCACGCACACACATGCACGCACGCATATGCGCACTCACACACACACACACAAACACACACATACACACTTACAGCTGGCGAGGCCATGCTATGCGGTAAATGCATTCTTCCTGAGCATAATGAGAAACCAGAATGGCTTCACGAAGGAAAGAACTGTTGAAATGAATCTTGAAATTTCACTAGTTGCTACATGGGGAAGTATTCGTATAAGAGGGAATATTTTTCACAAAACCTGAAATTCCTTGTGTGTCCAAAGGAAACAGGAGCACTTTGTCGTGACAGGTTCCTCCGGTGGGTCCCAGGGCTGAAGTTAGAGGCAACAAGAAATGGGACTTGAGCAGTGGGGACTCCAGTGGCCTAAGGTGGGTGGTCTGTCAGCCAGGGGGCTTTGGGGAGGCTGTAACGGGGAGCAGGCACAGTCACGTTTTTGTCTCACCAGGGTAACTTCGGAGGGAATGTGGATGATGAGTTAGATGCAAGACTGGCACCAGGTGAGTGCAGGAGGACGTCCCTACGATGACCCCAGTGAGAAAATTAGTGACCAAGCTGAGACAATAAGGAAAAGAGTGGTGAAGATGAAAGAATTGCAGTAATCTAGGGCATCATTTTGGAGCTGGAAAGCAGAGAGCTAGGGGGACACATTTTAGGACTTGGTTCTAAGAATAATTACATGTGGGGGTGAATAAAGATCTGAAGTGGAGTGGAATAGTGGGAAGGAGTAGGACAAAATTACTAGGGGGTGAGTGAGCAGTTGTCTCCAAAACCACAGCAGATGCACTGATTCGCTGGCAAGCCCTGGGGCTCAGCACAGAATTAACTGCATTCACCGCTAAGGTGGAGGAAACAGCAAGATCAGCAGAAGGACAGGGCTTGAGCTCCTCACAGTCCTCTCCCAGGGAAGCTGCAAGGAATGTGCAGTTCTTCTGGGTCGGTGGGCTGTGTGAGATGGCCTGTCTACCTGGGCCTTGTGAGGGGATCAGGCCCGGGTATTTTTCGAGAGGCTGGTCACACAGACACTTCCTTCCTTGCAGGGACAAGCAGCCCACACTCACCGAGAAAAGCAGTTGCAGGGAGGGGACCATGAGCTACTTATCACTTCGGGGATTTATGGATGTATAAATCCGGTTAGGGACCTAGGTACTGGTCCAGTTTTAGGTGCCAGCCAAAACCTAACATTGCATACAAGTCTTTTAAGGATAGCAGCCCTGCTTTCATATTTACCTGTGGTTTCATTTGCCTTTATTCTTCATTATTATTTCATCTATTGTTTTTTATTAGCATATGTTTGTGATACATAATAATTGCATTCCTTTTGCTAACCTGGTTTTCCCTGTGTGACTCAAAGAAACGAATAAAGCAATACTTATAAGCTATATTAACATATACAGTTGGTATAAAGATATCAGTTGTTACAGTAACAACATAAAATGAGGATGAATTTATAACAGTGCTTATACTGAAAATAAATTGGTATCGTTATGTAAAAATAAGCAGTGTGCAGTCTGTCATCTTTATAATTATACAGTAGAAAGAAAAAAATTGTGGTAGCTGCCTGGCTTCAGGGGATGAAGGACACACATGAATCAAGAATGATGGGGATCATATTAGAACTGCAATGGAAATCAGCACAGATCCTCAAAAACTGAAAGGAGAAATTCCATCTGACCCAGCTATTCCACTTCTAGGTATCTCCCCAAAGAATTAAAGACATCACATTACAGTGAGATTGAATATCCATGTTTACAGCAACACAACTCATAGGAACTAGATCTTAGAAACAGCTTATGTGCCCATAAACAGGTGAGTGGATAAAGAAAATGTGTTATTCACACACCATGGAGCACTACTGTGTCATATAAAAGGATGCACTTGAGTCATTTGTAGGGAAAAAGGGGCACCTTGAGACCATGATGCTAAGTGAAATAAAGCAGACACACAAGCTTAAATATCACGTGGTTTCTCTTATATGAGAAACCCAAAGTATCAATCAAGAGCAAAATAAAAGATAGATAATAGGAAGTGGGGAGAGAGGTCTCTCTCAAGACAGAAGCGGACCAAGAGATGAAGGAGGTGGGAGAGAAAGGGAAGGGAGGTGAAAAACAGAATTAAGATGCTTTATATAAGTGTACCAATTCCATGCAAGGAATGTAAATGTTATGCACTGTAAACACTTACTAATAAAAATAAATTAATTAGGTATTTAAAAATAAAACAAAGAACAATGATGCTAAGCCTTCGACCAGGGGGGAACAGACTGAAAAACTTGTCATCCAAAAGGAAGAGTCAGAGACAGGCATGAGATGGCAAGTCTGGTTTTGAGTTGACTGAACTAAGGTGAGGATGACAAGCCTGTGCATATGCAGCCCTGGAGAGACAGTTTTGGTTCAGAAAGGGTGGGGAGTGTGATTCAACAGCAGCCACCGCTGGGGTGAGAAATCCGGGTACCTACGGTGACTTGAAGCAAGGCAATGTCTCTGTTTACAAGCTGTCTTTAATACTATTTAAGTACACCCAAGGTTGTTTTGCTGTTCTCCTGTGAACTACATAATTGGCGGCAACCATCCCAGCAGCAGGCTTGCTGTATGACATCCAGAGTGCACCCGTGAGGTTCAAGGCAGACAGGTGGGGGAAGAGTAACATCAGAGGCACGCGATTCATGCTCTAGGTGTGCTGGATTCCCTTTATGACTGAGGAGACAGAGGAAGTACATTAATACCCACAAAATGAAGAAGACAGGTTTAAAATTCCATCTGGCTTTGGATGAGAATTATGAACCAAACAAAAGTCAGTACATGTTTAAGGCAGAATGAGCCAGTATCTCACATTCACTTACGATCACCAAAAGGTTCACAGGAAGTTGAAGCCAGACACGTTGGGTCTGCTTTAAGATTTCTCACTGAAGAATGCTGCAGGAAGGAGGTACCTTGGGGACTGAGTTCATGTAAAGTCTGCCTTGAATAAGAATTCAGGGTGCCCTGGAAAACTGGAATAACCCAATAATTTTGCTCTTGACGAGTCAGATCACATAGGGATATAACCACGAGGAATTTGCTTTTGTTGTTTGAGACAGGGTCTCACTGAGTAGTCAAGGCTGGCCTTGAACTCACATCCTCCTGCCTCAACCTGAGGTTGCAGGCTTGTGTATGCCACCTGGCTTCCACTAGGAAGACTGAGTCAGTCAAGAGCAAGGTTCATTGCTTTTCATATCAAACAATGGGCTCTTGCATGGGGATCTGCTTATGGTACGGAAGCCCACGGGGAGGCTAACCAAGGTGCTGCTGTGCACTGGGTACTTTTTCTGGGGTCAATTAGTTCATGGGAGTGCTCGGGTACAATTGCACAGATGCCCACACTCAGAATGGCCACACACTCGGTTTCAGGCTCTGGTGTCATAGTCTTGAAATTCTTAATTTTATTTTTGAACTTTTCTATGATATTGGAGTGAGTTTATTTCTAACTTTTTATGAAAAAAATTGTAAAAAAATAACAGAATAATAACAGTGAAAACAGTCTATCATAATTTTAATAAAAGTAGTTACTCAGAGTACAAGACATAGACAAAAAGATTCCCTCTGACCAAGAAGAAACAAACAGATAAAACACAAAACTTTCTTTTCAATGAACTAAGAGAAACTAAACAAAACACATTTTATAGACAAAAAAGGAGCAAACTAGTAGATGGATACATAGGAAGTAGGGAGAAGTTCAAATAACTTCCCAAATGACCTTTTCTGTTGTTTAAAGGTATTTAAAATACATGAGCTGATGTTTCCTAAGTCAAATATGGTGGGCAAAGGAGCCATGGGCGGGGTGAGTGGGCATACCCCCCCCCCCACATAGCGCAGCCCTCAGCAGGGCCCAGAGCCCGCTGCCCTTCAAACTCGACCTGCCTTGGAAAGGAGCTTGTTCCAAACACGGAAAGGTGATGGCCTTGCAAGGAACACAATCAAGGAGCCCTGTGGTATCTGGTTTTTAAAATCGTGTTAAATCCCCATGTCTGTCAATCACTCTGCCAAACACAAGGGCCGACAAGGCCAGGGCTAGGTGGAATAATCCCAAGTCAGAGGAAGGTGAAGGGGAGCGTCTTGCTGAGGACACGTAAAGCAGTGGAAACGAGCAGATAGAAACGGGCGTCAGTTACCTGGGTCTCATATGCACAAAATGGACTTGTCCGCCTATGGGTGCCGCAAAACACGAACTGTGTAAAATGGGTGATTTTGAACGTGAATTAAATGCCTTTATCTTGTTTCTTAAAACTGTTCTTACAAGGTATAGATATAACTGGTGACATTTTCGCTGAACGATTTTTAATTTTAATTGTCTTTACCTAGATTGATCTGAATCAAGTGCCATCACAGATATGTTGCAGAAAAAAAAAGATAAAAAACTTTGCATTTCAGGACTTTTAACTATGCTCTTTTGCTTGCTGTTTGAGTAAGAATACATTTCTGTTTTTGACTTGAGCCTACCAATTAGGAAGCTAGTCCTGAGCGAACGTTGCTATTCTTTTGTGACCATTCTCTAAATTCTATGATACTCACCACAACCTGGATGGTTAGCTTATGTGTCTAGAATAAAAATAGAACCCAATTTTATTATTACGTACACCTTTAGATTCAGTTGTGAAGCAAAATTAAGATGTCACTTTGTAATTGTACAATGTTATTTGTGATTTATTTATTTCCTGAAGAAAAGGCTAATTAAATTAGGGGTGGCACCTTAAACTAATCTTAGACACCAGAAGAGCATTACTGAACTTATCTATTGAAGTTAGACAGTCGCCACTGAGCCAATGATAATCATGTGACTTCTCTACCTGTGTCAGAGAAAATAGGAAATGGGGTCATTCCCCAATCCTTCAGTTCATACTCCAGCTATGAAAAGAAGACTCAAAGAAGGACCAGAGCTTTGCTCTGATGGCCTGGACTCCTCAGGAAGTTCTGTGTGGAAGAGGAAATGAGTGAGTTCCAGGCCCAGGGAGAGAGGCAACGTAGGGCTCTGTGTGCTTCCTGTTTGCTCCCATGAGTGCCCTGTAAACTGTCTGAATGAGCAACAGCAAACTAAACCCTGGTCGCAGGGCAGTCAAATCTTGTTTCAAGAAGGGTCATTAAATGTCAAGCATGTCACTGGCCATGCCCACCATTAGCACAGAAGTCATAAAAATGTGTGCCTTTATGTCCCGAATTAGTAGACGTTGTTAATGTTATGTCATGTCTTCCCACATGGCCAGTAGGGTATAATTGATGCTCAAGAGGGATTAATTTGTTGAAATGTAAAAGTAGGCTGTGTGACAATAGGAACTATAGTAAAATATAAAAATTCTGCCACAGAACCCAAAGCTGGAAAACAATGGTACAGACACGCCTGGAACACCCATAGATAGTTCTGAAATCCATCCTTGCAGAATGTGGGTAAACCAAGAAACAGTTGAACATACAAAGGACATGGGAGAACATTTTCACGAGACAGTCATGCCAACCAAAACAGGTCTGTATTGTGTATATAAGAAAAACAAGAAAGCAGTTAGGAGGAACATAATGCCATGTAATATCTGCCTATAAACATGTGATATGTGGTAAACAAAACAGAAACTTCATAAAATCTGTTTCTATACATCACACACATGCAAAGTAAATATCATGTTAAATGCTGGGTGCATATTCACATGGCAATAGGCATCCCTGAGATATGGGGAGATACATCTAAGAATGGAACACAGCAAGTTAAAAAGAAACAACATGCAGACATTGAAAATGCACCTCACAAAAGACTTCCAGGCTGATTTAATATAGCAGCTTGCTGGTGAATAATGAAGGTGTCCTCCTGTGAAAGAACTATTGTGAAATCTTCAAGAGGACGAACATGGCTTGAAAGATCGAAATATGAAATCTACTATCATTTAGTTATTGGAAGTGCTGCTTTAGGCTTGTGATCAGTCAGGTCAAGTTTCTCTGATTCTAGAATGAAAATTTCTTGTATGTTACTGTAACAAAAGGAATCACTGGTTATTTAAAAGCACTATTTTCAAAAATATGTTCCTCATGTTTTGAAAGATATTTGTAAAGCTTCTTCAACTACCTTTCCTTGGGAATTGCTTTCCTGTAAAATTTCTTGACAAATATAATCTTCCTCCTTTTACATATTTGTCAGTGCCTGAATTTTATTCCCCACTCACAAAATTGTTTTCTTTATAACTCTTTTTTACCTTTTATTGAAATATAATGAAGATTTTATTATTATAACCTTGAAATCAGCCATGAGATGCTATTACATTTTAATGACATTACTAAATTCTGGAACAATTTTCAAGCAAGTTTTTATTTTGAAATAATTTAAGACTCATTACAGTTTGAAAAATTAATATGGACAGTTCCTCTATACCCATGCATCTGCCTATAAAAATAATCTCCTATGGTATCACAACATATTGTCCGAATGATAAAAACAATTTTGGTATACTACCAACATCGGTCAGACCTTAGAAGATTACACCAGTATCATGCCCACATTTTTTTTGGGGGGGGGGAGGGAGGATAAATGTCAGATGATAGCATTTGTGTGCATTTGAGTCTTCATCACCAGAATGAGCCTCACCTGCAGATCACCCCAAAGAAACCCCCTTAAGAGCCACCAGCTTCCCAACTCTATGCCCTAGCTGCTACTTTGTTTCTCCCATCAAGGATGATACAGCAATAGAGTCTTGGATTATGTAAGCCACCTGCTTTGGCTGCCAGCCCAACCCAATACCCATGGGACCTACTACAGTTGTGTACATCGGGGTAACAAGCTGTTGCGTGTGTCATGGTGTATTGGTACTACATGATTCAAATTCGCTACAAATTAAGGCTTCATAATATTCTGGCCAGAAGGCACCCTGTCCAGATTTCACAGAACACCATTACATGTAGATGGTCATATGCATTTAGGGAAATTGAGCCTCATTGAACATCTACCTGAGTTCTCTGTTTGCCTGGAAAAGAGAATTTTGCCTTTAAACATAGAAATGGAGAATACATTTATATAATCAGTATTTATGAGTGTATGCTATGTATCAGTCATCATAGCATGGTAATTTCCTCTGCCTTTATGAATCTTCAGGAGAAGAGGAGGAGGAGGAAGAGGAGGAGAAGGTGGAGGGGGAGGAAGGAGAGGAGAGAGACACAGGCAGAGAGAGACAGAGAGACAGAGAGACACATGTGTCTTATTGTAAGGGTACTCATACCAAAAGCCCCACCTCCCAATACTAGTACATTGGGAAGTGATAACATAACATTCTATAACAGTAATTTAAAAATATATATTAATATCAGTAGCAGCATAATAAAAGTCAAGCAAACTGATGATTAATCAAAGTTGCCTTGAAAATATTATCAAGAATAATGAAACCTAATAAATATCAGCTCTTTAATTCAAGTATAAATATGATACATTAATCTTATTAAAATAGATTACATTTCCAGATTTTGATGTAATCAATCATGTAATATGACAGAAAGGTTAATTTCATTTGTAAAATGTGTCCTAAAAGTTGGTTCAAATAAAGACCCTAAAACATATGGACCCATTTAATAACAAATTTTCTATGTAATTTAGAGATTTCAAACAAGTTATACACTTGGATATTCTAAATACATACTGTTTTCCAACTTAGACTGCTGGTGCTGGGCCATGGATCATAGAGGAACCCATCTACTCCTTCTAAATTGGCTTCCAGATGAGTCCAGCTTACTTAGGGTGAGATTGATGTTCTTTTCCTTCTATATATGTGTCACTATTTGACTTTCCTGTACCACTAACATCAAAATTTTATGAGCCAGTGAACAGGTAAATGGAAAATAGAAAGAAAAGTGCTCCAGAAAGTTGTAAAATAGTAGCTGCATTAGGGAACATATGAATTTTCAACATGGTTCCTGGAAAATTTCTCCTCTGAACATCTTTCTGTATCAGTTTAGGTCCTTTTCATTTGAGCTAGCTCAAGTGAAACAAAAATAAATGAGCACATGGAGTAGCACACTCATTATAATGAATGGCATGTATCTGCTTCTCCAAGAAGCTAATTGTTTCAAATTTGCTTGCTTAATGTTCTAAAAATACTGATCTGTTGAGTATCTTTTATGTCTCCCTTTACTCTACCTTTAACTCTGCTGCCATGCTACTTGCCCTGATGTCTTCAACTAAGCTGAGTGAGAGATCTGCCCACAGCTCCTATCTCTATGCATTTTCAACTTCATTTTCTTGTCTTCACCATCTAGACTCTGCCACCTTCCCATGAAAACTCTTGTAATAAAGGAGTCATGCATACACATAAACACCTCCCTTTTCAGCATCAGCTACTTCAGCCTTCTCGCTCTTGTTCCTGGGCTCTGTGTCACCATCTTCACTGTCTCCCCTATTTCCTTATTCTTCGCTTCTCCTTCACCAATAAGCTTCAACACCCCAGAGTTTTGAAGTTCCATAATTTCCTTGGCTCTGTGCACTGTCTTCTCAGGCAACTCCCTCCATTTAATTATTCTCTGAATGTTGCAGTTTCTCAAACATGCAGTTATGCCAATATCCTGAATACCAGACCCATACTCACTTCCTCCTTGCCTATTTCTATTCAAATGCAAGCTATTTTCATTCACCTGGTGATTTTCCCTAGTCACTGCTACAACTCCTACCACAATTATGATCCCTGACTCTCCTCTTACTTTATAATGAATGGAATTACCATTTTCCCATGTATTTGAGGTAGATCCCAGTGTGCTCTTTCATAATAGGGCTCACATGTCCCATCACATTGCACAACTTCACCAGGAAGCTTTCTAGCAAAAGTACCCTCAGGTTACTGAGTGCACAACCCCACAGCTCCATGGACTGCCATGCTCCCCGTCATCATCTTTCCAACAATCACCAAACATGTTTAGGTTTGCTGCTGGAACAGCTCCGGCATCTGCCAATTTTCTTCCATCCAACTTCTACTACAGCCCTTGATCATCTTTTCCCTGGACTATGGATCAGCTTTCTCACTTGACTTTTGCCTCTCTTACTACCCCTCTAGGCTCTATAGTGAGAATAACATTTATAAACACAATTCTGTTACTTAAATTCCTTAATGGCCTCTCATCTATCTGTAGATAGAGAACAAAGCACTTGGCCATCAAATGTTCCAGATCTGGGCCCTCTTACCTCAGCATCATGAATTTCTTCCAAGGTCAGGATTACAGACTCCCTTCTTTGTCCCAGAGGAATCACATGGGGTCTCACTTGCAGTCCTGGCCTACCCAAGGATCAGATCACAGCTTAGATTCTTCTTTATTACTGATCCCTTCTCTGATGGCAAAACCAGGTAGAATTTGCCCAGCGCACCTTCTTCAGTGCCTGGCACTCCCCTCATTATAGCATGGTTGAGCTTTATGGTGATTATAGGCTGCTATAGTTTGGATTTTGAATGTTCCCTAAAGGCCCATGTTTTGAAGTCTTAGTTCTCAGCCTTTGGCACAATTAGGAAACGATTAAACCTTCAGGGGGTGGGGCCTAATAGAAGGAAGTTAGGTCACTGGGTATGTGCCCTTGAAGTGGATATCAGGACCCCAGGCCCTTCCTGTCTCTTTCTCTTTGCTTTCCAGCTGCCATGAGGTGAAAAGTCTTCCTCCACCATGATGTATCATACAGCATAGACCCAAAGCAACAAGGTCAAGCACCCATGGACTGAAGTACCAGAAACCATGATCCAAAATAAATCTTTCTTACTTATAAGTAATTTATCTGATACTTGGTTACCATAACAAAGGCTGAGTAATACATGGGCGCCATTGTTTTCTTGAAAGATACAGATGTCTTGTTTACTAGCATACCACAGAATCCAACACAACACTTCACACATAGTAGGTACTTTAAACATTGCTACTGTGGATTCAATGTATATATCATTTCTTTAGAACCCCATACATGTGTAATTAAACAAAGAACCTGGTGTGTGGTACACGTCTGTAATCCAAGTATTCTGGGAGACTGAGGCCGGAAAATCTCAAATTCAAGCCACAACTCAGTAATTTATCAAGATTTTGTCTCTACCCAACAAAAGGCAGTCCACACATACACACACACACACACACACGCACACACACACACACACACCCCCAGAAATACCAACTTCATAAACTGTAATTTTCCAAATATCTGACAGAATGCTTAAATTGTCTTTTCTTAGGAAAGAAAGAATTCCTTAGGAAAGAAGAATATCTTTAACAATTAAAAATATCTTATTGCCAGGGATTTAGCTCGGTGGTTCCGGCACCTACCTTGCAAGCTCAAGGTCCTGAGTTCGATCCCTGGTACAAAAAATTAAAAAAAAAATAAATAAAAATAAATAAAAATATCTTATTTTTTACAAGTGAATTTTCACAACTTTCAAATGCAAGTCTGCAGTAATATTAGCATTTTTGCCTTTGGAGAGAAAAGTGTCACATTTCTGAGGAATATAAAGTGCTAACATTTTTCATTTCAAAATGTATTTCCTGTCGAAATCTATGAGATTAAATTTCCCAAAGGAAAGAAAATCTTGATTCATAAGAGAAAGGACTCATCATTCATAAACTTTGTGAATTTTAACATGTTTTCTCTGTATACAGTAGAGATGTAATATTACAGTGACAGAGATGGCATATTATTCAGGATTTGTTCTTCTTTTTCATGTCTAAATAGAATTGTTTGTATTTTCCAACACTTCCTCTCTCTTACTTCTTTCATAGACCATGGGTAGGATTTCTACCTGACCAAGTATAAAATTGCATAATTGCTGACTACCAGAGTTTAACAGAGAAATAGTATACCCAACCTTAAAATACAATAAAACATTTCCCAAATCAGAATGCTTAATTTCTAACTTGTGGGTAACTATTTTGAGGTAGATTTGTGAGCCAAGATGAGAGCCCATGATATGTTATTTAAAATAAGTATGTATGTTTTGATGCTTTAGTTTGGGTCTAACACTACTTTATCTCACAAATTTTAATGAACCTTCTTAGATTGTCACACTAGATAGGAGATTTTAGTTTCTATCAATCTGGGAGATGACATTGTGCAGTGAAGACAGGTTAGCACACAATCTGCTGCTCTTAGTTTAGGGATAGAGGTAACTATGAGGCACAGAGACACCTGCCCTGCCCTACTCTGTTGTAGATCAACTACCCAGACCTTTTATAGATGATCTACTAGAAACAGCGGATCCTAAGATGTAATGCCTAGCTCAGGGCTATGTTGCATCTGAGTGACTGCAAATGGTCTAGAAATTCCTTAAACAGGGAGATGTTTGGGGCTGGAACATAGAAGGAAAGGATTTTGAAAGAGGAGACTCTTTAATCTGCTATCTTTGACTTTGGTCTCCAAGAACACCACATATTCGGGCAATTGCTTTGAGTCTGAGAGTAGCTGAAGCAAAACCAAGAGGAGATTCCAGCCTGGGTATGGAGGGTGGGTACAGAATCACTAGAGGGAGTGGAAATACTTGATGGAGTACTATTCAGCCTTTGAAGTCCTGCCATTTCTAGCAACATGGGTGATGCTGAGAACATTGTGTTGAGAGAAACAAGCCAGGCATAAGAAGACAAAGACCACATAAAGTCCTATGTGGACCCTGAGAAAGTATCTCCTGGAAATGAGAGAAGGTTTCAAAAGATGGAGGGGGAGAGGAGGAGAGTGGGGAAAGAGACATAAAAAAAATTAAGAAGTGTTCTTCACATGCACCAACTTGCCACAAGGAATGTAATTGTTGTGTGCTGCAAACAGATATTAATAAAACTAAAAATTTTCAAATTACCTAAATAGCCAAAATGCACTAGTAAAAAGGGAATGAAACAAACAGAAGAAGCGGAGAGTAGACTAGTCACCTGAAGGTCATCAGGGAGCAACAGGGAAACACTGGTCAAAGGATCAATAGTTACTCTTAGAGAGTAAATTTCAAGAAATGTACTTTACAAGGCTGGGGATTTAGCTCAGTGGTTCTGCTGCCTGCCTCACAAGCACAAGGTCTGGAATTCAATCCTTGATATCAAAAAAAAAAAAAGAAAAAAAAAAAGAAAAAGAAATGTACTTTACAGCAAGGAAATCTCCCTTTGCACATTATTTTCTTACCATGCTTCCTCTCAGCTCCTTTTTATAAGAATATTTAAAATGAGGAGTGACTAATGCTATTTTTATTCACATGTTGTATATACATGTATAAATTCAAATTTCAGATATTACTTTTTCATTCCAAGTTTGCTTTGAAGATCAATCTATATTTATATGTAGACAATGTGCAAGTTTGGACTATTTTTTGATATTTCATTATTTTATTGATAGATTTAGGCTTTATTACTTTCCATTACTACAAACAACAATGGAATAAACTTTATTTCAATGCCTTTTTGCTTTTTGAGTGCACTTGAAATTTCCAGAGGGTAACCCAATATCCAGGGTTGGAGTGGCTGTGTGGCAGAGCATGCATTGCTATTGGTGACCTTTCCAGTCCACTGTGCACAATGAATTACTGACTCAGCCCCATGTTAGATATTTCATGGGGACAGAATCACTTTTTAAAAGTAATAATGCATGGTAGGGATTTGTTTGTTCCCTCAATTTTCTTTAACTGATACATAAAAATATAAAAACTATAAATATTAATGGAGTATCACTAATATTTTGATACATGTACACACATTATATCATGTTTGAATCAAGTTAAACATATTTCCTCAAGCATTTAATATCTCTTTATGGTGAATATATTCAAAAGCTTTTCTTCCAGATTTTGAAATTACAGTGGATTGCGCTTGTCTATGGACAATCTCCTGTGCACAACCACGTGAGAACTTCTCACTCTTTTATAACTGCGTCTTAGTTGAGGTGAGTTCTAGTCATCATGATGAAAATATTGAGGGATAACCACTGGGTTTTAAGCTAAACATATCTCAATTTATTGAAATTTCTCTCCAAAATTACTGCACTTGGACAGGCTCTCTGTTTACCCATTGGCTTGATAATAAATAGTGAGTCTAACTTTTTAAAGTTTATCAATAAGGACACATAAAGTGGCATTTAAAATTTTAACTTATGGTCATCTACTCATTAATAAGCATATGAAAAGAGACTGAAACTTGTAAGGTTTTTTCTTTTTTCTTTTCTTTTGTTTTTTACTATGAGTTGCCTTCTTAGATTCACTGACAATGTATCTTCTTGTCATATATATTTTTCCATATTGATTTTAGGAGTTAATGACCTATCTTGAGAGTATTCATTGGTTAATTAAAGAAAATATATAAACTCTGGGTTGACCATTTGTCTCTTGTTTCCGGTAATGTTTTCAATTATAAGGTAGCTGAATCTATGAATATTTCCATTTTGGAAATCTTTCCCCCAATATTTTTACAGAAAAGAAAAATATACAGTGTAAAGATAAAGGAAAAAAGGCGAACAATGTCAGTTTCTGCAGGGGATTTAAAAAAAATATATATATAGGGGCGGGGATTTAGCTCAGTGGTTTCGCCGCCTGCTGTGCAAGCACAAGGACCCGAGTTCGATCCCCGGGACCAAAAAAA
>NW_004624751.1:6120690-6159191 GCF_000247695.1 Heterocephalus glaber | reverse complement strand
AAAAAAAAAAAAAAAAAAATATATATATATATATATATATATATAGAGAGAGAGAGAGAGAGAGAGAGAGAGAGAGAATAAACCACAGAAAGACTAATTATAAAATGTAACTACAGTGTCTTTAAAGATCAAAACACACACCTAGAATTCAGAAAATCCAGTAAGATACTTTTGCATATTAAATATAGTCAGCAATTATCCCAGGTATGGTAGGTAATCAGAGTCTTAAAAGTCAGCTGAATGAAACGAAAGATGAAATAAGTGATGCACCAACTTAATATTGTTAACACATCCACATCCCCTGTCACAGTATTTTAGGGTTCTAATAGATACCTCAAAGACTTGGGGACAGTTGACCAATTTTTAAACTTTATATTACAGTGCAAAATTCCTCAGATTTATAAACCAACTCTGTAAAAGAAAAAGAAGATGCTTATTCTGCTACCTAAAATATGATATGATAACACTGTTATCTAAGACTCTTGAAGATGTGAAGAAAGGGATGAACACGAATGAAGAGAGTCTAGATTGCAAACCACACTTCTCTGGATACCATGAATGTAGCCCACTCATTGGAACAACGTGTTTATCACATAGAGAAATAAATCTGAGTTGTGCCTTAGTTTAAACTTCTTAGAAAAGTCTCGAGGTTGATTACACTGCATGGATGTAAAAGGCAAAACTGAAATGCCTGTGATCTCAAAACCTATTAGTTGATAGGCTAAGAGAATGGTGTTTAACTTGTCTTTTGCTGAGATATTGCCTTATACATATCTGATTTCCCCCAGATTAAGTCAGAAAGTCTAGCCTAATTCCACTGAGTGAAGCAACATGACAAGAAGCCCTCCAGGCCTCTGCCCCTCTTGTCCCTAGTGTTGAGTCATTCTGTCCACAGCTTTCCTGACACACCTCCAGACTTCCAGAACATTCCACACTGCATTGTCCTCGGAGACCCTTCTGTCTTACTAGGATGGGGCTTCTTAACCAACATTTTGGTTTCCCAGAGTTCCTTTGACAAGCACTGAAGATAGTTTGGTTACCACTACAAAGAGGGGAGATTCTAAGAACACTCAGTTGTTGGAGGCCAGAGATGTCACCAAATATCCTATGGTGCACAGATGACTGTCCACACCATCCTTATTATCTGGCCCGAATATCAAGAGTGCTAAGTTTGAGTAACTCCACACTGGACAAAGAGCCCCTCTATGCACAGGCTGTGGCAGCCAAAGTTTTACCCCTGGCTGTGAGCACAGGAGTTAAGGGAGAGTTGAAACCCAAGTGCATTTGATTGAACAGATTACCCACTTCATGAATGTATTACTGACAGTGGAATGCAATAATTTTGTCCTCATTCTTTTACTCCCCTCATAGGATGTGCTACTACAACCACTTATAGACTTCAGCCTCAAATGGATTGCATGGAAGTTCATTGCTAGTTCTCAATTACTGGTTTGTGTAACACTGTCATTCTATTAGGACCATCTATTAATGTTACCATTCTAATGGCAATGATCACTATGACAGGAGAACTATTACAAGGTGGAGGTGATTTAGGAGTGCAACTTTAATATAACAATCTTATAATCAAATAAAATATTAGTATCTTGTAAAATATTCCCTACAAAAAGCTGAACTCAATCCCTTATATCCATAAAGGAAAGTAATCTAGTTATTTCATAGGTTTAATTATTCAAAACTGATACCTAAATCTCCTCAGTAATTTCCTTATCAGAGTTTTTTAGGGCATTACCTACATTAAATGTAAGAAATAGACATTAAAAATCACTTTCACAATTTAGATAGCCAGAGAACAGTAAGAATATATTTCAGATACAAAATGGAAAGTGGAAGTTTATTTTTACCTGCAAAATTTCCAGCCACTTTTGCAAATAAAGATATTTTTCTACTAGCTTTTCTCTCACTGCATAGTAAGAGGTGACAGCTTTCCTAATGGCTTGAAAGCAATCTTGTGGCCCAATTACTCAATGGTTGGTTTTACTGGGATAATGACAAGAATGCCAGGGCGACTAGTTAGCCATCAACTCTTATTATTTTCAAATGTACAGTTTCTTTTCAGCAGCTCCCATTTAGAAAGCAGTGACTCTTTATTCACTCATGATTTTCTGATGACTTTACCGCTGCCAGAGCCAGGCTCCTGTCCATGCAATAAATGTGACAGCTCACATGGTCAGTTGTATTGGTGGGAGGAATGAGAGACACAACTAAGCATCTTTAAAGCATCCTATACAGACTGAATTCCCATAGAAGTTATCTTTCTCCCTTATTTTTTAGAGATACTACCTTGAGAATTGTATTTGATTTCCCAAGGAAGATCTTTTAACTAGAATAATCTGCAGGGCCAGGTGAATGGACTGGAAGGTCAGCCTAGCAGATTTAGGCTATGGAAACTTTACTTGGCCAATTGTAATAAGTAATTCAGCTGTATCACACAGATATTTAGCAAAGTTAGGAAGAGATGTAAAGGAAGCTCTGGACAGATGGGAGCAAAGACAGACCAAGGACACTGGACAAGGTGCTTAGGGGTTCATCAGAAAGAATGCAATTACATCACAGCTGAGATCCCATGCAGAAAATAAGAACTCCAATTCTATTTACAGAAGGCAGGAAGGGTGAAGGTAGACTACCACTCACTGCAGGCTCAGAGACAACTCAGCTCCAGCTGGTGTCCACCAGGTAGGGTCGGAAGACCTGAGAGGTGAACTATGGAGAAAGATGGGCCCTCCTCCCTGAAGGGGACTTAGAGAGTTTAGAGAGAAATGGAGATGTGGAGATGTTTCAAGAAGAGTCAGAACTACATGAATTGAGATCTTTTATTTCATCTCCAGCTTCATGGCACAGCAGAAATCTCCTTTAAAACCCAGAAGGGGTCCCGTGGGAGTAGAGGTACATGGTCCACCTCTCAGCAAGACTTTCTGTCAGCAGGCCTCAGGTCTCAGAGGAGAGTCACCTTGCAGCTGCAGACAAGGTCAGAATGGCTTCCCACTGAGACCGCCCTGAAAAGAAGCAGGGTTGTGAGGACAGTGCCTGCACTGCAATGGGCTAGGACCGAAGGAGCCTGGTGGGCACTGAGGCCACACCTGAGGCCAGGGTCAAGGTAGAGGCAGCACTGACTGCATGGCTCACAGAGCGAAAGTGTGGTGAAGGTAAAGCAGACCATGGTGTGTGAGGTGAAGTGACAGGACCATGTTCCCTCTGCAGAGGTGACTCTTGAGGGCTCAGCTCCAACCCGTCCTCTCCCAGTTCAGCTCTGCAGTGGGAGATCAGATGGCAGACCCTGGCCCTGTTGCCATGCAGTTCCCCATACCCAGCACTTCTCAAGCTTTTTTGTGCACAGGACCCATGTGAGGTCCTCAAAATGCAGTGTGATTCAGTCATTAAATTGTAACAAGTGCTTTTGTTTAATTTACTTTTCATTGCTATCACAAAATGCCTGAGGTAAACTAATTAAAGGAGAGAAGGCTTTAGAGGTTTCAGACCACAGCTAGATGGCTCTGTTGCACTCAGGTGTCTGGGGAGGCAGAAACACAATGGTAGAAGGGTGTGGTGGGGAAAAGCTGCTCACCTCCTGGCAACCAGGAAGCAGAGAGAGGAGGAAGGAGCCTGAGCCCACAAGGGAGAGTCTGGGAAACGGGCACCGAGCCCAAGCTCACCCCAGTGATCCACTCCCTTCAAGGAGGCTCCATATCCAGTTTCCAGTATCACCTGATAATGTCATCAGATTGTGATCTCATCAACAGGCCACTCTGCTGGCTATGCTGGGGCTTCACCATCCAATCACTTCCCCAAGTCCCATCAGCAACCAAGCTTCCAACACGGTGAGACTTGGTGGGATATATCATATCCAAACCATAAGTTGTTTTTATCGATTGCAATGCAAATTCAGCCTTCATCTTCACGGCATAATAAAAATTTTGTATCCAAGATTAGGAATAAAAAAATTAATGGATGCACCAAGAAATGAAATTGTCCTCAGTCTGACCAGAGTAAAAATAATTGTGGCACAAGAGGAGGCCTTCAGCTTCCCTTGTGAAACTCACCAAGTTAAAGTGTGATATTAAAAAACAGGGAGCCTTGTGTGTCCCCCACAGCACTCACCTGCATGCTCAAGCAGCATCGACATACTGGGGGGAAAATATAAGCAAAAATTCAAGACTTGACCCTGATCGCAGAAGGAATGAGCTCGCTTGGTTCATAAAACTCTAAGCATAAAGCTATCATTTTCACACTAAGCCAGGCACTTTCTTAATTCCCTGAGCTATTTACACATTTCTTCACTGAAATACCCTGAGTGGTTATCAAGAATAAGATTGCTAAAATTGTATATTTTTCATTCCTCTTAGCTCAAAATTAGAAACATATGTTCACCACTTCCACATATAACAAATTCAGCATAAATTGTTTTCTTCATTTTATTCAGAGAAGAACAGTCAAAACAGTCATCATTTCAAAATTGACTGCCAAAAATTAAGACATGTACGACCTAATTTATTAATTGTGTTTCTTTACAAACTAGCGAAGGAGCCCAATTAACTGAAATGCAGCGCTGCCTCTTAATGCTGTATCAGTGAGTCCTTCAGGTAGGAGATGATGTGGCAGCATCACACTTGTGGAGGCAACAGGGAGAGCATAGCAGAATTGCCAATTCCCAGAGTTTGCCTGTGAAGTAAGGACTTTGGATGGGATCTGGAACTTTTCCTATCTAGGGTTCTTCCTCTCATGAGGCTATAAATAAGCCAAGAATAATTATCTTCTCCAGGACGGCCCATGGGAGTATGGATTAGATGACATAAAATCACCCTCATTCCACCAGGTGGGCAGTGGGCATGATGTGTGGTATCAGGTGCTTCTCCACAAAGCTGGAAGGTCAGGAACAAGGAAGATTGTTGAAAGGCTCAGATGTCATTTAGAGGCATTTAGTAAGGAGTATACCCACAACCTGCTCCGAATGTGATGCTGAAGGTCAACAATGGTCATTAAAGAAATCTGGAACTCAGATGGCAAAGTGATAAGCAGTACAGTGACAGTTACTGCACATGAGCGGAGAAGAAGCAAAAGTGAAGCCACATAGTAGAGCCAAGTTTGCTCTTTGTCTTCGTCACTTTTGTCTCTCTGTCGCTCTCATATATCCATATACAATTTCTGTATTGCTAACAAGGATCTTTTCAGAAAAGTATTTTTTTATTTTATTAGCACATGTTCATGTACATAATGTTTCCATTCCTTGTGCAGAGTTGGTTTCTGCACATAACACATCTTCATGTATGCAGTAGCTACTTTCTTCAAATTTCAGGAATAACCTACAGAAAAAATTCTAATTCTTAACTACAGTGATTAGTACATTTAAATTTGAAAAATCTTAATAGAGATACAATGTTGGAATGTGGAATAAGATAAAAGGCTGTTAGAAAATTAGGGATGTTAATATTCTGATCCAAAATCCCAATGAACTTGAGATTCTATGTGTGATGGATAGATAAGTAATGAATAGGAAAGTGTACAAGTGTTGTCAGAAGGAAACAAAAATATAAGTTTCAAAGACAGGTAGGAGAAGAACAGGGGACATGGCTGTAGAAGACCATCTTTGACTAAATTTACCTTTCCACTGCAGATAGACACCCATACAGAGAGAAGGGTAACAACATTAACCTTCTAATTGCCCTCCTTCGATGGGCAAATATTAAAATAGCACAACCATACTATGGGATACCAAGCAACAAAAACCCTAACATACCACTGATATAGGCAACTACCTGGGTAAATCTCTGGAGAATTGCAAAGTGTGATCAAAAAGGAAGGTCCAAAGGGGAAGGGGAAGTGGGAGGGATTGGGGAAGGGAAAGAAGGGAATGGAATTAACATGAGAAAATGAAAACATGGAAACAAACTCTTTATAAATAGGGAGGGATAGAGGGGTTGAAGGGAGGGCAGGGGAATGGGGAAAAATAAGAACCAAGAGAGACTATGTACAGGTATAAATTCCCAATGATGAATGTCATTATATGGTATACCTAACATGTGCCAATACAATTTTTTAAAAACTACAGTGAATGATTCAATTTAAAAAGTTACCCCAACAAAATATGCTTTTCCACTGATCTCCTTCAAAATCCTCCCCTCACTTCAAACACAATGATCCCATCATTCTTGCCAGCTTCCAAAGCAGCTCTGGAAGTCTTCATTCAACAGTGCCCTTAGTTACAGTGTTATGGCTACCTCGATGTTTGGAATTGGTTCCCAATGTTTACCTTTTGGGTCTGTTTTTATTTTAGGGAAGAGCAGAAGTTATAAAGTGCCAGATCTGGTGAGTGAGATGGCTGAGGAGACACCATAATGTTTTAACTGACAGAAAATGCTGTAAGCATTTTGGATCAATTCAGCACATGAAGATAGCCACGGAAAGACACTCGTGAGAGAGGACTTCCATAACTGCTTCAGAAAGTGGCAAAATGAGGGGATGAGTGGGTTCAAAGTGAGGGGGACTATTTTAAGAGAAATTAATGCCAATGTCTTCTATTGTTACAATTTAATTTTTTACAATTTAAACATTCGCTGTATTTTTATTGCACCTTGTATGTTAAGGGAGAAAAAAAAATCAATCCCCAAATCCTGCATAGTGAATGATTCCACTTCGATAAAATTCTGCAAAGAACAAAAGTGACAGACATGGAGAGAGGACTAATGAGGGGTCAGAGACAGAGGTGAGCGCGTACAGCTGGGAAAGGATGTTGTGGGGGAGCTCATGGCACTCTGTGGATCTTGCCTGCATCGAAGTGGTGCTATCATTATGATAGTGCCCCGTGACACTGAAAATGTCACTTTAGGGAGGCGCAAACACTGTTTAAAATAAGCTTAACTGAAAACTCCATGTGAGGCATCCTGGCAAAGTATAACCAAGTTATTATTACTGGGACAGTGTCTATTTACATGTTACATCTGCTTTCCAGTGGTCATCATTTAGTTAAGCAAAAAAGCAAATGAATTAAATTGAGTATATTACAGTGTTTCAGGGGGCTTCAAGTTTACAGAGCATCTTCAGAAAAATCAATTCATTAGTTTTTTATGAGGATAAACAAAATGTCCAACAAAGCACTTAATTATTAAAAATATAGGCATACAAGACAGTATCCTAAGGGTAAAGCGTAAAAACATTCTAAATCCCTCTTACTCTTTTCAAAATAGCTAAGGTAAATTCATTAAGCCAGAAACCATAACAGGCAAAGTCTTCTCATTACTCTGTTTTTCCACTGTCCTCTTGTGATTGTCACTGAAAGACCTTGGAATCTAAAAGAGCCATTAATTATTTTGCACATTTACCCCTTACTGTTCAAAGGAGGATGTGATGTTTTGACTGTGAGACTCCACTAATGCAGTGCTGATTAAAGTCACACAGAATGAATGAAAGTATAAGAACAAAGATCTGTGTACTCAGGGTAAAGATGAATAATAATAATATCACCATTAAATAAATGGTTCAGGGCCAATATGAGCATACTATTATTGATCTTAACATTGCAATCTAATAATATATATTAATATTATATAACAAATAAGTGACATGATCAAAGAAGCATACGAAGTAGCAAGTAAACACAGTAAAGTCTGTTATAGCATGCAGAAAAAGATGACCTGTAAATCATGGATGCTGATCCAAAAAAGGATAGGGCAAGAAAAGTAAGCCACAGTGCCAGGGATCAAACTTGGGACCTTACGTTTGTGAGGCAGGCGGCAGAACCACTGAGCTACATCCCCAGCCCCACAGTCCATTATCTTTATTAACTGTGAAAAACGAAATATTAACAAACTGAGTCGACAAATTCTAAACAAAATATGAGCAATCTAAGTTAGCAAGTTAAAGATACACAGAAATTAAAATAGTGTGACAATCTGGACTTTCCCTAGGAATTCAGGTTTGGCTTAACAGATTAAAAAATGTAACACAGACACAAACACATACATCTTCCTGCACAGACACAGACTCTGTACACACACACGTCCACTCACACACAGATGCACACCCACCATGCACAAATGGATGCACAGATACATGCTTCCATGCATGACATTGTCCTCTTCCTTATAGTCAATAGGTATTTTTAAATAGCTTAATATAAACTCTATAGAAAATGAGAATATCTTAAAAAATTAATTGAAATCAAAAAAAGCAATATATCTAGTAAAATATCTCATTTTAAAAAAAATACGCAAGGAGCATTCATCCCCACACTTGCATATGTAAATTTGTATATGTGTATTTATATGTATATTGGTATTTATGAGGTATAAAATAGCAAATACAGTAAATGTTTAAATTTAAACATTTTATTACAGTAAAAATCATTGCCACTAACACCCCCTCAATCCTTCCCCTTGGTTCTAACACACTCATCCCATCATTCTTGCCACTTTCTGCAGCAGTTCTGGGAGTGCTCTTTGCTGAGTGCCTTTAATTGCCTCGTCATGGTTATGTTGATGTTCTGAATCAACTCAAAATGTTTCCCTTTCTTGGTCGGTTTGACTTTGGGGAGGAGCCAGAAGTCACAGTGCCAGATCTGGTGAGTAAAGTGGATAAAGAACCACTGGAATGTTTGTGTGAGCTGCCTTTGCCTGGGACCACACTGGGGAGCAGCATTCACTGGATTTTTCTCTTTTAATCACATCTCTTGAAGACACTCACTGAAGAGGCCTTCTAGAACTGCTGCAGAAAGTGGCCAGAACAATGAGATAAGTGTGTTCGAAGCTGGGGGGACTATTTTGAGGGGGATTTTCACCTCAGCTCTTGTGCAAATTTTTAAATATGCATATGCAAATACATAAAATATATATACATATAATTTCTGTACACCCTAGGACTACTATCTTCAAATGTCTGGAAGGACATCCACCGTACTTTAGCACTGCCATTTTTAAGGAGGCTGGAATTTTATTTTATTTTTTTTTGGTACAGGAGATCGAGCTCAGGACCTTGAGCTTGTGAGGCAGGTGGTGGCACCACTGAGCTACATCCCCAGCCCAGGAGCCTGGAATTTGAGAGAAGCTTGGCCTATAGGATGTATTCGTCATCAGGACGGCCAACATGGTGGTGCGGCAGTGTACACATTCCTTAAAGGTGATTGACTAGGAACCCCCCCATATAATTTAATATTAAGTTCAAAAGCATAATAAAACATTTTAATTTCTTTCACATGCAAGTACGATTTAACATTTGATAAGGAGAAATAGAATTTATGGTCAAAAGAGAAGTATATTGTTCATTTCTGTAAACATTGCCATGTTGTCCTTTTAAGCCTGGGCCAGTTTATCTTTTAAGAATGATGGTAACTGTTTCCCTACATTTCAATGAAGCTAGGAATGTGATTCTCATAGTTTTCGTTTTGCAAATCCTGTGGGGAAAATGATACCCTGTGCTTGAATTCCAGGCAGCTCATCTTCAGGGAGAAGGCTGGATCCTGTCTGCAGTTTGGGTTTTCTGGCTTCCTTTTTCCTAGATTCCCTGTTTTCACCCTTGGTCCCCTTGGCCTATTAAACTTTTATGGCTTTGTGTTTATGGCTGTGTATATTAATCCTTTTCCATTATGCATGTTGCAAACATTTTCAAAGTCTCACTCTCATGTTTTAATTTTATAGAGATTTTCTCACATTTGAATCTGCTTTTATGCTGTCCAATTGCCTTGCTTCCTTTATGATTTCCCTGTGAAGGGGAAATCATAATCATTTGTGTTTTGATACCAAGGATCCTTTATCTCAAGCCCCAAAATGAATTCCCTTCATTATCTTATATTTATAGCTTGTTTTTGTTTTATGTTTATCACTTAGGTATTTGTGGAATTTATTTTTGTAATTCCTTTATTCATTACTGATTTGAAATACCACCTTTATTATAAATATCTCCATTTTTCTGATAAGAGATTTTCATGTTCTCTTTTAATATTGTCTCATGTGTTTCAGTGACTGACTTGCCTATTTCTGTGTCAAGATGATTGTGTTTTAGTTACACTGGGCGTATATGTCTTGTTACTTGAAATGCCAAGGCCCATTTTTGTGATTTACATGTATCATTATCCTTGAAGTTTTTTCCTGATGATTCTATAATTATATTACTGAGATAAATGTAAGAGCTCCTTGGAAAATTTTTTAGCCAAATTTATTGATCTTCCAATCATGGAGGGATTTTTCTCTTTTCACACTTAAGTTTGCCCACATGGGAAGACCAAATACCTCTCTACCTGTTTTCAGTGCAGTTAGCCTTTACATTGTTTAGTATTTTTAACAAAAATATATCAATATTTCCTGTCCAAAGCTTCTTTTAGATATTTCCCAGCATGTAGGTAGGTATGGTTATAGGATTGTTTTCTACTTATACTACAGTGGTGACTCAGTTCATGAACTTAATTATTTCCCTGATTCTAGTCGCAAACTGAATTGAATGAGAACAGAATCACATTTCCCCATAAGGTCAACAGAGAACCTAACCACTGAATTTGATTCCATTCTCATCCAATTCAGTTAGGGACCAGAATCAGGGAAAGAATTAAGTTCGTGAACTGAGTTACCACTATATCTGAATCGTCATTCATGATACTCTCAACTCATGCTAATCCACAGTCGGAAATCTTAGTCCTGATTCTCTGGGAAGATTATCAAAGTCACTGCTATAGGTCACAGGCACCTGACTCTGTAGGGAGGTACTAAAATGCAGGCAGAAAGTCTCCTGGTATTCGCCCCTAAATTACAAGAGGCTAATTTCATACAGATATGGCCTCAACCAAACCTGAGGGACGAGAAGATACTATTTGGTCACCAAAGGCATTTCACTTCCTCCAACAGCTAATTTCAAAAATTGTGTGTTTCTTTGGCTGCACACGAACCATATGCATCCCTTAAAGAATATCATGTAATATTCTTACTTTACTTTACCTTTATTATGATTCTACACTATATGAAATCTTCCTATACTTACTTTTTCTTTTCCCAGTATTGTTACAAAGCTTTAATTCACATTACTGTTCACAGTTCTGGTGATTTCCCCCTCAGGACTGTTAAATACTACAGCATGTGAATCCATCATGCTGCTGACATCTGGGTCATTCAAGTCTGAATTACAGCCCCTTGAATGCTCTTAACCCTCAGTGAGATGAGCCACAGCTTATGTGAGTGCAATTTCAGGGCCATATGGTATATGAATGTTTAAATTTGGAAAATATTACCAAAACATATCTAAAATACATTTTAAACATATTTAAACCAAATTACATCCACATAAGCTGCACATAAGAGACCATATTCGTGTAAATTCTCCTCAACATTAGACATTTTTATACTTCATAATTTAACAAAATATTTAGAAGAATCATTTAAAGATTAGTTACTCTGGGAATAATATTTAAATAGTCTATGCTTCAAAGTATTATTTTTTCATTGCTTTGATCTGTAAGTAGAAACTCAAATTTCAATTTATTACTATTTAATCTCAAATTGTAAACATAATAACAGAAGATTTTGAATTTACCTCATTGAGTCCATTTACCTTTTGAAATGACAAGAATTTCATAAAATATACTTGACTGAAAATTTTGTGCCAACTTGCTTTGAATAAATCTTGTAGTAGTTATGCTTACAGATTCAAAAGAGCAAAGTTTGCTGTAAAGCAATAGATTTTGGAGTACTTTGCCATGCCATGACTAAGATCGCTCAAGACTGTTCAAAAATAGTGATGCTCCTAATAAATTTTTATCTTATATGGTACAGTAATGCCTTGGTTCATGATCGCTTGTTTGTGAACAATTCGGTTTAGAAACAGAAGTGTTTTGGAAAATTTTGCTTCTATTCATGAACTTCCCATGGGAAGAGGAATGCAACCTTGGATAGAATTAAGTTGGTGAACTGAGGCAACACTGCATTGCCCATCATGTTTTGAAAGATACAATTTGAACACACTTTAATGTGAACTCTTATCCTGGAGTAGTAACTCCTGTAATTTCACAACCACAGGAAGGATTCTTTTTTATTGTCAAAATGTTACATCCCTTATAATAGAATAATGGGCAGGGTGTGTGGCTCTGGTACAGCACCGGCCAAGCAGTGAGGGTGCCGGTGCCTGGTTTTGATCTCAGGCATAGCAAACGAAAAGACAGAAGCATTTAAGAGTTTCTTCTGCTAAATCTATTTATTTCAGTGCTTTTTGCTGTAGAAATAATGCATCCACTTGTGTTTAACTGCATGAGGTTATCTACTAAACAAACAAAATGGGCAGAGTGTTGAATTGTGAAGTTTGTAAGTCTAACTTATCATAGCTTTGCATGAAGGCTTGGATTCAACTCTGAAGGGTCACAACAATGACATCAGCCCGTGTACCTAGTACATTTGTTAAAACAGAAGTAGCCAAACATTAAATGTGACTAATTTCCAAGTGGAATAAGATTCACCTGCACGGGAGCTGTGAAAGCTCACTGTGACCAGCGTGTTTTAGGCTCTAACTTTTGATGATACAGATAACATTTTCCTTGATCCGTCAGGTGCCATATGCAGGTTACCCCTTCTGCTGGTTTCTTACATTTGGAGGCTTTTTAAGATTTCAGATTTATGCCTTGTCTCCTCCCGCTCTGTACCCTCAGCCCTCACCTGTGTGATGATGACTCCTTTGTGTTCACACTGGCCCTGAGTTCTACTCTGCAGTTCAAAACAATAGCTGTCTCTGACATCGATCGGCCAAGTAAGTCAGTCTGTTTTCCACTTGCACTGGGGAATTCAGGGCAACTGTTGGCAGAAGTGTGAAGGGCGAACTGCGTATACTGAACCCAGGGCGTGGAGGCAGCAAGTGCATTTTAGAGAGCTCCGCTAGTCCCTAAATACTGCACTGCATCAGCTCCAGGAAATCAAGAACTATCTTGCCTGCTGAGTATTAGTGTTAGACCTGAGCCTCCCAGGAGTTAGGGGGGTCAGTAGAGTTGTGTACAGGAATTAGAGAAAGAACGAGATAAAACGGTAATGGGAAAGATTGAAAAAACACATTGGGAGTTACTCATGACCTTCACCTCCATCAAGGAAACAATGTAACCCCCAACCCCCTTTTATATCTACATGAATTTCAGTTCATAAGCTGCAAAAACCCAAGAACAGGTTGGATGGGGCCCAGACTTCCTGGGATGGAAACTGAACATATGAAATGAAATCTCACCTTCACCAGAACCATCAGTACTCTGGCAGGATGTCAGGCACTGCACCATTCATCCATAACTGGCACTTGGAAGTGCCTGCCTTTGCCATTCCCTGGCCATGTAAAAGCCACCTATGTGGTCCTGTGGGCTTTTTCTTCAAAGATATCTCTACCACTCATTTCTCCATATTCAGTCAAATTATCAGGAAAATCCAGCTATTCTACATGACATAGAAGAGGAACTGGATGTAATATTCTATAACAAGAGCCTGACTTATAGTCAATAACCCATGACTACCTCAGGCTTTCACACAAAAATTATGGTTGTCTTTGTTTCATTAGATCCCGATTTTCTGGATCCTTATTTCCCATATGTTTGTGTATATGCATAAAAAGAAAATTGACAAAAAAGAGGGCAGCATATTGTGATGTTGCATCTGTGGGCAAAGCAGGGTATTTGGGTGTGGGAGCAGGGCTGGGAGAACCTCTATTCCCAGATGCACCTGGAAGTCGGAGTCACAGAGCCCCATCAGAAGTGACACATCCACCTGGAGGAGGAGCAAATACGGCAGGGCAGGGCCACTTCCTCGGTTGCCAGGGACCCTGGGATGAGGGGCACTTAGCAGGGACACTGGGAGAACAGGGGGCTGCAGGGTGGCTGGGAAATGCAGGTCTTGCTGTTGTATTCATGCTTTTATTCAGATACTCTGTCCACTGAGGGAGAAAGTCCACAAATTAGCCATGCACTTGACTTAAAAGAAAATTTGCAAACATGGAGACCTCCTGGGGCCACAGAGGCTGAGTCACTAAGTCCAGCGCCCCTGCACAGGGAGCTGATGCTGAGTACTGTCTCTTCCATTTATTCCTGAATTTAAAATAGAATTGAGTTATTTCAAACCCTTTGCCTGCCCTTACCAGCTAACAAGGTCAGCATGCGAATCAATAGCATGGGTCCACCAGAGGAGCTGTCTGTATGTGCACAGCCATTCGACCTGTAAATCACATCCTTCCCATCTACTGGAGAAGACAGGTGATGTGCAAATTCAGGAAAGAAAGGAAGTGTGGGGACGGGGATTTAGCTCAGTGGCACCTGGCCTGCCTTGCAAGTACAAAATCATGAGTTCGATCCCCAGTACCACAAAAAAAAAAAAACAACAAAAGAAAAGAAAAGAAGTCTGGACAAACACAAAACTACGTGTGGACAAAAGATGAAAATGAGAAGCATATTCTTCGGATGAGAAAAATAAGACCATCATTACTGAGCATCAACTCATTCACTGAAAATGATTTTTTGCACATGGAATTAAGTTAGGAATCTCTAGAAGAACTTTCCTGGATTATACAAGTAGGTCCTAATTCCAGTGTCAAGTGTCCTGACAACAAAAGGAACAATCAAATAGAAGGGAAGCTCTGTGAGCTCTCAGGAGGGAGGGAAGGGTTGCAGCCACAAGCACAGAACACATGGATCCACCAGGACTGGAAGAGGCTGGAAGGACCCTGTCCTGGAGCTCCGAGAAGGCCTGCATCCCTGCTGATGTCATGACTCATCTTCTGGCCTCTAGAACTTGAAGAGAGTAAGTTTCTGCTGCTTTAAGCTGACCAGTTTGTGGTAACTTTCTGCAGCATCTGCATAAAACTAATACACAGGGGTCAGTAGTAGCTTCAACTTTCTTAACTATACCCTACACATTATTCCAAACAGATGCACACACATATGTATAGTTACATATACGTAAATTTCTGAGAGAAAAACACCCAGATATATTTTTAAACAATTGACTACGGGGATTGGCAAGTCTGAAATCTTTGGGGAACGACAGTGGACCAGAAGTTCAGGGAGAAGTTAATGTGGATGCTTTGCTTCTGATGCCTGAAGGAAGCAAGCTGGAAACTTACGCAGGTTGATTCATTTTCTTTTTAAAGTGTATACTAATATAAGCAATAATGGGTCTTGTTGTGACATTTTCATACAGCATATTTAGGTCACTTTCGACCCTCATCACCATGCCCTGCCCTTCTGGCCCTCAGTCTCTTCCTTTGCTCTAATAATCTCTCTTCTATTTTCATGGCATCTTTTTTTACTTCTGGATTCCACATATGAGAGACAATTTCTGATACTGTTCTTTTAGAGTCTTATGTTGGATTAAGTGATGTTATGAAGATGGAAATGTTGCTGTTAATCAGAAAAAAGTAATAAAAATTTGTATATTTATACATACATGTATTTTATAATATATAATTATACAATCATTTTATTATCTATCCCTCTTCATAGAGAGACAGGAATAGGTGCTTTCAGAAAAAGGTACTGAGTTCATAAAATGTTCCTAGATTTGGGCTGGGGATTTAGCTCAGTGGTGCCACCGCCTGCTTCCCAAGCGCAAGGTCCTGAGTTCAATCCCTGGTACTAAAATAAAATCTTCCTAGACTTTATATGACCAGAACTTTGCAGAGATCTCAGGACTTGTGACTAGAAGACTCCAGAGACAGGACATGGCCACTCTAGAGACGCCAGGCTTTTGGCGTGCTCTGAGAAAGCTCTTCCTTCCTCTTGGGTGGCCCCAAGCCCAATCGTGAAATCAGTAACGCCCTTCCATGGGCCTGGTGTGCTCTAAGGTCCACAGTCGCCACTCACTAAGGGAAAGTGTCCTGCGTGTGTACAGCCCAAGAGGATCTGAAGGAGAGCTGAATAAGGGCTTGGTCCCCTTCTGCAGCCATGCACGTGAGGAAGCCAAAAAAAGGGTAAAGTGAAAAACTGAAAAATACAGCTGGTGAGTATGTTCACTATCATTTGAATACGCTTTGTCCCCCCGAGACACGTGTTGAAATTTAGCTATAAAGATACTTAGAGGTGGGACTGGGGGACTTGAGGAGGTGACTAGAACTCGACACAGGAAAAGATCCAAACATGCGTGTGATGGATGGGCTAACAGGCTGCGTTGGGAGGGGGGTCTGGTGTAAACGCCGTCTGGCCAGGTCTCTTGCTTGCTCTGTCTCCTGCCATGCAATGGCCTCAGCTGCTTCTCTGGGACTCCTCCTGGGCAAAGCTCACCCCCAGGGTGCACCACTTGGACAAGTATCAGGAGCATGAGCCAAAATAAATCCATTCCTCATGACTTACCCAGTCTGTGATACAGCACGATGGGCAACAGAAAATGAACTGGAATTGCATTTTATTCCTTTGTTTGTTTTATTTTCTGCTTGAGTGAAACTTCAGCAAATGCTGGTGACAGGGCAGTGACCTGGGCACGCCTTCGAGAAGATCACAGGCTCTGCACCACCCTTCTCTGCAGAGTGAGCCCTGGCGGCCCAGCATTTCCTGAGCTCCAGGCTGCAGAAGGGGAGAGAAGTCCTGCACTGACTTCCTTGTAGAATGCTTTCTTTTCCCCCAAGGCTAAGAAGGGCAGATTCTGCTTGCAATTGTTAAATCACCATCCACCAACCAGATGTCTTTCTTATTCCTTTTTAGTTTAAAAGTCATAACTTTAGGACAGTGTACACCAGGGATGTTTACATTCATGCTTTTCAACCATTACCACTCCCTGACTCCAGAGCATTTTTCTTGCCCCTTAAGGAAGCCTCATGTCCATCCCCATTGACCCCCAACTGTCTCCTCCAGCCCCAGCTTACCTTTTTTCATTCTGGAGTTGCCTTTTTTGGACATTCCCTGTAACTGGAAACATGCAGTATGTGACCTTTTTGCATGATTTCTTTTCTTCAGCATAATATTTGTTCAAGATTCTTCCATGTAGCTGCACATGTAAGAGTTACATTGTTTTTATGGCTGAATAACATATATATATATATATGTTATATATATATGTTATATGTATATATATGTTATATATATGTTATATGTATATATGTTATATATGTTATATATGTTATATATGTTATATATATGTTATATATGTTATATATATGTTATATATATGTTATATATATATCACATTTTATCTCTGTCAGTTTATTGGTACTTGAGTTTTTCACATTTCTAGGCTATTGTAAATAATGCTATGGATATTTGTATACACATTTTTGTTAGGCCTGTGTTTTCTCTTGTTTTACATATATAACTAATTGAGGCATTGGTTAGTCATATCACAATTGTATTTATGATTTTTGTGGAATTTGAAGGCTGCTTTTCATTGGCAACTCCCAGCATCTATTGCCTATCGGCAACATCAGTCCAGGCTTTTCCTCTGTGCTTACACCCTTTCCTTGACTATACCTGCCTGTGTGTGTGATACGCTGCCTCTCTCTCATAAAGACACTGGTGGTGCTTAGGACCCTTGAGGATAGTGACCTACACCTTCAGTTTCTTAATCACATTGGCCTGACATTTCCAGGTAAGCTGATATTCACAGATTCTGCTGATTACTGCTAGAGACTCCTGCAGTAAGTCTCTAGTCCCCACCTGCCCAGTCTGTGATGCAGGCTTGAGAAAAAAATACACTAAGAGACAGAACTAGGAGAGAAAAAGTGGGGCACCAGGATGACTGATACAGGTACAACCGACAAAGGCCCTGGCCAGTTCCAGGCACTGACTTTTATTGGCAATCAATAGGGTTAAAGGTGAGCTATGAGTGGTTTCTATGGAATTAATGTAAACAAGGCTTATAAAGGACAAGACAAAGCATTCTCCAATGAAGAACAGAATAGACAAAATGTATGGTTGTAATTAGAACATTGTCCTTCTAGTCAGAAGGTTTTAGTTGTGGGAATGGAATTTGACCTCGGCATGTAAACTTCAGCCAGACTCACTTCTATAAACAAGCCAGTCATGGGGTTAACTCTTCACAGCCTACCTTGGGCATAATCAATATTACAATCCTCTGCACATTACAATGTGGATGTATGCTTGGGTACCATTAACAATACAACACATAGTACATCAGCGTACTGGTATTGTCTTTTTAGGAACTGGTCTGATTTGTTTAGGCTGTCAAATGTGTTGGCATATGATTATTCAAAATATTTCCTTATGATCTTTTTTAAAAAAATTTTTGAATAGTTGTTAGTAACATCCCATTTCATTCCTGATATTAATAATTTTAATACACCAATTGTGCGCATTTTTGCCAGTTTTGCATAGCTTGTATGGAGGAAGAAACTTTGGAGGGTCATTACCTTGCCCTCCAGAAAAGACTCTGTACAGCTGGCTTTCAAATGTGGGATAAACCCAATTACTCCAGTCTTACCTCTCTCATGGATCTCTCATTCAAGATAATCGATGCATCAGATGAAGAGTATAGAGGAAAGTCTTTTCCTATAGGACTGTACACACTTTCCACATCTGAATGATGACAGGTAGGACACTGATGACTCACGTGGAGAGAGGTGCTGCATCTTTAGAAAATGTTGAAAATCTGAAAAGCACATATTTAAAATTATTTTCATTTCAAATTTTTATTAATGCGTACTAGCTGTATGTATCTATGGAGTTCAGTGTTGTGTTTCTATACATGCACATAACATGCCTGAACAAGTCCAGCCACATCTCTCATCCTTCCCAACCTCTGCCAATCCATAGTCTACTTTCAGGTGAAGCGTTTCAGTCCATAATCTTCAGCTCTCTCTGCTAGGACAAAAGTCTCTAATCATTTCTCTAGTCCCTGCTTTATTTTCTTCGTGGCTGAGTAAATTCTTTTGTCAAAAATTTTGCAAAATGTCTAAATTATGAATGATAGAAAGTTCCGTGTAGTATTTTTATATTTCCAGAAAGCAGAAGTAGATTTATCATCTACAAAGGCAAAGTTATACTCACACAGAGAAATTTTTAATAACATGAGTCTTCATTCTTTTTAAGTTCAACAGTTCAAAAAATATTGAAGAGAAACCATGACTCCCTGTGGCACAAAATACATGCTCTGTTGGAAAGATTTAAAAATCTACTCCTGATCCTATGCCTCTGCATGTATTTATGCATATATTTCACCCTTTAGTGCAGATAAGTATATTATTTCAATTTCTCTACCCAAATTTCCAAGAAAACTCCTTCTCGGCCAATGGCCAAAGTGGACTCCTGGACTTTCCTGGAAACTCACAGATTTTATCCTTGGGCATCACATTAGGAAGACCAGGCCCAAGGCACAGAGACATGAGAAACACGGGTGCACCCTGTGCTTTTCCATGGGTGCTTATCTCAGGGGATGATGAGGGAGCAGCCTGAGAAGCAGAGGTCTTGGGTGGGGCCCCTCTCTCAAGATAAGGCTGTGGTGGTGCAGCCATACAGCCATGTTAAGTGGGGTGCTTCCTGGTTTTTGTTTCTTTGCTTGTTAGATTTTAAGCTTCTTTTGAGAGAGAAAACGGACTTGTGGGAACATGAACCCTGGAAAAGAGAGAACCAGCAGGTGTCAGGAGAGAAGGGGCTTCAGCTACTTCAGGCAGAGAATTTGGTGCAATACAAACCGACTTCTGTGGGCTGAGAAGCCACATAAGTTTGACCATCCTGCTTTTTAAAATGCTTCCTTGTGCTTTTGCCAAGTTTTCAGTACACAGCTGGGTAAGAGCATCAGACCATTTTCCACACTTCATAGGCACTTTTGGAAGCAGTAGTGCATGGAACAGAGGTAGAGTTTGCAGGTAAGTAGGGGACATGTTTTCCAGCCAACAGATAATGCTGATGCCATCGATCCTGCCCAAAACTTTCCGAGTCATATGCCAATTGTTGTTTGTAATAATTCTTCTCCCATAAAATGTTCTAAAGCTGCTAACTTTTGACACCATGATAGTTGGTGCCCTTGTTAGTTCCAGGGATGGAAATGGATTCTAATTCCCACAGAACTTTGTTGTTTTTGCCATGTTTTCCTCTAGTTGCACCCATTCTCCACTCTGAGTAGACTGATTGATGAGAGATGATCACCCACCTCTGAATATGAAAATCACAGTGCAAATAGTGCAGGTGGCCTCTTTCTGAGGAAATACCCTGGATGGAGCAAAGGCTTGGCCAGGTTGGTAGATGCAGATAGATCTCAGACAGGTTGGTAGAATAGGAGAAAATGTTTCAGAATGAATGCCAGGGTAAGGGATGGAGAATAAAGAACTCTGTGAAGGAAAGACAATATTATGACAATTGGCATACTCATTAGCTGACTGCATAAATCCCTGATCCCACCCAGACCACCAAAAAGAAGCAGATCTAGTCCTTATTCATCTCCAAGCAAGCAGGCCATCCTTCTCAAACATTGCCCAGCTTTGGTTCAAAGTAATTCATGCATAACTTATATATAGCTCGTTAAAGTATGCCCAAGTTCCTTGTTCTGTAGGCATCTAGGGAAGAACCACAAATGGCAGTCTTGTGTGAGCTGAGACATACTTGAGTTCCCTGTGAAAATGAAATTCCCCAGCGATGTGCCATCCCTCTCCTGTTCCCTCCCATGTAGCCAGTCTGGGTCTGAGCCCTAAATTGGGGCACCCTGTAGTCCTGATACTTTGTTCTCCCTGACCCGAGGAGAATGAAGATGAATGACAAAGAGACAAAGGGTCAGCTTAACATGTGGGCAGCCAGGGGGCTCATGCTCGCATCAGGCAGAGGAGTCCCCAGTGTCTGGCTCCTCTTCTCTGTATTCGCCCAAACATGTTTACAAACAATCAAAGTAACACACGATTCATCTGCTTTCCAATAACCATTAGTACATGCTCTGGTAAACAACTTAACCTCGGGTGTCCCCCCGAAATGTGCAGTCACCCTGAGTGCAGCCTTTCTCCTTTGTGCTCACAGAGGAGGTCAGTTAGGCCTCGGTTCTCCTCTGGTCTCCAACACTCCCAGACATCAGATTTCCAGGGTGGTGATTACAAACCTCAAACCATTCCTTCAGATGTCCCTAAAATATCCAGATTATCTTCACAAGTCCCAGGTTTGGAGCAGGAATTTGAGCTCCAATTTAGTGACTATTTCATCTGTGATTACTTTCAACTTAAGGGTGCAATCCTTATATAGTTCCTTACCTTAATATAGGAAACTTTACTTTGAAAATATCCTTAATGTTGAGATAAAATATATTCTCAAATATTCCCCCAATTTGGAATACAGTGATTCCAAGAAACATCTTGAAATCCAGCCAAAATGATAACCACAAAAGTGACTTCCTGTGATGATGTAAGTTATCCCCATCCAAGATCTACACGGCAGAAAAATCATATTACTGAAGCTCACAGAATTGTCTCCGGTAGCAGAAATTCCTACAGTGTTGTTCAGCCCGTTTTGATTCTACAACTGCCACACAAAGAACTGTACAGGTGGCTGGTCCCTAAGAAAAATATTCTGAATAAAGGGAAAGCTTGGCCAAGTTGATAGACACAAATTTTCTTTTTAAATAAAATGAGGCAGAGTTACTGCATGCTATTGTTTCCCTCAAAGCTAATATGATCTTGTGGAGTTTATATTCATGGAATTTTAAAAACATACATTGGCCTTTAAACCATTGTGCTTAGCTCTAATTTTGGCTGAAACAAGAAAATACTTTCTGCTTTGTAGCTGAGATTGGAAATTTTAAACCTGTAATTCAGCATGGAGAGGCACATGGTTTTGGACATAATGTATTATGAAATTTGCATAGTAGTAATCCATAAATTTCTCTCAAAAACAATGTTAAAACTGTTATCATTACAAAACTTAACTGCTATCTCACAATGGAAGTGTTTTCCAGGTGGAAGTTATTTAAGACACAGTAGGTTTCCGAAGAGGCCTGCATAAAGTAAACCAGACTGAGCTACCACTTTCTCTATGGAGCTAACTCCTTTCTTGGGGACCTCTCTCCACACCCCTGTCTTCAGTGGCCATGCTATTACTGAGACACACAGCCCTGGGCAAGGACCCAGCTCATTAAGAATTTCTCCTTGCTTATCTGTCACGGGTAAACAATGAAATTCCATATCATGTGACATTGTCATGAAAAGGAAATAAGATAACATGGGAGCCAAACGTTTGCAAACCAAAGACTCTTCTCTCTGGACATGTTGGCCACGTGTTTGCCCTTGATTCTGTGTCTATGCTTTGGATGAACTCTAGGACTCAGTGGTGAACATGCTGATGTTTGTTAAAAGAATCACAGCCAATTTGGGATCCACGTCTCCTTCCTCCACTATCTATGTGTATGTTTTAAAAACTAGGCATTTCAGATAGAAATAGCAATTCCTTTGGTTTGTTAAGAGCAATTTTTGTCTTTCCAGTGGCTTTGAATTTTAAGTCTGCCAAATAAAGTAGAAACAAAAGATGCATTGAAAATTGTGGGAAAAAATCAATACCCAGCCTGATAATTTTCCATTTCTATAGTATTTTCCTTAAAGAATTAATGTGTGCCTCTGCTTTAAGAGTTCTACTTCAAAAGATTGTGTAGTATTAGCATTTCTCAAGTGTAGAATCAAAGGCCTTCATATGAATATGAGTTAAATTTCTGCAGTTTATCCAACAGGTAATACAGAGTGAAAAACAAAAGAAACACAGGGAGACTCTGGGCCTCCTGGAGTGCCTGAGTCTTTCTGCATCTGTGTGCTGATTAGCTGTGTGACCCAGGGCAGATATCAGACCTCTGTGCCTCATCTGCATGGCAAAGTACCTGCTTCCCGGGGCCCCTTTGGAGTTGAGTGTCAGGGCACTTGAGGCAGAGTAGACCTTGCCAGCAGACAGAGGATGCATATCAGCAGGATGAGCCCTGGCGGAGTTCATCCTCCCACCCTATGTTCTCTATAATAGTCCGCTTTCTCACTGCTGGACACAATGCCTGACATCCACAACTTAAAGCAGGAACAGTTTATTTGGTCCAGGTTTTCACAGGTTTCAGTCCATGGTTTGCTGGCTCCAAGAGAGAAAGATCATGCCTAAAGGGCATAGTGGAGCAAAGTTACCCACTTCGGGTGGATGGGAAGCACAGGAGGAGAACAGCACTGGCAAGGAATATACCTTACAAAGGGGTACCCTCAGTGACCACTTCCTACCGGGCCTCATCTCCTAACAGCACAATCAGCTGTGAACACAAGTGGGTGAATCCTCGGACAAGCATGGTGTCCCTATGATCCAATCACCTTTCTGCGAGACTCATGATTCATAGCTGACAATCATAATTAATGGTAATATTGAAATCTGTGCCAAGTTGACACCAAAACACATGTCCTTAAATCACACTTGATCTGCAAATACAGATAGTATCAAGGTCATAATTCTGGCTGACATGATGTAACCATCTTTCACACAACTGAAAAGAATCTAATCCGTTCCCCAAAGTCTCAACAGTGCCAGCATTTCTGGAAAATGCCAAGTCCAAGTCTCCTCTGATACTCAGTGCAAATGTGTACCTGGGAACCTCTGTAAAATCCAGCAGTTAAGTTACTTATTCCCAAAATACAGCAGCACAAGGTAAACTTTCCAAAATGGAGGCACAGAGGGTTATCCCTACTCTCTTTGGTTCCAACTTTATATAGGTTACTTTTCATACCAAAATTTAAGATTTTCAAATCTTTTGACTCTACTCTTCCCTCCAAATTGTCATCTAAGAACAGTCAGCAGCGCCTATTCCACTGCCTGAATATTGGGCTTCCTTGAAATGTCCTGTGTCACATCAATTGCTCCACTCCCCTAAAGTCATCCCCCCACAATCCCAGCCTATGATAAAATGTAAACAAACTTTTTTCAGGAGAGAGGCATACATGACCTTAGTTCAGTTCCCCATTGACTACTCATCCCCAAATGAAACCTCATGAGCATAGCCTTCTCTGTCCATATTCCTATTATCATTCTGGTCTTAGCTCCCACCAGAACTGCTGAGCCCACTAGTCCTACTATGTCAACTTCATTGGATTAATAAATGCCTAGAACATTAGTAAAGCACACTTCTGCATGTGTTTATAGTTTTTTCTTTCCCAAAGGCAATGCAAACTGAGGAGAGAGACCCCCTTGATTGTGGATGGAACCACACAACAGGCTTGCAGTCCAGATGGAATGAAGGGGAAAGAAATGGTAAATCAGCCTAAGTCTGAAAAGCTCCATTCTGGCTGAGCAGGGTGTCTTCTCCTATTGCCATTGCCAGTGAGACTCCAGGTTTTTCAGCCTTTCAATGCAGATTCATCCCAGCAACTCTCTAGGGAGCTCCCTGCCCTCCAGTCTTGGACTGGTACTGTGTCCTTGATCTTTTTTTTTTCTGTAGCTTCCAGCTTCATGGACTGACCTGTTTCTGCATCTTCAGGCTTTCCAGTGTGCAGATGGCCCTTGTAGATTCTCCCATCTCTGATCCTGTAAGGCTTCTTAATAAATATCTTTGCATAATTATATAAGCAAAAGGTGATCAAAATATATAGTGAAGGCTTACATTTTAAAATTTATTTCAGTAAGAGACACATTGCCACTAATCCTCCTCAAAATACTGCTCCCACTTGTAACATACTTATCCCAGAGTTCTGGCCACTCTCTGAAGCAGTTCTGGAAGTCTCTGAATGTCTTTAGGAGATGTGATCAAAACCAAGGTGAATGTTGCTGCCACGTGCAAACCAATGGAAAGGCAGGCCCGTCAAAGCATCACAGTGAATCCTCATCCACTTTATTCATCAGATCCGGCACTGTGTGACTTCTACCTCTTCCCAAGAGTCAAAATGTTCATTAAGGTAAACATTTTGAATTGATTCATGACATCAAGGCACCCACGACAGAACAACTAAAGACATTCACAAAAGAGAGATTCCAGAGCTACTTCTGAATGTGTTAAGAATTATGGGACAAGTGTGTTCAATGTGAAGGGGAGTATTTGGAAGGGGATTACTCCATTTTATCTTTAATTGTAATAATTTTTTTAAAATTTAAATATTCATTATATTTTTCAATACTTCATGTATATGTATATTATATATGTATTACATACATATACATATAGTCCGTTGGTTGTGCTTCTCTAGAGAACCCTAGCCCATACAATTGCTCATCATTCTCTACTTAAAGCCTCCTAGGCTTTCTCTAGCATGATTCTCCAAATTTTCCAAACTCCTGTTACAAAACAGGTCTAAAGGCTTCTGAACCAAATGGTCAGGTACAATGACCTCAATGATTCTAGTTTTCTGGCACCAATTTTCTAGGTTAGTCATCTTTCCTTTCGCTGAACAAAGTACTGACATACTCACCTTAAATGAGCAGAGGTTTTTTAGCCTCCTGGTTTCAGGAGGTTGGGTGCATGGTTGGCTCACTCTCAAGCAGAAACTCTGTGGTTGCCTGGTGTGATGGAGAAAAGTTGATGACTTCATGGTGGCTGGGAAGCAGAGCTCATGAGAACAGCAACAACAAAGATAATCCCTCCCAAGCTGTGCCCTTGTGACCCTCCTCCTATTTGGCCTCTCTTTACAACAGCCCTTTAGGGTATGAAAATAAGTGGATTAATCCACTGATGAATATAGTGTCCCTGTGATCCAATCACCTTGCCACAAAATACAGTCAAACTGATTAATAATCTTATCAGTCACACTCTTATTCATGCCTCCACATTAAATCAGGGCATGTGGATGTCCATTATTTGTTCACCTTCCTGTCTCCTTTTCTAGGTCCAGCTCCCTAAGGGGAAAAACTGTGGTGTTCATCATTCATTTTGTCTATAGTGGATGTAGTGCAAGAAATGCTGAGCAGATGGTTGTTTAAAGAAGGACTTGATTAATGGGGTCCTCCCAGCTGAAACTTTCATTGGCTTCACCATCCAGAGCACACTCATGAACCTCATGGACAACCCACCACACTATTTGCCACCCACAACATAGGTGACCATTCTTCAGGGCCAATTACCTGAGTTTTGTTTCAAGGTCAGTTGACCTGTTTTCAGCCTCTCCATCTGTCTGCCCCTTTTTTTTTTTTTTTTACATTTGCTTGTATTTTCCTATCACTATTATGTGCCTTCCTCCAAGATAGTTTAGTAAAATACATCTATGTAAATAATATCTATTTAACTTTTTTCTTTCTGGTTGCTGCCTCCACTTCCTGAAGGACTCTATATAAATTTTAGGGGAAAAGTCTCTCTCACAGCCTAGGTATTGATAATTTTCTGGGGGGGGGAAATTTCTCACATGCTTGTATGGATTGAGGCACTTTGCAATGCTGTTCCTGAATTTGGCTCTCTTCCTGTAATTCAGCATGTCGATCTATAATCAATAGCAGGAATAGTGCAAGCCTGTGACAGAAATAAAAACTAACCAAATTAGCTGAGCAGTCAGCAACCCCACTGGGCAAACCCTGGGAGTCTAATATGTTCAGACAGATGACTGACTACTCCTTTTAGTTCAACTTAAATCTTTTTCAATTAGACTTGGTATATTTTAAGCAAATAGTAGAGCCTAGAAAACAGCCAGATATGTGGTATGTGTTCAAAACAAATTATCAAATACAAATAAGATAAAATTATCCTTGAAAATTCCAGAAGACACATTTTAAAGACAAATGTAGAATTTTAAAAGCATACTGTCATGTATCAAAATTATAGATACTTAAAATTTCCTGTTATTCTCGAAAACCTAGAAAAATATAATATATTTAATTTCTGGAATAACCTATAAATTTAAATTCTTTGTCAATTTTCATCTACTTTTTCATTGTAATTATTTTCTGGTAACAGCGACCCTTCATGATACTAAAGGAAAGTACAAGATCAGTCATTATTTGTCAAAAAAGACAGCTACTGGAAAAAAAAGAAAAGGGCATGTGACAGCCTTCCTATTTTCAAAGGTCACAGAACCATATAAGGGGGAAAGCAGCTCGTGCTCATACAAGTAACAACTAGGATTAGCATTCTTCTTCTTAGCAATTTATTGATCCTTGGGTCAAAGAATAATGGTAAGTTCACTCTCAACACTGAAGTTATTATTCACTAAATATCCAGAATAGTTTGGTTTGCTTCTAAATAGGCACTAATTACAAATTACTTTGACGGTCAGAAAAAGAGTATAACTTCAGTAACTGAATTTAAAAACCTTCTTGAAGAAAGTAATCAATAGCATATGTGCTTCTCATTCCATGAGCAAAAGCAAACACACGATTTGCAAATTACCAGCCAGCAATCAGTGAGCCATGCTTTTAATGTTTGCAGCATATGTTGTTTAAAAATCAATCTTGCCTCTATTTATTGGTTTTTACTAGAAAACATCTGCATGATTAAAAAGTAGTTGGTAGAGATATAATGAAGAGCTGCTTATAGAATCTTCCTCAATATGTAAAATAAGCTACATAAACAATATTGCTGGGATTTTTAAAAAGATAGAAACCAAAAATTTCTAGGGTGCTGCCCTCTTTTCTCTACAATATAAAAGTATCTTTAAAAATGATTGCCCAGTTTGCCTTTGTTTTTAAATCCACATGCCCATGTACTTATTCTATCTCTGCCATTTTCCAAAGCATTGCCTTTCTTATTCGATTTCAAAGTGAGGTCTTGCTTTCTGGGGCTAATTTAAATTTTCTGTCTTCAATCAGAGAAGAAAACAATAAATGTCATCACCAATGGTTACTTTGAATGCAACTTTCCTTATAAACAAGTGTATAATAATTTTAATTGTAGAGCTAGCAGCAATTGATTTCTCCAGCTTGTGCATTTCTGAAATCCAAAGGTTGGGCAAAAAATGTAAATTTACAATCTAGAAAATAAAGAACAGATCAGATTAAGAAAATATAATACAAGAATTGAAGGAAACAAGAGTAAAAATAAATTATGAAAAATGTGTAGTTTCAACCTTTTAAGGTCTAGATTAGTTCTGGATGTATTTAAGAAATATAGTAATTGGGGCCGGGGATTTAGCTCAGTGGTTCCGCCGCCCGCCTTGCAAGCGGGAGGATCCGAGTTCGATCCCCGGTACCACCCCCCCCCAAAACCCCCAAATATAGTAATCAAGTGAATCATAATTTGATCATAATTTGATCAAATGAATCATTTGAATCATAATTCAAATTACAAATATAGATTAAAAATTCTAAAATATTTTGTGTGCAAAACAAAGCATACAGATTATAAGATTTTTTATTGCCAATTTTCCTAACATAATATCTAGAAGCAGTAAATGGTAGTTGTGGAGACCACATATATGTTGCTTTTGCTGCTTAGTGTTTGGGAGCTGAGCTGTTGGTTATAAAGAGTTTTGTACTGCTTTGGTTTGCTAGGGCTGGCATCCTAGAGCTTCACAGATTAGGCAACTTGAAGGGGAAAAAGTAATTTTCTCCCAGTCCTAGGGACAGAAGCCTGAGCTCAAGGTACTGGCCCAGTTGGTTCTTTCTGAGGGCTCTCTCCTTGGTTTGTAAATTGCTGCTGTTCTCCTTGTGTCCACGTGGCCTTCCGCGTGTGCGTGTGCGCGTGCGCGCGTGTCTATATTCCAACCTTCTCTTCTTTCAGGATAACAGAAACATCGGATTAGGGCTCAGCCTACTGACCTCATTTAATTACCTCTTTAATGATCCTTTCTCCAAATACATTCATATTCTGTGATACCAGGTGTTAAGACTTCAATATACACATTTTAAAAACATAACTTACCCTACAACATTTAATAAGATCGAAATGAGCAGTAGAGTCAAACATATTAATTTATCTGCTACCTTATTGTTACCTTACTTTTGAAGATTAGACTACCTAAAGTCTACTCTCAGAAACCTTTTGGTGCCTGATAGGACGTCATTAGCCACAATACCCCGTGTGCATTAGGTCTTAGACTCAGTCTTCCTACACAGATACAGCTTTGTACTCCTCACCAACTGGTCCCCACCCTCTCCATGCCATGGTCGCCCGCTAGCCACCTTTTTACTTTTCCTAGTACATTTAGTTCCTGTGCCTCCACCCCTGGGTACATAAATTTATGAAAATATAATTTGTAAATTGTCATATGATGTAAGCACAACTAAACATAGAACCAGTACATTACTTGAAAGAAAACTGCAAAACTACAAATTGCACTGATAGGGCTATTCAATAATTTTCATAAGGATAAAACATATGTAAAATAGAGTTTGCTGGGGTTGTCAAGGTAGAGTGCTGGGAAAGCTTGTGCTGAGTATGGAAGTGGCCCTGCATTGGAATCCCAGCACTGGCCCCCAAATAGAATTTGTTTCAATATTTTCATAGATTTGACACCAACCACTTTGCCTTTTCATCAGTATTTATAAACACAGCATCACATTATTTATTTATGCTGTCTTAGTTCAGTAACAGATACAGGGAAGGCACTAGTAGCATGCAATCTTAGTCATACAAAAAATACCAGAGATGTAAGGTAGTGTTTCTAGAACATGGAATGTTATTACCAAAACTATTTAATATAATAGTTCCTTTAACTTGACAGAAAGAAATATTTAATTACTGTGATCTATACTATGTCAGGAAAATATTTCTCACTGGCTTAATTCTACGTAACAATTTAAACTATCAAGAAACTCTTCTAAGTAAACATAATGGTTTATTGCTTGAAAAAGCAATTGATTTATCACTTATATTTTGTTGTACCCATGAATATATTTCTTGAGTTTATTTCCTAAGATTTTATAATTTCTATGAAAGAAGAAAGAATGAAGATACACATAGGGAAGACATAGAAGAGGAAACTGCAGCTCTATTTGTGTTTCTGTGGATAGTTAAAAAGCATAAAAAAATCATCAAAGATAAGAAAGCAGTCAACTGCAAAGTCAGTGTGTAAAATGCGCAGGACTAATAACCGGAAGTTCCGGGGCTGCAGGTAGCCAGGCCTGTTCAGACAGGAATCACGGGACTTCCCTGGCCCCGGCTTTAAAACACTGGGACACGTAAGAGGAAAAAATGAGTGAAAACGAAAGTTTCAGAGCAGAACACAGATCTGCCTAGGCACACACACAAATAGGATCACTGGGCATCACCTGGAGAACTCTTTGGGATCTCACACATCTTCCTGGATCACCTCCCTCTAGCCTGCCCCTGACCCTCAGGCCCTTCCCTGTTGCCCTCTCCCCAGAATGCATTCAGGGAGCTGGGTCAGCTTGTACCACAAACAGGAACTTAGAACAGTGCAGATTTGTTTTCGTCCCCTTCTATGGATAAGAGGAAATGAGTATCTGTGAACAAGAAGAGGAGGAGCTAGTTGTGCATTGCAGTCTAATTACATTTATCTTTCCAAGACACGAAATATTTTGCAAGTAATTAGTTACAAGCGAAATTGTAAAAGATGTCAACACTTCTACCTTATCATACTAAAAATAGGTAGGAAGAGACATAAAATGATTTTCAGTACTCAGGACTAATTTTTTTAAAATATGTGAATTAAGGAATAATTTTATAGATCTAGAAATAACTTTTCCCCTTCAAACTTCCTAAACTATTAAAATGTGATTGATTTTTCATTTTCCTTCCTGCCTAACAGCCTTTTGGATTTAATCTGCTGCTTTTCCTAAAATGGGTGCTTGGGGAATGGGTTTAGGTGAGGAAAAGGACCCCTCACTTCACCTGTATAAACTTATTTTCTACCTGGATTATCACTGACACCTGACCCTGTCAGTGTCCATCAAATTAATTACTGAGTCCCCAGATGTCAAAGCTGGCATTTCTGGGCCCTAAAACACCCCCCTGCATGATGTCGTCAGCCTTCAGATTCTGGCCATGTCCAGTTCAGACACTTCAGGAATTAATTGCTAAGGGACATATAGACTTATGTAACTTTAATTAATAAAAACCTGAAATATTTAAGTAAAGAATAGGAAAAAAATCAAAGAAACAGGTCAGACTGTCCAAAAATAGATTCACACTTAAATTTGACAATTGGCTTTTAACAAAGATATTCAATAAAAAGGAAAGTCTTTTTAAAATGATACAAGAAAAACAGCTATCTATGTGGTTAAAATTAACATCAAATTCTACCTCACACCATGTACACAAAAATAAACTTTAAATGGATCAAGTCAACCTGAACATAAGAGGTAAAAATTAAAGCTTTTATGAGAAGCACATATGACCCTTTTTGAATATGGGAGTAGACAATGTCTTCATACAAAAGTTACTAGCTATATGGACTGGGGATGTAGCTTGGTGGCACGGCGCCTGCCTAGCAAGTGCAAGGTGCTGAGTTCAATCCTCAAGCCACAGGGAAAACAAAACTTAAACACTTGTTGTCTTTGAAAAAATTTAACATAAAGCCAGTCATTGGGCAGAAAATATTTGCAGAATACGTTTTGGGTAAATAAAGTATATCCAGTATACTGAAATGATTTGACTACTCAAAAATGGAAAGATGAAAAACCTACTCCATTTATACAATGTGAGCAAGATATTTGGACAACATATATCACCAAAAGTGTATATGTTTGAGTGGCCAATTAGCATGAAATGATGCTTAGTGACTTTACTGGGAAATACAAATTAAAACCACAATAATAAAGTGTCATTATATAGCTCATTAGAGTAGCTAAAATTAAAAAGACTGACACGTGTTCATATGTTGGTGAAGATAAGAAACAAGAATTTTCATGCATTGCTGACTGGAATATATTATGATATAGTCAATTTGGAAAATAGTTTGGATTTCTTGCAAAGTTAAAAATGAATGTACCATATGTTCACACATCCCTCTCCTCAATATTATTTACTCAGGAAAAACAAAAACATGTCCACAAAACACCTGTATATAAATATTCTTAATATATTTCTTTATTGTAGTCAAGAAAATGAAACAATTATAATGTCCATCAACTGGTAAGTAGATTTTGGTATATTCATACCCTAATTTACTCAGCAGTAAAAATCTACCACAGATACTTGACAAAGCATGGGTGGATTTCACAGTTATTATACTAATATTTGAAGAATATTTCACAAAGTGATTTACATGAAAATAGCCATTAGCTTAAATCAGAACAGCCAAAACACAAAAACTGCTCTCATGTCTATCCACAAGAAAATGGATAAGCAAATTGTGACCTATAAATTCAATGGGTTACTTAGAAGTTTAAAAAAATAAAATTTCTCATATGTGAAGTGAGATGCGTACATTTCATAGAAAAATAGTAAGTAAAAAATTCCAAACACCAAGAAGTTGACATTGTAGGGTTTCACTTATAGAGAACTAACTTAGAATGAAAACATCAATATAGAGGTTGCCTCTGGCTGTGAGCCTGGGTAGGAGGAAACCAGAGAGAAACTGGTGCAAAGATGGAAAAGTCCCTTTGGATGGAGGGTGGTGGCAGAACGTGTCAGAAACTGCTTGCTGAATTGCAGTTAGATGTGTCCACTTCATTGTATTAAGGTTTTACCTTAATAAAGAAAGTATAAATAATAGCAGTCAGGCGGCAGGGGTTGGGTGAACAATAATAGTAGTGCTTTTGCTTGGCTGTGAAAGTTCATCCGCATCTGTAACAGCATGTGTAGAGTATTCTAACATTGGGGCCACCGGAAACCTTGCTAAGTGAGTCTCCTTACATGTCTATTTCCCATACTGGGTTAAACTCAGTACCTTTCTACCTCCACCTCTGCCTCTGCCCACTCCAGTCCTTTTCTTTGGAATGCTGGCTGTTACCTTCCTCCTCCTATCAAAATCCACTTCTTCTCCAAGACCCGCCTCATATACCTCTTCCAGGATTCTCGGATCCATGTCCTGATGTACTCTCGAGTGTTATCATCCTCTCTCCAACATTTATCCTCCAAGAAGGCATTTGGATCCAACGTTCCCTTTATTTTTCTGTTGTTGTTGTTCTGTTATTGTTAACAAAATAGATAATTTACTGAGGCCAACCATAAATGAAAAACTGTTTAATGAAAAACAACCGCCCTATGATATAGATACTATTCATATATCCATTTCATTTTTAAAGATGTAATTTTATTTTTTCCTTTTTGTTAGCACACATGTCCATTACATAACAATCATGTCCACTGTGTTACTTGGGAAGTGTGCCCGTTCTCTGTCATCAGCCTGTTTCTTTTCTCTACCTGTATCGCTCACAAGGCTTGTGTGGGCTTAATGCATGGTAGAAACTTGAGGCAAATATCTTTTGAATAAGCCAAATAAATTAGCAGTTCTGCTCATCTTCCATGGTTATTTGTTCAGATATATTTTGTCACGCGTCGCACTTGCTGAATCACCGCACTTAATTCATGTCAGTCATGTACTCAGAGTACTCCCTGTCATCTGACTCCTGGTCTGACATGTGCCTCTCCTGCCTGATGTTTTCAGTAGTTGCTTCACCATTGTCCATGTCTCCTCATAAACCTGCTTTCTTTCTGCTGCTTTCCATAGATTGATACCCTGATCAGATAGAAGTCCCTGTACAGAGATTTCCAACTGGATGAACAAATAACAAATAAATCAATTCCAACCTTACAACTGAGAGAAAAGTGTGGCTTTGTGTGGTTGCCTAAAGGAAGACCCCGATACCCCTGACTCTAGTCACTTCACAGAATACCACCATTAATTATTCCCATGGGTCTCAGAAAACACAAATTGTGTATTTCAACATGTGACTATTACAGTAACACACACTGTGTGCTAGAGAAAAGAGCAGCATGGATTAGAGATCACCACAAATTTGAGGCAGGATTGTGAAAATAAAACACAAATGCTAGCCTGGAGTTTGTTAGAAGCTTGGAACGCATGTAGGATATGTTCCCTTTGATCACATCCCTAAAGGCAAGATGCTAGCTCAGGGAGGTCAACTCAGAGTCACTGCCTGATCTTACTGCACAGGCTTGGAAAAGCTGCAGCACATCCTCTAATGATCCAGCTCATTGAAAACAGGCAAAACAAGCTAGTAATGAGGAGCACCAAGACTCGGGGTCAAATGTCTCATCAGAATGCCACAGTCGTGAGCCTCAATGTGTCTACGATGTAGACAAAACACATTGCCGTAAAATCTGGCACAATGAACTCTGACCTATTTCTGCAGTAAGAAAAAAAATAATTTAATTGAAAATATAATGGATTAAAACTTTCTGGGGTAAGGAGTGTAAATTTGAACTCATAAATCAACTTTCGTTATGCTAGACATGAAAACAGTCTGCCTTACAGTGAAAACAAAGTGAGACCTTATTGTTTTGAGTTAAAGCATTATAATGAAATTCTTCAAAGTTACAAAGAGAGAAAATTTTCATCTGCTATGAGTTGTATCTCTTATTATTAAATTGTAATTTACTCATTGAAAGAGAAAGTAAATGATTCTAAGTCATTCTTAATCTTTTCAGAGTGAGTAATTTAATAAATTTGTTTTAAACGAGGAGGGAAATGCTGACTAAATCCTCTTTAATTTTTAGTACCCATTAGGCCAATTTTGTGGCTAGTTTCTAAGCCAATAGACCAAGTGTTAATATTATATGCTGAGAACTTATGATAAGAAGACTGATTCGTTGTAACTTAAACGTCGCAACACCATTGTATTTAAGTCAGAATGGTGCCAGGATCATGAAAGACCTCTACTTTTTATTGATCTTCAAATTCTCTTTCCAATTAAAAATGGTCATAATTGGCATTAAATAAAAGCTTTGGAAGATAGGATGTGTTCTGCTTTTAATGTAATTTCACTTGCAGACATCCCAGGTTTGCCAGTTGCCACTAATGTTTTCCTAAAATCAAACACATCACTAGCTCGAAAGAGATAGAATTGAACCATTGTATAAAACGCAAGAACAATTATCCACAAAGAATACAATCCGAGACTACACAGCAGTAAAATACACAGGCTTCTCTCTTTCTGTGTCCTGCACAAGACTGCAAAGTAGTGTACACAGAGGTAATGGATGACATTTCACCCTCTCAGTCCTCTAACCTACAGAAGCAATTCTTTAAAAAATACAGGAGCTGAAAACTACAGTTTGCATAACTGTCTGTTGTTAGATTTTATCATTCTAAATCTACATCTTTTAAAAATATCTTGCATCTCTAGAAGGATGCTTACAATTCAAATACTGTTTTAAAGTGTGTTATAGCTCCTAGGACATCCTCCCTGTGTGTTCCGATCTTACTCTTTTTAAAATGAAACAGTCGTGTTGGATTAAGGCCCCCTCTCTTACATCATTAGAGCTTGATTACATCTACAAAGCCTCTGTTTCCAGTAAGCTCATATTTACAGATACTGGGATTTAGTATTTCCGATTTTCTTTTTGAAGGTCACAGTTCTTTTGTTGGTACTGGGGCTCAAACTTGGGACCTGGCGCTTGCAAGGCAGGCGGTGGCACCACTGAGCTAATGGACACAGTTTAACTCATAACCTGAAGCACTGGGTCCCACAATTTTGTTCTTTCTCCTTTGTACCTTGTAATGTGCTCAACAATCACCTGACACAGAAAATTGATGGCTAATTGGTAGATTTTTGCAATTCTTTTAAAGTTATGAATCTTTGCTAGCTAAAATGCAGGGAAAATGGCGTCACTGCTATTTCTGTTCATTAGCTGTTCTTACGGATTGTGTGTCCAGCCAAGTCTGGAAACACAGCATTGGTTTCTCCAAGAGACATGTGCAATCTCAGCAAATTCCCCTAAACAGAATTTGGGATAATCATGTTTCTACTGCGAAAGTTTATTCATGGCCTAAAGTTTGAGTGCTGAGCAATGAAATATAAGCTTCATTTTATTGATACAGAAAATGGAAAATCAAGGTAAACTGAGGCATTTTCTAAATATTTGGAATGAGCCTGATTTTGGATTAGGCAACAAAAGGATTATTATCAAATATAGAGACCTATTTTGTGACAATTGAGGGCATGAGGATTAGGGTAATCTACAAAAAAGTCAAAACTTGAAATAAAAATCAGTAGATTTGTGTAAGCCTGTGAGGAAGAGTTTACAGTTTTAGGTCATACATGTCAAAATGGTTTCATTAAGACACAAAGCAATGATTACTGGAAAGAAACTCTGTTTGGCCTTGACAAGTCTCTGTTTCTAGGTGTTCCTAATGTGGTTACATTGGCTGTATATATTCAGCTATGTTCTCTAATGAAAAAGGATGCAGAATTGGATAGAATGATGATGAGATAGGAAGGTGATGTATCATGAAGCATTGTCACCTGCACATTTGACCTTTGCACAGAAATTATAATTAATCATGTCACAAACAGTGGAGCCTTGACTTACAAACTCAGTTTGTTCACGAGAGCTGGTTGTAACTCAAGTTGGTCAACTGAAGGCTCAGGGTCCTCTACACAGCCTTCAAAGCCTCTCTCCTGCCTACAGGCAGATCTCAGTGTCCTCAGAGAGACACTGGCCCAGGATTTCTCAGTTAACCCCACACAGGAAAGGATGCTGACGTGTTCCCTCCAGAGCTCTGTAAGGGTTAAATCTGTGTCTGAAATCATCTGGAAGCACATGTGGCCAGCATTTTGGTTGTAGGTTAAAACTAAAATTCTGGTTATAATCCAGGTTGTTTGTACGTCAGGTCGTTACAAGGGTCCATTGTACGGATGCAACTCTTCACATTCACACGGTATACCAACGGCTTACAACCAGGAGAATGAACATAGTCTATAAAACTCAGAGAGTAAAAAAATGTTCTCAGTGGCCATAGGATCTCTGCTCTCTGGCCCCTGGAGACATGCTGGAGGCAGTGCACACAAGGAGGGAGGCACACACTGTGGCATGAAACAGCATCAGTAACAAATACCAGACACTGGTCTCGTGACATGGGTCACTGGGTCACAGGCCCTGGAAGCACGGCCATGGTCTTGGTCAGGTCTATAACTCCAGAAATCTTTCTACCCCTTATACAGAGTCAATACAAAACTAGACTTTGTGTAACTTGAATTTATCAGGAATATTTTGAGGTTAATATAAAATGTGTATAAATTATCTTGCAAAATCCAGGCTTTGGAAGGAAATTTATTTTGAAATCCCAATGAGATATAATGAAGGACCCAGAAAGAGGCAATTAGAGGTATATGACATTCTTGGGGAACTAATGAATCCCTTGCCTTAAAAAATGAGTCTAGTGATCCTAGGAAACAGTGCAAAATTAAGCCCATGTTGGAGCTGTCATTCCTGCTCATATTTCCTGGTCTAATGGACTGATGAACAGAATGTAGTAAGTAATGTCAAAACTGAAATTGAAGATGCCATTGTCAATATTTATGTTGTTGGCCTGCCCAGTATTCGTATTTTGTTTGTTTGGTAATAAACCTAAATGTCTTTTCTCCTGAGTATGTATGTATTCATGTATGTATGCATGTATGCATGTATGTATGTATGTATTTTGCCAAGTCAAATCTGCCTTTGAAGACAACACCTCAGTCTTCCTAGGAGGAATGAGCCCTCCTTGAGGGAATAAGTCTCTCACTCTTCGTGATGCTGAAGGATCTCCCATGGCACAAGTCTTTTAGAGCTACCGCTCAGCCCTTTCCAGGTGAGACGGGGGTCAAACTAGTAATTGCTTTGCCTGAAGTCACAAAGTGAAATAGACATCTGGCTGCTCCCTGCCTACTGTGCAAGTGAGCATGTGTCCAGAACTAGGCCAGCCTGAACATTTCTCTTCCAAAAAATGAATCTTGGTTATGAGATGGCCGCAAGGGCACAAACCCCGAAGCTGCTCTCAAGGGGCTACCATTGGGGTCAGATTCGCCTTGTGTTTACTGCAGCCACCTGGGTCAGTTCAGCAAATTCCTCTTCTCTCAAACTAAGTGCAGTGGGATTGTGTCACCTACACCCCAAGCCCTTTACCTGGCCTAGAAAATAGCACCTGGTATGAAGGATGGATTGAGATTAGATAGAAAAAATAGATAGTTTGAAAGGAGACAAAGAAAATAATAATTTAAAAATTGGACTTTTAACAGCAACCAGCCAGTGAAGGGTGAGGTCCCTGCCGCATGGAGAGCCCACTCCATCCCGCGCCCCACCCACAGCAACCAGTTTAGCAGTGCGGGAGCCTGCAGCTCCCTCCCTCCACTCCCCGCCTCTGGTCTCCTGGCTGTGCTACTACCTGGTTCCCCACTACAGAGGCTCAGGGAGACATAAAGGCCATTTTGCTGAGCTCCAGAAGATAGAACAGAAGTGAACAACAGAGAGACGGCCTCTCTCAGGCTCCCTGATGAAAACTGAAGCCCACTGGAAAAGTGAAGAGAATCTCTGCAATAAAGGCACAGCAGACCACCGTACTTGGTAAGCTGGAGGGGTCATCACCTCCCATAGGAACCTGGACTCTCTTCAGGGGAAAGGCAGCTGGAACCTGCAGTAGAACCTTGCAGAGCTTACCCCTACAGGAGGACAGGGAGCTCAACTTAGGACTTGCAGCCAGAAATTTGCCTGAATCTCACTGGCTTGCTGAGACTCACTGACTTATATCTGCACACTGCTGCCCACGTTGTCTGTTGTGACAGCAGAGACACACCCTGAAGGAGGCCCTTCATTTTTATTTTTTGTTATTTTCAAAATAAAATTTTTTTGCTCTTATTT
>NW_004624751.1:6017003-6120578 GCF_000247695.1 Heterocephalus glaber | reverse complement strand
CTCATTCTCTTGCTGTCCCACATTGTTCTTCTTTTTGTTCCTGTTCTGGCTCTCATTTGGATTTCTTCTTTATTTTTCTTTTCTTCTCTTTTTGCTTTTCTCCATTGTCATTAGTTTTAAAAGAAAGTAAATATAGTTTCTAGCCTCCCTGTTGCTGTTAGGTTGTTCTATTCTCATCTTTGTTCTTTCATTCTGTCTTTTCCTCTTGTCTCCAACAGTTTCTTAGAGTTTGCGTGATCTTCCTGTGTCCTGTGGCCTCACTGCTAACCTTCCCCTATCCTTCTGTGTACCTATCCCACCCTCCCCAACTCCTTCTAACTCCCCATCCTGAAGGGTAAAGTTGCTATATTGAACAGTTTATTCACTATAAACATATGTGGGGCTGGTCCTCAATTTTGATTTAATTTACACAGTTAAAGGTGATAGATTGATAACTACCACTAATTGTCATTTTCTAGGCTGTGCTTGATGCTATGGTGTGACTGATTGTATCATTTGGGCTAAGGTGTTGTGATCACCTTCCTGGTATAATGCAAACGAGATAGCCTCAGAGTCATTAGAGACTCAAAACCTAAAGACCAGCTATATCTGGAAGACACCTCTGAGAAGCAATCATTCCATAAGGGCTCTAATTACAAGCAGCAAAGATACAATAAGCAATTTTGAAGTATCAATCCAGGAATTAAACAAAAAACAGAACCAAAAACAAAAATGAGAAGACATTTAAGCAAGGCAGAAACTCAGACTTCCACCCCAACAAAGGCAAATTCTGGGGGAAATGAGGTGGAAAAGTCTGATAATCTACTACCTGGATACTTTGAACTAATAGCACAGGAAGTAACAAAACAGACGAATGAGCCTCTAGAAAAATTCAAAACAAATAATTTCCCAGATAACTACAGAGATGGTGAACAGAGTGAAAGATATGATTAGAGGCTGTAGAACAGAAACAGATAAAAAAAAAAATAGATGAGCCCAGAACCGTGCTGGAAGCCATGAATATCCAGCATAAGAAAGAAATGGAGACCATGATCACCCAACATAAGAAAGAAATGGAATCCATGAAACAGATTCAAACAGATATCCAGTAGATTAAAAACTCCAATGAAAGTATGCACAGTAGATTAAGGGAATGTGATGATAGAATAACATAAGACTGATAAGAGTCAATGAAAAAGCAGGAGGAAAGTATAATTGACATAAAAAAAAACTGTTCACAGAAGTAATAATAGAAAACTTCCCAGACAGAGGTAGAGAATTGGATATACATATCAGTGAGGCATATAGAACTCCAACTAACCATGATCAAACAAATCTACACCTAGATATATAATAGTCAAGATCCCAGACACCCAACAGAAGAACAAAATCCTACAAGCAGTTAGAGAAAAGAAACAAATCACCTAAAAAGCCCAGCAGAATCACAGCAGACTTCTCAACACAAACCCTCAAGTTAAGGAGAGCCAGGAGCGAAGTATTTTGAGCCATAAAAGAAAATAACTTCCAACCTAGGCTGTTGTATTCTGCTAAATTATCTTTCAAAATCATTGGGGAAATTACTTTCATGACAAAAACACCTGAGAAATTTCATGATCACCAAACCAGCACTCCAAACAATTCTAAACAATATCCTAGAAAAAGACAATGAAGGTCACAACTCCAAGAGGCTCAATAGAGGGAAGACACCAGGCAATGTAAGAAACTAAAGGAAAAGGGGGAAAAATAAGAGTCAACAACAATAAAACATCATGACAAGGATGAGTCAATATCTATCAATTATAACCATCAATGTTAATGGCCTTAATTCACCAAACAAAAGAAATAGACTGGCAGAATGGATTAAGAAGCAAAATCCAACAATATGGTACATACAAGAAACACACCTAATTCAAAAAGAAATTCATAGACTGAAAATAAAAGGATGGAAAACAGTTCTCCACATGACAGGAACTGGGAAAAAAGCAGGGGTAGCAATATTATTTGTTGACAAAGTAGATTTCAAACCAAAACTAATTAAGAGAAACAAAGAAGTTCACAACATCCTTGTGAAGAGAACAATCCAAGAGGAGGAGAATACAACCCTAAATATATATGCACCAAATATGAATGCCCTCAACTATACAAAACAAATATTAATGGACATGAAAAACCAAATAAGCACTATAACAATTGTAGCAGGGGACCTCAATACCCCACTATCACAAATAGACAGATCATCTAGAGAAATAGTCAACAATGAAATTCTAGAACTGAACCAAGCTATTGAACAAATGAACTTAATATGTGTCTATGGAATGTTCCACCCCACAAAATCAGAATATACATTCTTTTCAGTGCCACATGGGTCATTCTCCAAAATAGGCCACAGGCTAGCTCATGGGGCATGTTTAAGTAAATGTAAAAGAATTGAAGTTATCCTCTGTATATTATCAGACCATAGTGCAATAAAATTGGAGCTCAAAAGCATAAGAAACCACAAAACCCTCACAAACACATGGAAATTGAATAACACTCTCCTGAACAACCAATGGGTTACAGAGGAAATTAATAAAGAAATTAGACAGTTTCTACAAGTAAAGGATAATGCCAGAACAACATACAGGAATCTATGGGAAACAATGAAAGAAGTTCTATGAGGGAAATTCATAGCAGTGAATGCCCATATTAAGAAAACAGAGAGAGCTCAAATAAACAACTTAATGCTGAACCTGAAGCTCCTAGAAAAAGAAGAGCATGACAAACCCAAAGCTGGTAAAAGAGGAAATTACAAAGATCAGAGCAGAAATCAATGCAATGGAGACTAAGAGAAAAATACAAAGAAATCGATGATTCAAAGAGTTGGTTTTTTGAAAGAATGAATAAAATTGATAAACCCTTAGCCAACCTTATCAAGAAAAGGAAAGAAAAGTATTAAATTCATGCAATTAAGAATGAAAAAGTTGAAGTCACAACAGATCCAGCAGAAATCCAGAGGATCATCACTACCTACTTCAAGAACCTGTACTCTAATAAAATGGAAAACACAGAAGAAATGTACAGATTCTTAGATACGTACGAATTGTCAAAGTTAAATGAAGAAGATATACAAATTCTAAACACCACAATTACAATGAGTGAAATTGAAAATGTAATTAAATATTTACCAACAAAGAAAAGGCCAGGTCCTGATGGCTTCACTGCTGAATTCTACAAGATATTTAAAGAAGAACTATTGCCATTACTCTTTAAACTCATCAATGAAATTGAAAGGGAAGAATACTTCCAAATTCATTCCTGGAAGCAAGTGTTACTTTGATTCCAAAACCAGCAAAAAACCCAACCAAAAATGAGAACTATAGGCCAATCTCCCTAGTGAACATAGATGCAAAAATCCTCAACAACATACTGGCAAACAGAATACAGGGGGTCATGAAGAAGATCATACACCCTGACCAAGTTGGATTTATTCCAGGGATTCAAGCATGGTTCAACATACATAAATCCATAAATGTAATACACTATATTAACAGAGTCAAGGACAAAAACCATATGATCATCTGAATAGATGCAGAAAAAGCATTTGACAAAAACCAACACCCATTCATGGTAAAAATTCTACAGAAAATTGGAATAGAAGGTCTTTATCTCAACCTGATTAAGGCTATATATGAAAAATGAATAACCAACATCATACTAAATGGTCAAAAACTGAAAACTTGCACACTAAAATCAGGAACAAGACAAAGATGCCCACTTTCATCACTCCTGTTCAACATAGTTCTGGAAACATTAGCCACAGCAATTAGACAAGAGAAAGAAATAAAAGGAGTAAAGATAGAAAAGGAAGAATTTAAACTGTCATTATTTGCTAATGATATAATACTCTACATAGAAGACCCAAAAAACTCTGCCAAAAGACTTCTAGACTTAACTGACAGATTCAGTACAGTTTCTGGATACAAGGTAAACACTCAAAAAGCAATAGCTTTCTTGTACACAAATAATAGACTCACTGAGAGAGAAATTAGTAAAACAATTCCTTTTACAATAGCATCCAATAAATGAAGTATCTAGGAATCAATCTAAGAAAGGAAGCAAAAGACTTCTACACAGAAAACTATAGCCGCCTGAAAAAAAAGAGATCGAAGAGGATACATGAAATTGGAAAGACATCCCTTGTTCCTGGGTAGGAATAACCAATATAGTGAAAATGGCCATACTTCCAAAATTGCTATATACATTTAGTGCATTGCCCATTGAAATTCCAACAATATACTTTGCAGAACTAGAGAAAACAATCCAAAAATTCATTTGGAAGCAGAAGAGGCCTGGAATAGCAAATGCAATTCTAGCAAACTGAGGCATAGCAGGGGGTATCACAATCCCCAACTTGAAACTATACTACAAAGCTATTGTGATAAAAACAGCATGGTATTGGCAAAGAAACAGACCCGAGGATTGGTGGAATAGATTAGAATTTGCAGGAACAACTTCTGACATACTCAGCCACCTCTTCTTGGCAAAGGAGCCAACCATCCTCATAGGAGAAAAGATAGGCTATTTAATAAATGGTGTTGGAAAAACTGGATTTCAACTTCCTAAAGATTAAAAATAGACCCATATCTATCTCCATGCACTAAACTAAGATTGAAGTGTATTAAAGATCCAAATATTAAAACAGAAACACTAAACTTGCTGAAAGATAAGTTAGGTAGAACTCTTGAAGACACTGACATAGGAAAAGACTTTATAAACAAAACCTCAGTAGTACAGGAACTGGCACAAAGAATCAACAACTGAGTTCTCATCTTATTAAAAAGCTTCTGCACTGCAAAAGAAACCACCAACAGAACTAAGAGACAACCTACTATGTGGGAAAAAAATTTTAGCAGCTGTAACTCAGACAAAGGACTACTCTCTAGAATATATAAAGAAGTGAAAAAAACCAGACCCCTCAAATTCAAAGACCCAGTTCAAAAATGGGCATCTGAAATGAACAGACATTTCTCAGACAAAGAAGTAAAAGCAGCAAATAAACATATGAAAATATGTTCAACATCACTGGTCATTCAAGAGATAGAGATGAAAACAACACTGAGATTCCATTTCGCCCCAGAAAGAGTGGCTGCTATCAAGAAATCAAACAGTAACAAATGCTGGCAGGGGTGTGGAGAGAAAGGAACCCTTCTCCATTGTTGGTGGGTGTGCAGACTGGTGCAACCACTGTGGAAATCAGTATGGAGATACCTAAAAGCACTAGGGCTGGAGGTCCCATTTGACCCAGCTATTCCCCTGCTGGAGATCTTCCCCAAATAATTAAAAGAATCATACCACAGAGATATATGTGCACCCATGTTTATAACAGCTTGTAAACAGCCCATGTGCCCATCAACTGGAAACTGGGTAAAGAAGATGTGGGTTTTTTTATAAACTGGAGTACTACTCAGCCATAAAGAAGGAGAAACTAGAGTCATTTATAGCTAAATGGATGCATATTGAGGCCATACTCTTAAGTGAAATGAATAGGACATGCATGTGTAAATACCGAATAGTTTCTCTGATGTGAGAAAATGAAAGTGTAAATAAGGATTAAAATGAATAATGGTAATTTGAAATAGGAAGAAAAGATCCAAAGGGGAAGGGGAAATGGGAGGGGTAGGGAAAAGGAAAGAAGGGAAAGGAAAAATTATGAGAAAAGAAAAAATGGAAACAAAGCCTTTGTAAATAGGGAAGGGTGGAGGGGGTGAAGGGAGGACAGGGAATGGTGAAAAAAATAAGAACCAAGGTGCATCATGTCCAGGTACAAGCATCCAGTGATAAATGTAAATGTATTGTATAACTAAAATGTACCAATAAAAGAAAAGAGTTAAAAAATAAAAAAGAATACTACCTTACTGATCATGAATCTTCTTCTCCTTCCTCCACCACCTCCTCCTCCTCCTCCTCCTCCTCCTCCTCCTCCTCTTCTTCTTCTTCTTCTTCCTTTTCTTCTTCTGGCTTTGGTTGCCCTTGGACCTGTGATGTTATTCTTATTTCATGAAATCAAGATTCCTTACCTTCAGGACACTGATTTACTGATTTGGAGAATGATTCTTCTTTGTCAGGCTATCAGTAAATCACCCAAGTTTATGTTTGTAAAATATCCTAGAATCATTTTAAGTGGAAACTGCATGGACATTATATTTTATTATACTGGAAATAACCACAGGCAGCTAGTCACTGCTGGTTGGATTCCTATGCTGTGGAGGATATTTTATTACTGTTCCCATATTTAGGATGTTCCCCAGTTTTTCCTATCATAATTTAGAAGAACAAACCTCCATTCTTTTACAGTATGATCTTTCTGATCCCAGAGACTCTGCCAATCTCTATGGAGATGGGGCTCTCCCATCTTCAGAAGTGCTGGGATTGAAGTCATCTGAAGATTTGCACCCCCTTCACCTCTGATCTGTGGTGATAGGCAGGACATAATAGTTATGTTTTTCAGTCTCAGAGGCATATGAATTCATGCAAGAGCTTTGGGCTCAGTCTCCTGAAGCCACCACTGCTCTGAAGAGAGTCCTTCCATTTTATCATAGCTTCTTTGGCTGACCTTCAACAAGAGGGTCACACCAGTAGTGAAAAGAACATATACTCCTTTACTCAACTGGAATGAACTCAGGAGTCGAGTGCATGTAACTTTATATTCTGCTTTTATCTTGACTATTCTGTAATAATTTTTTTCAGGTACTTCAAATGGTCTAATTGCATTAGGATGTAATTTAGCACTTTTAAGTTTACATTGAGATAAATCTAGCTTAAAGACATTTTTCTCTTTCTTTCTTTTCTTCTCTTTTCTTTTCTTTTCTTTTTTTGTACTAGGGATTGAACCTGGATCTTCATAGAAAGCTCCATCTCGAACTCTTTCTTTTTCATTAAGTTTATTGACACATTTTAGGTTACAGTTATATAAGTTGTTTAGTTTGTAATATTTTATTTTATTTGTTTATTTTTTTTGGTACCGGGGATTGAACTCGGGTCCTTGTGTTTGTGCCACAGGCGGCGAAACCATTGAACTAAATCCCCAGCCCTTTAATATTTTAAAATATGGGTTAACAATAATTTCTGTGATGATATACTTACTATTTGACATTTAGATTTTATATATGTATTTTATGTTCAAACATTGAGTTGCTCTGAAAAACATAATAAAATAAAAATTGTACTTTTAAAAAGATTGCAAGTTTTGGGACACAAAGTTACCCAGAGCTATTCAGGTCTGCATTTCCTGAGTTAAGTTCCTTCTAGATCCATCTCACCCAAGATTCCTTAAGGATACTGTAAGTGCACGAATTAGTTTAGATGGTAAAGAAAAGGGTTGAAACCTGATCTTAAGATAAAGGAAAAGATTGAGAGAATTAAAGACCATCCATTTTAAAAACAATACAACTGCATTTGTGACTTTCCCCTGTAAATTGACCACCCTTTTTTGTCCTGTAATCTAAGACCAAGACAGGATGTCTTATAGACTCACAAATTCCATCAGCTTCCACCTCCTCAAGTAAAACACGCATGTTCCCATTTCCAGGAAAGAAGGTGCCTCTCCACTGGGGCCCCACACTCTATCTTCTTTGAGTGTATATTCTAAAATTTGCCTCATTCAATGACTTTATCTCTCTTACCAGTGCATCCTGAATATTCTGTCCTTGTATGAGGGGAGTGAACCTGCTAAGGCCTTACAGAAATGTAGATCGAGGTTTCCTCTGCAGCCTGGGGAGTCCTGAGTCTTTGAGCCCTGTCCTCGGAGGACCTGGGAGGGGTGCTAACTGTAGCTTTACCAGACAGAGAAGCCCTGTAAAAAGAATTGGACAAGACATATGGAGAAGGCAGCAGAAGTGTACATTTACTGAAGGGAGAAGAGGAACGCTCTATGGAGAGTGTAAAAAGGTGAAAAGGCTGGCAGCAGCCCAGAGAATGAGGGGAGATGGGTCTTTTGTAGCTTAGATTCTTGGATGAGCTTCTCCCTTGTTCAAGGAAGGCATTAGGACAGCTGTCCTATGGAAAACACACTTGCCCAGGAGACAGATTTAAAATGCCCACTGGAAAGACTCACTTGGCTTCTCGCCAGATGTAAACTAAAGACTAAAACCTTCATTGTTCTTATTGGTCCTTCCAACAGCACCAGCTTCAAAGTAGGGATTGAAAATGTTGCTTTCAGATTGGCTCTGGGGTACAGAGCCCCAGAGCCATGGGGTCATTTTGGGTTCCGTGTTCTGCACATGTTCTCTGGGTTTTTATGATCTTTGACATGTTCCGCCTAATTGTCCAGTTTGTCCCAGCTCTAATGTTCTACCTATGTCAGTGGGGATGGATGAGGCACAAGAATTGGAGGTAGCAAAGGTTCCTTTTATTCCATGTTTTTCCCCAAATAGAGAAACCTGTAGCATATTCATAGTGTCTGGTACATTGTTTTCTGACTTTCCTGTATTTTAAATATTTCCCAAAATTCTGAACACTTTCCTGCTATTAATAACAGGTATCAGAGCAAAAGTTACACTGGACACAGTGAAATAGCTAAAGACTTTATCGAGACAATTGCAGTCACACCCAGGATGCAGTTTGAACTAAACTCATCCAAAGCAAAAGGTGGCAGGGTTTGGAGCAACTGCGGGAAGGGCAGACCTTAGGCCTGTGTGCTTTCAAATTGGCCTCACTGGAAAGGAAAGTAAACTTTCTCTTATCTTCCTGAAAGGAAATGGCTTTCACAACTGGGAGAAAGGTGCCCACTGAATTCAGCCTCCCACCCTCCTGTGGAGTCAGAGAGGGCTCTTCCTTGATGGTCACATTTCAAAGGCAGTCCCAGGAAAGAGAAAGACACTGGGGCTATAAAACTGGCAGGACACTTTAAAAATTTTTACATTTCAAAAGGACAAAGAAAGGAGTTATAATTAGAAGATTTTAAAGTAAATGCTGTAAGCTCAGGGATCTGAAGTTAGCAAGAAACCTATCTGAAGTTGAGGTAAGGGGTGGTGGAGGCTTAAGGCCAGTCTTAATCATCAGCCCATCCCTCCACTGACTGGCCACTTCCCTTTCTGCCTAGAGCTACCACTCTGGTTAGGGGAAGACCTGAGTTTGTTCTTTTTTATACACAATGATACACAATGATGTTTGTGACACACAATGATGCTACTCCTTGTGGGGAGCTGGCCCCTGAACATGACACATCCCAAGTCTTTTTACAACCCCTTCCACTCATGCAGAACAACCACCTCCATTTCTGATCTACAACAACCAAACAGTAAATGTACTGATGTAAAAGTACACAGCAATATTATTGTATAATTATAATATATCTACCTAACACTATTAATCCAAAAATATGATGAACAATAATTAGAAAAAGGAAACCGGGGCCATGTGTCCTGGTCCTGCTCCAGGCTCCTTCTCGACCCCTTTCCAGGATGATTGAAGCAAGATGTTAGCAGTCAGTAATGTTGCTTCTAAGCTTTCCATAATGTAATTACAGTTGATTTTTTTCTTTTCTTTCTTCTTTCTTCTTTCCTTTCCTTTTTTGCTTCCCTTCCCTTGCTTTTTCTTTAAGCTTCTAAAAATATTTCCAACATCGTTTTAGTGATAGGGCACTGACAGAAATCAGTTCTAGAACAATGTAAATCAACTATGAACACTACAAAATATCCCACTGGTTGATTGTGTGGATGACAGTAAAAACCAACCTTGGCTAGAATAGCCAAGAGCCAATGTGCCTGAGGATGTTTGGAGGACCATACAGGTCAGGCAAAGTAATTGATTTCATTAGTGTAAAGAGTCCCAAAGATTTGTGAGTGCATTTCTAATGCATGGATACCTGACACACTTTGGACTGAGTGAAGATAGAGAACTTCTATTTACTTACAGAGAAACACTGGCTAGTAGGCCTCCAGCAGAGAAATTGCACAGCGTTGTGTAGACAAGCTGGAGAAGGCTCTGGCCCACAGTCCGGTTCCATGTATCACGAGGGCAGTCAGATGAGGCAGGACTCTTTCCCTTCTCAGGGATAAAGGGGCCTAACCTACAAGGGGAGAATTGTAACATGTAATGGGAATGGTTTTATTATCCTCACATAGGCCTAGTGCCATCAAACACTTGTATTATTGCCCACATTTAGAAACCTTGCTTCATAGGAATCAAAACATTTGCAGGAAACCTTGCAATTAGGTAGGACTTACCTTGGCTCGGGACTTCCTGTTGGTTTGTTGCTCCTACCAGGTGTATCAAATTAGGTAAGATGAAGAGTGGAGAGGGCTCTGCAGAATTGTAAGCACTGGCAGTGTGATGCGTTGCCACCAGACAGCTCAGTCTATGACAACAACAGTGTTCGGAATGATGCAAAGCTTATAGAACACAAATGTGGAAAAAAAAATGAAAAGATTTGTGCACCTATGTAAAGAGCTGATCTGTGTTAGGCAAGGAAACAAAATTCAAAAGCATTTGTAGTTAATATCAGGTTTAACTCCATTTGCACTTCTATGGTTGATTCCTCTTTTTATTTCTGCATCTGATCTAAGTTCAGAAGTTTTACAAGCTTTCAGATAGCTGTAGTAGTTTGATTGAAAGGGCTGGGCTAGAATTTATTTGAAGACCATTTATGTCTAGAAAAAAGCCTTAATAACATGCTACATAACCCCAGCAAGGTGCTGCAGCAGTGGTGTATGTCAGAACTGTCAGAATCCAGTAGATCAGAAATTGTTCCCTTGGGCTGACCTCCTGCAGATCTCCAGGCAGCACCTCCATCCTCCAGGGAGTACTGGGTGTCTCTGGAGTGGCTGGCACTGGGTTTCAGAAATTTGCTTGGGCAGACAAAAAAGTGACCCAGGCTCAAATCATGCCCTGTGCACTGTATCTGAACCCAGGCAAGTGACCAGGCCCTGGTCCATCCCAGAGACCATTCCACAGAAGAGCAATGGAGATAAGGGATAGCTCTGCATCCCCATGACAAGCTCTGACAGCACCCAGACAAGCATGCTATGGCCATCAAGGTCTCTCAGAAAAGGCCGGAACCTGAGAGGAAAGATGTTGACTTGGTAGTCACTTCCGATTTCCCAAAGCCATCGCTAAACCTATGGATACAGTCACATTTAATCATTTTTAAATATCACCATACCTACTGGGGATTGTGGTGGGTAGAATTCCAAAATGGCTCTTGGAATTCTCACCCCCCTGGAAAGACACCCCCCCGTAGTTCCTGCCCCTTGTGTGCAGAACACATGATGTGATGAGATCTCACTGTCCTTGTGCAGTGAAACTGAAACTGAATTAGAGACGTGACTGTCATCTGTGAGACCAAGGTGAACCTAAGAAACGCCATCTTGGCCTATAGATGAACTCCCCTCATACTGCTCTGCTTATAAAGTAGATGTTTTTGTAACCTCTCCTTCTGCTTCTGTAAACTTGCTTCATCACTTCTCAGAAACGATTGGTGCCTGGTGCCTCTTTTTAACCACAAAACATCCTGATCTGAGAAGGCAGCAAGATAAGATAGCTGAATGACAAGCAACTAGTCAAAAAAACCAAACAAACATGTTAACCTCCCCTTGAACTTCTCTTCTTTAAATAACACCTATAAAAGCTATGCTGTTATAGCACCCTATAAAAACTGTGCTGTTCCTGGACTCAGGGCTTCACTTCACTTAGGGAGTGGAGTCCACGCACATGAATAAACTCCTTGCAGTTTTAACTTTGTCATTTGTCCCAGTGTTTAGTTATCTACCGGCTCGCTTGGCATAACAATTTTGGAGGCCCCAGGGAGATCACCATCACTCAGTGACTTCTGTCCAGTGGATGGCCTCTGTCTCAGGCCGCTGCAGTCTGGGACCCCCAGGGAGGCCACCCTGACCATTTGATCAGGGCCCTGGGGACTCGGGTCTTGAGTGATGAGTTCATGTCGGTCCGGCTGAGGGGAGTTTATCTGGAAAACCTCTGGAGGTCAGGTAAGAATCTTATGATTCTCCATCGTCAGTCAGTGTATCCAAAAGAGGGTGAAAGGGAAGTCGGATGAGACAGTAATTCCCCCACCCAGGGCTTCATCACGAAGGTGGGAAGCCTTCTGGTCTGGTCAGTTTACCCCTTTGGCACCCAGGGATATAGTCTGTCTATATTTCTGTGTATCTCTTGTCTGTTGTCTGTTGTCTGTCAGCTTGCTCTGTGTCCCTTTTGCTTTCAGTTTTGTTCTATAGTGAGCCCTGGGATCTGGATTGTCTACCCTGTCAACCCCCCTTAAGTGTGTTTTACAACATTTCTCACAAATTTATACCCCACAGAAAGCAGATGAATACAGCATCAAATTCTCAAAAGGAAGACTCCAGACCCTATGTCAACTACAGTGGCCATCATTCGGGGTGGGATGGCCAGATGTGGGAAGTTTCGTTACTCAAATTACCCGGCAGGATTGGAACAGGGTCACAGGAAAGGGAGGGCCTTGTCATCCTGACCAGTTTCCCTGTATTGACTTATGGATGGACCTCATAGAGGACCCTCCTCCCTCCCTTGATTGCCCAGGATTGAGACCCAGGAGGTTTGTGGAAGATAAGATTCACAACAGGAGAGGACAATCAGTAGTTCTTTTCACCAAGCCCCTTCCAAAGTGTAGGGTTTTTCAGGCCCCACAGGATGAGGATGACTTCCGGCCTCGCCCACCCCCTTATCAGGCTCATGAGTAAGGGCCTGAAGAAGATCCTGACTCCCCCTCTGATTCTGCCCCCTGTGATTCCTCTGTCCCCTCTGTACTGCCTGATCCCCTGTCCCCTCCTCACACCCAGTCAGGACAGTCCTATGAGTCTCAAGGGCCAACCAGCCAGGTAATGTCCACTGTCCTTCATTTGAAACAGGTTGAACCAGGTGGAGGATTCATCTATGTTCCTTTCACTACTAGTGACCTTTATAATTGGAAAAATCAAGTTGCTCCTTTTTTCAGAAAAAACCCAGGCTTTAATTAATCTTCTAGAGTCTGTCTTCCATACTCATCAGCCCACCTGGGATGACTACCAGCAGCTGCTCCATACCCTCTTCACTACAGAGGAGCGGCACTGGATTTTTCTGGAGGCTGTCAAAGCAGCCCTAGGTCCCAACCCCAATCCCAGCCTATCTGCAGAGAGCAGAGGCTGAAGTGCCGACCCAATGACTGGATTGGGACACCAACACCGTAGGAGAGACGTGGCCAGTTACCTCCAGCAAATTTTGCAGGGACTCTGCCAAGCTAGGAAGCCGACTAATCTGACTAAGGTGAATGAGGTAAAACAGAATAAGATGGAGTCCCCCTCGGCTTTCCTGGAGCACCTTCAAGAGGTGTATCAGGTCTATACATCCATTAATCCTGATGCTCCAGAAAACACAGCTGTAATAAATCTGGCTTTTGTGTCACAGACAGCCCCAGATATTAGAAAGAAACTTCAGAGATTGGAAGGGCTTGAGGGAAAGAACAGGCTCGAGCTCCTGAGTACAGCACAAAAGGTTTTTGACAACCCAGACTTCCTGGAAGAGACAGTTGCCAAGCGACTAGGAAAAATTACTATTGCCACCCTCAAAAACTATGAGACAAGTAAGCAGACTGGGAGACCTAAGCTGAAGAGAGCCCTGTGGCCTAAGCTTGGAAGGGACAAATGTGCCTATTACAAACAGACTGGACATTGGAAAAATGAGTGCCCCCTCAAGAAGGAAAAAGAGGGACAGGACCAGAAAAAGACACAAGAGGTCCTGACCTTCAAAGATATGGAATAGGAAAGTCAAGGCTTGTTCAAACTGAGCCCCCGTGAGCCCATGGTAAAATTAAAAACTGGGGGCACACTGACCAACTTCCTGGTAGATAAATGCAGTGGTCCATTCAGTACTGACTAAACCTTTGGGAAAAGTGATGACACGAGAGATTTTGGTACAGGGGGCTACTAGCAAGGGTGCTCAAGGTTATAAATGGACAACTGCATGAACAGTAGACTTGGGTCACAGGCAAGTGACCCATTCCTTTCTGGTGATTCCAGAGTGTCCATACCCCATGCTTTGTAGGGACCTGCTAAGGAAATTGGGTGCAACAATGACCTTTACAGAGGAAAAGGCAGATCTGAGACTAGGCATCCCACAGGGGACTGTCAAAGTTATGGTGACTTGCCCATTGGCCTCTGAATACCTGATGCTCTCAGAGGCAGAAGATGAGTCAGCTGGGCTGATTGGTGACCTACAAATGGACTTTCCACTTGTGTGGGCTTAGACTAATCCCCCTGTGTTAGCTGGCCATCCAGTTCCTATAGCGGTAAATCTAAAGTCCAATGCCCAGCCTGTTTCTGTCTGACAGTATCCCATCAGAAAGGCTGCAAGAGAAAAGATTCGGACACACATCAACCGACTCCTAGATGCTGGAATCTTAAAGCCATGTTAATTGCCTTGGAACACCTACTCCTGCCTGTCCAAAAGCCTGATACTTCTGACTAGAGGCCTGTCCAAGACCTCCGAGAGGTAAACAAAAGAACTGAGACCATACACCCCACTGTGCCAAATCCCTACACCCTGCTGAGCCTCCTGCCCCCACAACGAAAAATCTACACTGTGCTGGACCTCAAAGATGCCTTCTTCAGTCTGCCACTGACCAAGGTGAGTCAGCCCCTTTTTGCCTTTGAATGGGTGGATCCTGAAAGAGGGTACTTGAGACAGCTGACCTGGATGAGATTGCCACAAGGGTTCAAAAATGCTCCCGCCCTGTTTGATGAGCCTCTAAATAAGGACTTGGCTCTGTTCAGAGTGTCTCATCCTGAAGTGACCATTCTCCAGTATGTAGATGACCTCCTAGTAGCGGCTGATGATCAGGACACCTGTATGGCAGGTACTAAGGACTTGTTGGGATTGTTACAAAAATTGGGATATTTAGTGTCAGCCAAAAAGACCCAGATGTGTGCTTCCCGGGTCACTTACCTTGGGTATGATATTGATGGGGGCACCCGACAACTGTCTCAGAGATGGAAACAAGCTATATTACAGATCCCAACACCCACCACAAAGAGGTGCGAGAGTTTTTGGGAACTGCTGGTTACTGCCGACTCTGAATTATTGGGTTTGCGGAGATCACAAAGGCCCTATATGCAGCCACAGCTGGAGGAAACACACCCTTAACGTTGTCAGAGACCGAACAGAGGGCATTTGAGACCCTGAAACAAGCCCTTGTTCAGACACCAGCTTTGGCCCTTCCAGACATTGGAAAACCTTTCCAATTGTTCATGGCTGAGAAAAATGGAGTGGCAAAAGGGGTCCTTACTCAAACCTTAGGACCCTGGAAAAGACCCATGACATATTTGTCCAAAAGGATTGATTCTGTGGCTGCTGGCTGTCCACCTTGCCTCAGAGCCATCATGGCAACAGCTCTCCTTGTAAAGGAGGCAGACAAGCTAAGCTTGGGCTAGAGGCTCACGATCAGCATGTTGCATGCAGTCTCCTCCATGCTGCAAGGAGGCTCTGAGTGATGGATTTCAAACACCAGACTGAGTCAATATCAGGTGCTCCTGATTGACCAGCCCCAGATCAAGTTCACAGAGGCCACTACCTTAAACCCTGTGACCCTGCTGCCTGCCTCAGACCCAATGACCCCTCTACATGACTGCCAGGAGACCCTCCAGGACATAACTGCAACCAGACCTGATTTGCAGGATGTGCCCCTAAAAAACCCTGAGGAGACATTCTTCATGGATTGAAGCAGCTTCATCGAGCAAGGAGTCAGGTATTCAGGGGCGGCAGTGGTGGATGACCAGGGAGTGACAAGGTGGGCTGCTGCTCTGAGATCTGGAACTTCAGCCCAAGGAGCAGAGCTGATGGCTCTTACTCAAGCCTTAAACCTGGGTGAAGGGAAGGTTGTCAACATCTACATGGATAGTCGGTATGCCTTTGCAACTGTACATGTTCATGGAGAGATATATAAACAACAGGGCCTGCTCATGTCAGAGGGAAATACATTAAAAACAAACATGAGATTCTAGCTCTGCTAGAGCCATATGGAAGCCTAAATCAGTGGCTATAATACACTGCAAGGGTCATCAGAGGCCCGACACACCGGAGGCCATAGGAAATCAAAAGGCTGATCTAGCTGCTAAATTGGCTGCCAAAAAACCAGTGGGGATGGCCCCCGACCTGCTCCTTAAAACTTTTCCTGAGCTGCCGGCTATGCCACACTATTCATCAGAAGAAGAAAAACAAAACACCCAGGTGGGGGCTATACAAGATAAAAATGGATGGTGGAGTCATCCCGATGGCCGAGTTTGCTTGCCTCAGGCTCTGGGCTGACAGCTAATTCAACAAATACACCAGTTTACTCACCTAGGAGAAAATAAACTCAGACAGTTGATAGGTTCCAGGTTCTTAACCCATAATCTGGCTGCCATGGTCCAGGATGTTTGTGCCTGATGCCAGACATGTGCCCAGGTAATGCCAAGGCAATGCTAAGAGGTGAGGGAACCCAACACTGATCTGAGCATCCCAGAGAATTTTGGGAATTGGATTTTACTAAAGTCAAGCCCAGCCATGGATATAAGTACCTGTTGGTTTGGGTAGATACTTACTCTGGATGGGTAGAAGCCTTCCCAACTAAAGGAGAGACAGCTACAATAGTAAAAAGTTATTACAGGAGCTCATTCCCCAATTTGGCCTCTCCCATGCTCTGGGGTCCAAAAATGGCCCGGCCTTCATGGCCAAGTTATCCCAATTGGTGGCCAAGGCCCTCAACATTGATTGGAAACTTCATTGTGTCTATTGGCCACAAAGTTCAGGGCAAGTGGAAAGGATGAACTGTACCTTGAAAGAAACATTAACTAAGTTCATTTTGGAAACTGGAGAAAGCTGGCTAGACCTCCTCCCACTGGCCCTCTTGCGGGCTAGGTGCACTCCTTATATAGAAAAGTTAACACACCTTATGAAATCAGGTTCGGGAGACCACCTCCCTTACTGCTGAGGGTGAATTTGGAAAATGTATCAGAATGTGAAAATCATACTTTGCTGAATTCTTTAAAAGCCCTCCAGGTAATCCAACAGGAGCTGTGGAATCGAGTTAGGGAGGCCAGGATGGCCCCTCAACATGAGGTCACCTGCCATAAATTTCAGCCTGGAGATCTGGGGTTGGTAAAGAGACATTCATCTAAAGCTCTGGAGCCACATTGGGAGGGACCTTTCCAGGTGATCTTGATGATGCCATCTGCCATAAAGGTCGCAGGAAAGACACCGTAGATACATCACTGTCACATTAAAGCGGCTCCTGAAGACACCCCAGAGGTCAAATGGAAGATCATCAGTCTACCAGGTGACAAAAAGCTAAGACTGAAAAGGGACAAATGATGTTTGCTATATTGACCTGTAATTCAGCAGTTGTCATGATCATTATTTTTAAGTCATTATTTTCTGAAACATTGGCAATATTACCCCAAAGACAATTGGATGTTACTGGTAATGTTTGGATTCAGCTGGCACAATCACTTAATCTGTCTGAGATCTGTTTAAATGTAGATGTAAATTTTCATCACATGCTAGGGAGCTGTCTCATCCCAGTGTGTACTCCCTTGAGCCTGATACACCTTTACACCCTGTTTAAAGACATCCCAGGAAAAAACCTTATGTATGAAGATAAGTTACAATTGGGGAACCCCCTCTTATTTTAAATCAAAAAATGCTATTAAGTTATATCACCTCAGGTGGTTATATTAAATCATACACAATGTGCTTTAAATAAAAATTGTACTATAAGATGTCTAAGATTAAAAAGATCAGAAAAATTGACTTGTGAAGAACAAGAGATCATATACGGTAAGGGTTATATACCCTTACCATTAGGATGGTTTTATACATGTGAAGGAGTAACATATAATTATATCCCTGCCTACTTGTCTGAGGCCCAGTGCTGCTTGAGTCAATTGGCCATAATATTGCCGGATCAAACTGATTTGATAGTGCCAACAGAGTTAAATGATGGCTGCTCTACACTGAACTAGGATGCGATGATGATGTAGGTCTCTTAACAGATGCTGAAGTGATCTATGATAGCATCTGTGGTTGCTCTGCCTTCTGTAGAGGTTCATGCTGAAAAAGTGGCATGAAGATTGGCATGTAAGGTGGTCAAAGGTTTAACGCCACCTCATCTGCATTGGGATTAATTAATCAGGAATTACAAGAACACCGACAAGCTATACTAGACAACAGGGTGGCAATAGATTACTTGCTCCTACTTCATCATCAAGGATGTGAAAAAGTAAAAAATATGTGCTGTTTTAATATGACCAACAATAGCCCAGGAGTACAAGAAAAAATAAAACAATTAGAAAAGTTGGCCCAAAAAGTACACAATGAAAACTTAATATGGGATTTGTTCCACTGATTAACCCAATGTTTGCCTGACCTGCAATGGTTAAAACAGCTTTTTCTTGTGGTCATAGTTGTGATTGTGTGTTTATTATCATGTTGCTGCATGCTAAAGGTCATAACTAGGTATGCATCCAAACAAATAGACAATGTGAAAATCATGTTGTGAAACCAGATGTATAAACCATTGCTTCAAGAAGAAGAAGAAGGAGAATATGTAGAGATGAGATGTAGAGATGAGATGATGAATCAAAGGTTTGATTTTGTACAAAAACCAGTGGGGAATGTGAGACCAAGATGAACCTAAGAAATGCCATCTTGGCCTGTAGATGAACTCTCCTCATACCCCTCCCCTTATAAAGTAGATGTTTTGTAACCACTTGTTCTGCTTCTGTAAACTTCCTTCATCACTTCTTGGAAACAGTTGGTACCTGGTGCCTCCTTTTAACCACAAAACATCTTAATCTGACAAGGCAGCAAGATAAGAGAGCTGAGTGGTGAGCAACTAGTCAAAAAAACCCAAAACATGTTAACCTCCCCTTGAACTTCTCTTCTTTAAATAACACCTATAAAAGCTATGCTATTATAACACCCTATAAAAACTGTGCTGTTTCTGGACACAGGGCTTCACTTCTCTTAGGGAGTGGAGTCCACGCACATGAATAAACTACTTTCAGTTTTAACTTTGTCATTCGTCCCAGTGTTTGGTGATCTACCGGCTTGCTTGGCATAACATCATCCAGAACCAGTTAACCTTGATGTCATCAGAAGGGAGATCATCTTGCATGGACCCAGTAATCACTGAGTGGTGCCATCAGCCACATGGGCTTAGATGTGGAGCCTCTGATGAGAAGTCTGCCCTGGGCAAGCTGAGCACAGCCCCTCAATTGTGGCAATGGGGAGACCATAAATGGGGGCCGCATTAGAACACTAAGTTGGGGTGACTTGCTGTACAGCACAAGAAAATTAACAGGTTAGGTATTATATTTTGTTAATAAAAAAAACTAAGGCTTAGGAAATTTAAATACATTTTCTTAAAGTTATTGGCTATGAAAAAAAGCATTAGAAAAAATAAGAATGATTAAAGGTACATAAAAATTTTCTAAAGAATGCAAATATTATTTTTGTAAGGGATTTGGAATTAATTAAAAAATGAATATTTGTGGGTCTACATATCTTTCTACATGTCTAGCTCCACATACACTCATAAAATAAGTCAAATTATACAAATATTCTATAATCAAACTAGAATTTTTATATTTTGGTACTGTTGTGTGAGGACTTATGCTTATGTTCAACGTGAAGGACATTTTTGAATATTAGGTGTCCCTTCCTGTGAATATTTACATGTAGTTCCTTCTACCCAATGGGGCCTCTGCCCCTCTTCCTAGAGACAACCAAAACTCTTTCTCTCTTCCTCTGTACCATCACTCCCAACAAATGTGCTACAAAATGATACTGATAATACTTATCATTTTTAAATGTACTTTCTAGAATTGGCTAAAAGTGTATCTCATTGAATTTCCAATGCCAGCCTTCATACAAGGACTAGTAGTATTCCAATTCTTCAAAAGTTTGATTTAAAACAGAAAAGAAAAGGAGGTATGTCCACACAAATGAGTACTGCTCTGTATAAAAAAGGATAAATTTGAGCCATTTATAAGACATAGAAGCTTAAATATTTCATAGTTACTCTTATACAAATATCTAAAGCATAAGTTAAAGAGCAAAATAAAAGATAGATAATAGGAAACAGGGATTATGATAGCTAACAGTTGAGTCAGCTTGAGAAAGAAATGCCCAGCTGTTCGGCTTAGCATAGTTCTGGGTGTGATTGAATGGATCTACTGGAGATGGAAGACCCATCCAGGGTGTGGGTGGCACCAACCACTAGGGTTTTAGGCTGAATGGAATAGAAGGGAAAGCAGAAGGAAGGCCTGCTTCTGTTTCTTCAGAGGTGCTCCAGTTGTCACTTCACCTCCAGCACACTCTTCAGCCTTGCAGTGTGGATGGCCCTTTTCCACACTTCCACCACGGCTCTGCAGGCAGCCACCGAAAGCCTAACTTGGAAATTCATATACATATACATATACATATACATATCTTATATTAAATCTCTTTCTCTAGTGACCACTGACTGGAACAGGGATACGGATGTTTTGCAAATTGTAATGGGACCCAGAGATGGAGGGAAGGGGGAGGGAGAGGAGGGAAAGAAGACATAGAAAGAATTAAGAAGTGTGATGAACATGAACTAACTTCCCTTGATGAGAGTAATCATTATGTTCTGCAAACTTGTGCTAATAAAAGCAAGTTTTAAAAAGTATAAATATATAATAATGAAAGATTTTGCAAAAAAGATATAGCACAAAATGATTATTGAAATGACAGCATTAATTCCTTAGGGGAGGAATTCAGAAGAATTAATAAGGAATTAACAAGATGAAGTCCTATTCAACTTTTAACACATGGTTCCTGGACCAAAGCTGACTTTCAATATGTCATTGTTTGTCATGTGCAGGAATGAATCAATTTATTTATTTATTTATTTATTTATTTATTTATTTATTTATTAGGAATGAATCAATTAATGATAGTTGGTAGCCATATATATTAGGGTTACTGAAAATATCACATGAAAGCCAAAATTAATGCTAAACTTTGTCTAATATTTTGAATATTTCTCCCTTTATTCTTTATTTCATGTTGTATCATTACTTTTATACTTTTTAAAATCATCAAACCTCACTTATGTTTAGTATTATATATTATCTATCTATCTTCCTGTCGGAGATGATGTCTGTTTTACACAAGTCAAATTTCCTCAGAGCTGGAACATCTCAGCAAGTTCTTTCTCTCTTCTCGTTGATCTGCCATCTGCTTATTCAGCTGGCACCATCTAGACTCCCTGTTCCAGGAGCTCAGCTCTCTGTAGTCTGACAGTTTTTTCTGCATTCTGCCCATTTTCCCATTCAATGGACTTAGAGCCTCAGGCAGCGACTGTCTCCGCCATAGGAACTCCAGCCCTTTTACCCAACAGCAGCATTTTAACCTGTCTGGTTGGGTTCATTCTAACTCCCTTTGAGGTGGCCCTTCGTGACGTCTCCTAGGAGTGCAGCTCCTACTTTTTCTTGCAAAGTGCTCTTGGGTCATTGTTGAGCAGCTGTGTGAGGGAGGTTGAGTCCATGTAGACCCTCCGGGCTCAGCTGTGTGACTGACCAGCTAACACCTTGTTCAGAGCCAGGTACACAACCTTAGCAGACATTCGCCTAGGGAAAATTCAGTAGATGTATGTGGAGAAAGTTGGAAAATACGATGAATATTCATTGCTGAAGAACTCTACCATCAGAAATGCAGAAATGTCTATAAAAATACAGTGTTTGATATTTGACTTCCCCAAATGAACAGTATCAGAAACATCATCTTCTAGGTGTAGAGGGAAGATCTGGTAATCTCACCACTACCACCAAAGTGATGTAATATACATGTTAATTAGTTAGAATTAAACATTCTATTATATCTGTATGTATGAATTACACACACATATACTTCAAAGCATCATATCGTACATGATAAATGCATACAATGTTACCTAAGAATGAAAATGTTTTAAACATTTAGAGACAGAATCATTGAATTTACTGAAATTGTAGCTAATATAATTTTGCAATATCTCTGTCTATTAAGCTCATTGTAGGGCTTCAGCTGTCTCTCTTGTCATGTCTGCCCTGTGCCAATAAAGCTTCCCAAGAGATTTTCATTCATTTATTCAACAAACACGTATCCAGGCTCCCCAGGAGCGGGCCCTCTAGGCCATTCTAGGATCTGTGTCACAGCACAAGCCTTTGCTCGTGATGCCTACATTCTGTGGTGGTGGAGAGATGAAAGCAAACAGTGACAGATGAATAGGAAAATGCAGTAATGCATTGCTTCAGGAACACATCTTTCGAGAACAATTCAGTTCCCAAACAGAAGCATTTGGCAGAATTTTGTTTCTGTTCTCAAACTCCACATTGGGTGAGGAACATGAAAGAGGCCTCTTCCCCAGAATCATGGATGAATTAAGTTTGTGAACCAGGGTACCACTGTATTGGGTCAGAGATCTAGAAGATCAGTATTTAATATGGCAGCTAATCTGATAATTAGCTATTTAATTTGGAAAAATAGCACTTTAAAAAAGTAAATATTTTAGATATACTTACCTATTTAATAAACTGGCTTACTTCATCTTAACTGGAATGATGAAGTCATTATCACTGATTAATTAGCAGAAGGTTGGTGACCAAAATAAACTTCTAATATAACTTCCCTTATAAATTTAAGGGGAAAAAAACCATGATTCTCTATGACAAAGTTCCTGGCAAGCTTGTTTGGTAACTTGTATTTACAAGGCAACAATTGAAGTCTTTAGAACTGCTAAGACTAGGGAATTTATTTATCTCTTTGGAGATAATAGATTCAGAGGTAAATTAAACGCTATCACAATAAGAGAGGGGAGCCAAGAAAAGGGGAGTGTGAGGAAGGGAAAGGAGAAAAAAAGAATAAAGATGTGCTATGTACATCTACCACTCTCCACAAGGACTATAGACATCAGGTACCACAGAATGTACTAACAAAAACCAAAACAAAAATAAAATTCAACAGCAAAGCAACCTACAGAGCAAGTAAAGATGTAACTGGTTTTGTTACAGGAACTGACGCATGCTCACTCTATTTTCTCATCTATATAAATGTAATGGCAAACTCAGTGCTTTATAACATTAAAGCTCTTTGATTGGTTTGTTGTTTTTCTAGTGTCCGCTTGCATCTGCAGTGTTTCTGAGGTGAGTGGATTCATATGACCTGCATATTGAGCGAATGTAATAAGACAACATGCTCTGTGGCTTACCAGGCACTCAGTTTCATATAAATGTGTAAACTCCCAGCACCTCACACACTTCCTGTACTCTCTCCTAATCTTATTCCCTTCATGTCCCAAGAGGGACCCAGGGCTGGATTTTATACTGCTCATGTCATTTTCTCGTCGACGCACCGCAATCGTATAATGTACGTATCTCTGTGGGTTTATACAGCTCAACAAAATGTGCTGAAGTGCTGCTTCTGAAATTTACATACATTTTTTTTCTGGGATTTGCTTCATTTGGTCCATTTTAGTCATGTTTGCGGGGTAGCTATTGTCACTCCTCTACAGAATTTCAAACATAAATAAATAGACGGCACTGTTGATTTTTCCGTTTTACCAATCGAGAGTCTTTCCTGGCCCATTCTGGGGCTAGGGCAGGACATTTTGAGCACTTGCACAGGGAGGCACCAGGCTCGCTCGCCTGCGTGTTGTCTGCCTGGTGGCAGCGCCAATGGGTCCCAGGCTTCTTTGTCCCCCTGCACACTAGTGGCCAAGACCCCACGTAAGCCACTGAGGTTATACAGAGCCACACCCAGCTCTCTCCAGCCCTGCTCCACCACCTGGGGTGCTCCATCTTTCCTATTTCCGGGTACTGGCAATGCCTTGGGAAGAGCTCTCCTTCCAGGAGGCCTGGTCTTCAGGAGGTGGGTATGGCTCAGCAGAGGTCAGTGGAAGACTCAGCAGAACACTCCTGTGAGCCCTTTTGGGTAGTATCCCTGGGAAGGGGGTGAGCAGAGAACAGATAAGGCACAGGAACTGTCCAACCTGGGAGGACATGGAGGGAGCCAAGACAGGGGCATCACCAGAAGGTCACCTCTAAGCCCCGTTGCTGCTGAGGGTTGCACGTGTGGATTGGCCAAAGCCCTCTGAAGTCTACAGGTCTACCTCATGTGTGCAGCCCTCAGGGGTTGACCTGAGTAAATCCTCTGCTGGCAGCGGTAACAGGCAAGAGGAAAAGATTTACTCTGGGTCTCTGGGTTATGGTTTCAGAAGGTTCAGTCTGCAGTTGGCTGGCTCCAGGGCAGAAATATCATGGTTCGAGGAAGTTCTCTTCCTGTGCCAGGAAGTGCAGAGAGCAAGAAAGAACCAGAGAGGAAGAGAGGAAGAGGCTTGTGAGGAGATATACCCTTCAAAGGCTTGCACCTCCCCCTGCCAGGGACCTACTTCCTTCAGCTGGTCCCCATTCAGCCCATTCAGCTATGAGCTCACCCATTAGCCAGTTGATAAATTAATGCCATCCTAATACAACCACTTTCCCCAAAGTCCAACCTGTGAGCATGTGAACCTTCTGAGGGACAATTTAGATCAAAACATATTAGAGGAAGACTTGAAGAAGGAAAGCCTACAGAATATTGGAACTTGTGTTTCTGCATGTCACTTACTAACTCTGAGCCTTAGTGTTCTAATTTAGTAAATGGGGAAGTGAACAGGTTCTGTAGCTCTCGTTCCTTGTGAACACTCTAAAATCAAAGGAAATGCAGTTAGAGTCCAAATGGAACTCTGGTGTGCTAAAAAAGCCAATGTCTTAGTCCATTCAGGAGGCCGTCCCAAAATATCTAAGACTAGCCTAAGCCTCTTTCATAAGGGCACAGATCCCATCCTAATGGTGGCACCCACGAGGCTCAGTGACTTCCCACGGCCCTCTCCCTTAATATAGGATCATTGCACATTAGGTTCCAGTCAATGAGCTTTAAGACCAATGTCTTAGCAATTATAAAGGGACCAAAGGATAAGAGTGTGGCTCAGTGGTTGAGCAATTGCCCAGCACCCACCAGGCCCTGGGTTTAATCCCCAATACCGATCCCCACTCCAAATGAGCATCAGAGTTTATAACAACAACAACAAAAGTTAGAGCCATATGGTCAGCTCTACTGGTTAAATTCGAAGCCATTGAGAATAGGACACATACAAGAGTCAAAACAAATACAAGTGGTCAAAGCTGATTAAAACAGCACTTTTTCTTCTTTTTAAAAAAAGTAATAAAATTGTTAATATGGTAGAGATCTGATATATTTTGTTAGTGGAAATGCAGCTGCTCCTCACCAGGAAAATGAGTTTAAATTACACATTTTACTGTGCTGAGAAAGGAAATCTATTTGCCTGTCGGTGATACACGTTCTTGGTATTGCCAGACAGCTTCTTGTGAACAAATGATAATAGATTCTGACAGAGAAAATCACATTAAATAATTCTACCACATAATTGCAGTGAATTTATTTCAGATTAGAATCAAGAATCACATTAGCAGAAACATTAAGTATGATGCAAGCTCCATTTTCCTTAATGTTCATTTGAAAAAAAAATCCAGTTGCCAAGATCTCAAAGTAACATCAGCTCGTCTGGCTTGGAGATGTATAGAAATAATGAAAGTACCTGATTTTCTGCTTTCCACTTAAGTGTATGTTAGACTAAATTTTCATTTGACCTATCCTATCAACAAGTGCATAAATCAAGAGCTAGTCCCCATGGGCAGCCATTAGGTTGGACTCTTCTGTAATGTGAAATGTAGAATTCAGATACAAAGGGAAAGAATGGAAAGAAAATGTTCTGATTGGTCCTCAAGGGAGCTGAGATAGAGCAGTGGCTGAGCATACTTGAGCAGACAGATCTGCTCTCTGTCTGCTTCCAACAGTTCTAAATCAGAGCATATATATTGCACTGGACTGAGTTTTAAGTTGCGTTATTGTTATTGTTCTATTTGGTATTTTGTTGTTGATATCCTTTTTAGTTTCTCATAATACATTTCATTTAGTACTCTTTCACAAAGAAAACATGGTATTTGTGCATGTTCTGACTGAGCACCCAACTGAGCAATTCTCTATGTGTGTGAGAAAGAGAAAGAGAGACCAAGAATTAAGAAGAGAGAGAGGGAGAAGGAGAGGGGGGAGAGGGAAGGAGAGAGGGACAGAGACAGTGAGAGGCAGGGAGAGACAGGGAGAGACAGAGAGAACAGAGAAGGGGAAGGGAGAGCAGAGGAGGGACAAAGAGGGGAGAGAGAAGTTCACAGAACTGTATCCATGAGAACGTGTGGCTCTGTGTCTACTTCCGGGTGTGTGCTGTTTATTTAGCTGACAGGAGTCTCAATGTTAACTCTATAAATTAGTCTATTTTTTTACTCTAAACTGTACTTTCAAATTCATTTGTTTTTGCAGAAAACATGCTATTTCTTAGGAGCAAATGGGGCTCAATTTCTGGGGCATCTCAGGCTGGCCCTTGGCTGAACGCCATTCATTTATAAACGAATTTTTGCTCAAGTGCAATCATTTAAAATCCTAATCAGCCCTACGAATTCTTCAGTAGTAATTTAGTTCCACCAGCTAACTTTGAAATGTGGCCATAGGAGTGGCTGAGGAGCTACAGTGCAAACCTTTTCTAAACTGGGAAACAAATGCTGACATAACTGATTTTTAAATTTTTTTCTCATAAATCTCTTTAGACTCATTTTCACTGCACATCAGAAATGTAGACATACACTTCCTTGTGAGTCCACTCTTACCTTTCTTAGTGAAGTGGTTTGGGGTTCTCATTGCTCTGGAATGTCCTCAGGGTCTGGTTCGTTCCCAAGATGCTTGGCCCTTTGGTACATTTTTCTTTCTTTTTCTTTTCTCTTTTTTTCTTCTTTTATAGGAAGAAGGGAAGATTTAAGGATGATCTGTGATATTTAGAGATAGAGTGAGGCTGTGTATTTTCAAGGGTGGGAAAACTGGGTTTCTGTCTTCAAGGTGGCTACAGTCTGTGAAAGCAGACAGAAGGATCAGCTTTTCAACCATGGGGACCAGATGATGACAGACACACGCAGATGGCCTAGTCTGTACCTGGAAGTGGCCCCGTCTGAGGCTGTGCTGGAAAGGCCTCGGAATCTATGCCTTCTCAGGGGAGTGGCATCTGGCAGAGGGAAGAAGCTGCCCAGCAGGGGTCACCTCTCCAGCTAGGGAGGGAGAAGGAGGGTGCTGTGAACCCTAGAGACTGGCTCTTTCCTCTCCCTTGTGTGCATCTCTGCCTCTCTTGAAGAACCTAAAGTAAAGCTATGGCCTTTGTGGAAACAATTAGCAACCAGCGGTGTGCTGGCAAACTGGCTCTTTACAACACAACAGGAACACAAACAGGTTTGCTGCTTTGCCACCTTCTGTGGCGATTTCAAGCTGCTGTTTGCTTAAAATTCTGCAGTGTTACCGATCAGCTTTCTGAGCTGGCGCTGGACAGCCCTGGCCCATCACTGCCCTGGGACAAGCACCTCTCAAGCAGAGAAACAAGGCCCTTACCTCCAGCACCTCTGGGCACTTTCTCTCCAGCGCCCTCTGCGGTGGTCACTGGCTGCCTTCACTTCCTTCTCTTGGCTTTTTTTTCATCTGCCAGGTGACAGAGGATGGTAGAGAGGATCACAGCATTGCATGCTGTACAGCAATGGGGACTGCGGAGGATGCGTGGCTGTGACATTTGGATGCACACACTGCCAACCATTTCCCTGCTTTGGTGCCGGGGTCATGGTGCTAAGGGGAACAGTGAAGAAGAGAGAGGAGAACACGGGCTGGTGAGAAGCGCAGCAGTGGAGGACAGTAGCTCCGTGCTTTGTGACAGGCACCAAGTCCTGGAGGCCGCAGGACATCAGAGAGGCTTTGCAGGAGCCCTTTCTAGAGAAGACAAGGGCCAGGAGCAAGCAAAACAGGAGGCAGCTTTCAAACTCTATGAGCAGGGGAGGAAGGCCAGATTACCTGTGTGATTAATTGATCCCTGAGAACCTAATTACTGTGAATCATGCTTGGGAACAAGATGCCTGAACTGAGAGTTGCACCTGCAAAGAAATCCATATTAAGCCTGAAGTTCCTGAGATAATTAGGGCTCAAAACCTGGTGCTGTTGATTTCACATCGAGGCCTCAAGTCCCTGGTCTCTCGGCGCAGAAATCAACGGTAGAAATCATGTAGCCCAGGGGGAGAAAGGACAGCTCCAGGATCTCATAGGGTTGGGCCCAGGCTGTCTTTAAAATGGGGAAAGGGCCACGAGGCAGAGACTTTCCATGGGTTTTCCAGGATGAAATGGGGTGTGCTAGAGCTGCAATCCTGCTTGGTTAGGAATAGGCTAGAAACAGGGTGAAAAGTGTGAATGTAGTGTGTAAAAGGCACAGTGTCACAGGGACCCAGCAAGCCTCCTGGGAAGAGGAAGGGCATGTGTTGGCTGCAACCAAGCAAGGATGAGAATGTCTCCAGAAGACGCACATAAAATTCATCCCTGGATGTCTTAAAGCCAGCCCAAGTAAGCAGGCACAGATGCAGGAAACTAATTGAACTGCCCTTGCTCCCAAAAGTCAGGGGAATGGGGTCCAAGGAGGATGGGTTCCAGGTGGTGATGAAGGGGCTCAGGAGGGAGCCTCAGAGAGAAGCTGGTTCCTCAACAGCAAAGCTGCATGCGGGGCCTGTTCTTTGAAAGGCTCAAGCTGGGAGGGAATAGGTACTTCCTGGGCTCTGAGAGAAACTGGGGCAGAAAGGGGCCCCAGAAGCTGTTACAGAAACCAGAGACAGGGCAAAGGGGCAGAAAAACCCAGTGTTACATGGACTAGCCAGGATTCTTAGAGAAACAATAAACCACATGGAGAGAGAAATACACGGTGTGATCAAAAAATACAGTTTGTGTTTAATTAAAAAGTAAGTACAGTGAAAGACACATCACTATTCCTCCTGCTCACAGAACTTCCACTAGCTTGGAACACACTAGCTCATCATTCTTGCCACTTTCTGAAGGAATTCTCCATACCCTTCCACGAGTGTCTTTGTGTGGCTTCCTCAGTGTAGAGAATTGATTTAAAATGTCTAAGACAATTTCCGTCAAATACAAACATTATGTTATGACCTCATCTACCTTTTGCAGTAGATCAGGCACTACGTGAAGTCACAATGGCAGTGAAAGGTGGACATTTGGAATGGATTGAGGATACGGAGTCAGAGGCAACAGGACGACTAGACTCTCATGACAGTAGACTTCCAGAGCTAAGTGTGTCTGAAGTGTTAAGGAGAGTTTTAATGGGAACTAATGACAAGGTGTCCTTTACTGTAATAAATTTTTAAAATTTAAATATTAGCCATATTTTTATCATTCCTTGTGGATAGAAGGTAGAGGAATAGATGAAAGGTAGGTAACTAGAGATATAGCTAGAAGTAGCTAGAAAAGGGTTGCTGTGTTTGAAAAAATTGGTTTTGGTGTCTTTGGAGACTTGAGGAGCCCCCAACTGGGACTGGGAAGCCCGGCTGGAGACCACAGGAGGTGTCACAGCTGGACTCCACAGCCATCCTCCAGCCTCACAAACTGAAATGTTAACCTCATCCAAAAAACCCTAAAGACACAAGAAGCAAACAACAACAAAACCTTCACCAAGACCTCCAGAATGTTCTGTGGGCCCCAGTCAGATTAGCATATAAAATTAACCATCAAAATCTGATTTCCACACAGGACCTTAAACATTAACATGTAGCCAATATAGACAACTCAGGATCTGGGAAATGTGAGACCAAAGAAAAGGAAGCTATTTCCAGGTAGTGGGGTTGAGTAATTAGCTCAAAGAAAACTTGTAAAAGAGTAGCACCATGTAATTCTACTTTTTGTACTGTGGGAGCCTATGGAAAACTAGAGACAAGGCCTTAGAGTTTCTGAATGAAGAATAAAAACACACCCTTGAGCCATGCAGGGTGTCCAGGCCTGTAATCCCAGCACTCTGGGAAGCTGCAGCAAGAAGACCCAAGTTCAAGATCAGCCTGGAAAACTCAGCAACTTAAGGAGACCCTCTCTCAAAATTAAAATAGAGAAGTAAAAAGGGCTTTAATAGCCCCAGAAAATCAAATCACCAAAATCCTATGCACAAGGTATAAACAAAAATACCCGAATCAACTATTTTGGGAACCAATGGCTGCATTTATATCCTGAAATATCCCCCATGTGTATTTAGATGCTGTTTTATCCCCCAGGACTAAAACAAGGCAACTAGTTGCAGGAGGAAGTACAGCCGGAGGATGGTGCATGGGGTGTATGTGAAAACCTACACAGACAGGAGAAACCAGTTTCTAACAGATCTAAATTCTCTTAAGACCAACTGTATAATACAGAAGGAAATGTGTTTTTTTCTTCTCCTGTAAACTCATTCATGGTGAGAAAAACCTTGTAACCATGTTAGCCTTCAACAGGGCCATGATTTCTCAATTTGCTATCTTTGCGTGCTGAAATAGTCTGCTGAATTTACATTAGTTTATAGGACTCACGAGTTGCCTCTTCTGGCGTTTGTCAATGTCTTTACCCCTCCTGGCCATCATACCGCAGGAGGGAGGTTTTGCTGCCTTTGGGAGGATTTGTGCTTTGTTCTTGTGTATGGCAGGACTGCCAAGCAAAATGATATAAAAAGAATGACTAAATCTTAGTGAATGTACCCATAAAACCCAGCAAGGCAATTAATCTTCCTATGGAGCTTTTGTTCATTGAGGGAGCTTTTAAGAATGTCAACCTTTATAAACTCTTTGGCTGTCCACCATTTTACCCAGGAAGGGATACAAGAAGGAAGACAGGTGGAAAGAAAACAACAGGAAAGAATGGAAGGAAGCTGGTGGGTGTCCAGATTAAGATGAACATAGTATAAACAACATTCCACGGCTCAGAAACAGGGGCAACAGTGACATCCCTCTGTATTCCACTGAATGCATATTCCTAAAATAATGAAAAACTCCTGAAAGACAAAGAAGTTTAATTGATGCTGACCAAGCTCTGCTTGCCTTTGGACAGATCGCAGAATCTAAATAGAAGCTGATCTGCTTAAGTGCTAGATTTATTTTTTAGAGTATTTAATAAAGGCTTGATTTCTTACAGAGGTTAGAAATATCGGGGATGTATTATATCTGTGGCTGAAGTCTCTCCAGCAATGCAAAACAAAGTCCCAGGGAGGAAAGAGCATGCACGCTGCTGTGTTGCTGCACCAGCCCTGTTTGGCCCTCCCGAGAGGCTTGTCGGCCAGACCCAGGAAGTGAAAGCCCACAGCGTGTGCCTTCCTGCCGTGAGCCTGACAGAAGGGTGCTGGCTCAAGCAGACCCTAACTGCCCGAGGGCCTCCCCAGCTCACAATGTTGGTGTTTAACAGGTCACGCCTCCCTGAGCTCTGGAAAAATGCAGGTGCAGGTGTGAGTTAGTCCTGGCTGCCCTGAAGGCAATGGGGCTGGATCTCTCTCACCCAGCAGGACAAGCCTGGACGCATCCATCCATCCTGTGTGTCCATCTGCACCTTCCTGGGCACTGAGCCTGATTTAGGGTGCCCAGTGGACTCACAGCTGGATTTGCTTCCATGTTAGCCCAAGAGATGGGAGCAGAACCACCTACCTCTTCTCATTATTGTCCCAGAAACATGGAGTCACTGCCCCTCGCATCTGCCACTTACCAAGGCAGAACAGCACGATCCGTGTCTGGTGCCTGCTGTGAGCAGAACCACACACGGCCCGTGCACATTAGCTCATCTAATTCCTCCACGGCCACCCAGGAGAAAAGTACTGGAGTCCCATGCTATGGAACAGGGAGATTCCATACAATTCCACAATTCTGTGGGAGGGGTTTACAGGAAACATTCGGAATTTGTCCTCGCCTTTCCAGCATGCACTCCTTTAGCACACGCCGAGGTGTCCTCACCCTGGGGAACTGCTGTAGTTTCTATCTAGGTGTGCCACAAAGCCTGAAGGGCTCTAGGCAGGGTTTTAAAAGGTGACTAAATCATGGGGATGTACAGCTAAATGTGATGGTAGGAGGTGGGCTCTGACTGAAGAGGCAGAGGCAGGGGCGTGGCCTGGAAGCAGGTATCTCCCTCTCGGACTCCTCTCTCTGCTTCTTGGCAGCCGCGGTGAGCAGCTTTCCTGACCCTCCAGGCCTCCCACTAGGGCTTCTTGCCTTGGAGTTGGCCGGCTGTGGACCTCCGCTCCTTTCAGCTTTGGCTGTTGGGTGCTTTGTCTCCGACACTAGGAAAGCAACTAGGACAGGTTCCCTCAGCCCAGTCTCCCCACCTCCTTGCAGGACTGACCCAAATGTTTCTTATCCGCATGGAAGCAGGGTGCAGACACAACTCTTTCCCCAGCGCACCCTCACTGCCGGGGCTGAGGGCTCTTCTCAGCCAGGGACTTGATGCTCCTCTGGCTCCTCTTCAGATAAGCCGCAGGTGCCCCAGCCTGCTTCTCGGAGCTGTCACTTCTCTCGACTCTCTCCTCACACCCCAAGGCTTTGGCCAAAGAGGCTCACCCAGAGTTCTTTGAACAGATCTCTGCCTTCTCATCTCCCATGTCCTCAGCCTGGGGTAGGGGGTCCTCCACGTTCACACCCAAAGACCAGCCTCTCTTTTAAGACGCACTTCAGATTCTTATGGACTTAAATTCCCACTGACCTGAATCTGGTATCTCTTCTGCATGTGTGAGCTTCCTGTGGGATTTTCTATGTGTGATTCACCTTCTCTGGACTTTACACTCCTTGCAGTCTGCCTCTACTGTGGCTCCAGGTGGCACATGGCCCTTGCTTCGGGCTTGGCTAACGCTGAGTAAACATCTCAGCAGGGCTGCTTCTTGGGCTTTTCCTCAGGGATAAATCCCTTTCCCTTGGGCTCCTGGCCTGCTTTGGCCACTGGAGCGACTGCAGAGCTGGCAGAGAGAGAAGCCTCAGTGTTAGCCTCTTTCCCCTGCCGCAGGGGTCACCTCTGTGGTGGGCATCTCTTCCTGGCTCCAGCTCTACCAGACCGAATGCCCGGATATTCTGCCTCTGCGTGGCACCCCAGTTTCTGAGCTCCAGAGACCCCCATCTTCTCTGGCCCCCACCCTGCCTTGTGTGGCTGTCCTTTCTGCCACAGATCTTGGGGTTCTCACCCTTCTCTCTTGGTCCTTCCTATCTACCGTCACCCGTGTGAGCAAATTTCTACCCGTTTCCATGCTGAGATTCTTTTCTCCTCCTGAGGTTGTAGTCTGACTGACACTCATTCTAACCCTGGAAGTTTCAGATAAGTTTAAACTTGGGGTGGGAAGGATCTTGGAAAGGTGGTTGGGTAGCTGGAGGGCAGGGTCTTACGGTCTCTGGACTGCATATTGCTTGCCTATGCTCAGGAGAACCCTGTCCACACCATGTCCCCTGTAATCCTCAGTGATTACCTGCCAACCTTGTGTCTAGCTACCGCAATGCAATCTGTTTCACCAAAGATAAATTCCTCCATTCACACTATCAGGGACGAACCGTCCTTGAAAGATAAGTTTACAGTGGGCTTTCTACCCAGCACTCATAGTAACATGTGTGCCGAAGGCATTGAAGACTTGAGAGAATGCTGGCTGAGTTAGAATGCCAACTCTGCTTTATGTTCCCAAATTTTCTTCTCCAGCTACTTTCCTGTGCTTGTGGAGTCCACAAGAGTAATGCACAGCTGTAGTGCAGAACACTTAACTCAGAATATCTATAATTTGTGTTGGTTAAGGTTCTCTACCAAAACAGAATCAACAGAAACACACACACACAGGCACACACACACACAGTTTATTAGGTAGGTTCACAGGCTCACAGGATCAGAGGTGGGAGGATCCACAGTAACTGTCTGCAAGCTGGAGACCTGAGATTCCAGCAGCTGCTCAGTCCAAGGAGAAGAACAAAAAGCCACAGAACAAGAGGGATATAGTATGCAGCTCCAGTCTAGGACTGAAGACTTGGGAGAGTCTCCCTGGAGAGTCACTGGTGTGAGTCTGTGCTGAAAGTCTGACAAAACTGGAATCGGATCTCGACAGCTGATGACAGTAGCCAAAGATGCACTTGCTCATCCAGAATGACTCTTCTTCCTTCCTCTCCTTTCATTCCAATAGGTTGCAAGCCTATTGGTTTGTCCCACCCACCATCAGGGTGTCCTTCCCCCTTGGTTTGCTGATCTACATGTCAATCATTTCTGGAAACACCTTCAGAATACACAGAGGCGTGGTTTACTCATCAGCTAGGCATTTTCTAATCCAATCAAGTTGATGCATCATAACAAATGGTCACACAACTCATAAGATAACAATAACAACTGGAGCTGTCTTTACTTTTCCCCCATTTCTTTCCTCTTTCTGAAAGGAAACTTTTCTTCAAATCCATGTCCCCTGAACTACCGTGTCATGCTCTCTGCTTCCAAATACATCATGTCAGAAACAAAACTATCCAACAAAATATTATGCAAGGAACAAACTACGATAAGGTGACAAAGGAGGTTATTTTTACTTTAGGGAGGCTATCTGGTTGTCAGCAGAAGTTATAAAATAAAATAAATACAAGTCAGCATAGCATTTGGGTGCACAAATCACACATTCTCTCTTGTTCTTGTCACTGCTTGAAGATTTACAAGTTTGTCACAACTATATGATGGATAATTCATCCAGCCACACTTCTGACCATGAAATTCAAGTCAGAACCTAACTTTTCATCCTTTTGAGCTCTAGTCCACTGGGGACTAGGGAAAGTATCTATGACCAAACAGCTTAAATCATCAGCTTATCAATAATTGAGTGCATTTTGTCAAAAGTCACAGTCTCTCTGAGGGCTGCTCCTTCTCCACTTCACTGGAGGCAGCAGCCCAAGTCCTAGGGGACAGAATATTCAGCTCAGGCATAACTGTAGTACTTGGGTTCCTGGCTTTGCTAGGAGTAGGACAAGCAGGGCCAGTATCCTCTTCTCTCCTCCTTCCCACAGTTCTTGTGTCTGCAGCAGGATGGCGCTCTCTCTGACTTCCGCTGTGCTGATGAGTAATAGTTTTGTTGTGATAAGTGTATGTGTGAGGCTTGAGGTGGAGGGGAGTATGTTTTAACATAGAATGGATTTCTATGTACTGGGCGATCCACATTTATTCCTTAAAATTTAGAAACGGGATACGAAAGAATATGGATTTTTTTCCCCTTAAAACAGCATTGTCTGGCTGTAACACTGCTGTCTAAATACACTGTGCTCTAAAGGTGAATATGGATTCATTATGTTCCTTCTCTTCAACGTGGTGTCAAATCCTTTGTAAGTTAATTTTTCAGGAAAACAATCTTCAGAATGGCAACAATGAGAAAGCACTTTTAAGTTTTCAAATCTTCCTCTATTCCCCCAGCGCATTTACACCCAATGGGAAACACTCATTTTGTCCCTCCCTTTGAGTCCTAAGCAGTCACAGGAGTCTCCCTGTCCCTGGGGACTGAGTGACAAGCACCCATGTGGGCAACTGCTGTGCTGATGCACAGTGCCAGGTACTGGACTAGGTGCTGATCCATTCTCACATTTATTCTCACAACTTTCCTAGAACAGAGAAACTACTAATTTCCTCTACCAGAGGAAGAACTGGGCATAGATAATGTCTGAGGGAGAAATAAGAAGTGTTAAAACAGGGATCTGAACCTTGAGATGTCTGGCCCAAATCCAATATCCCAGCACCCTGTGCATATTCCATTCAATTTTCTCTTCACTTGATCTAGTATCATGAGTGTCCTGGGACAAGGTGTATAAATTATTTACTTTATAACTCCAGTACCTAGCTGAGTGCCTACACCATATTAGGAGCCTAATAAACACATGCTAAGCTAATGAAGTGCAACACAGATTGATGATGATGGAGAGAGGTGGCCATAACACCCCATCCCTGGATTAGATCAGAGAATCTGAATACCCTGGTGATGCAGAAAATCCCTCGTTGGGAGCCATTCTACATAATTTTGGGGAAAAAAACATTTCACAATTAAATTATGACTATATCTGTATGAGGCCTAGTCTTCTTGCCTGCAGGCCAGCTATGGCATGCCAAAACATAACTCCATTTTGCTTCTGGTCACAGCTGAGGCCTCAATGGTCCTGTGATGATGTTGTGATGCTCAAGGGCATGATTACATCAGCTGAAGACATCCTGCTTCTTTGAGAATTGAGTAGTAATACAAAAAGAGAAAGGTTTCACCTGGGAAGGGACAAATTCCTCAACTTAACTCATCCCACCTACTGTTGTAAGAATGTTTTCCTCATCCTACCATCCTAATCAACATAAGCTCCTCATTGACTTAAGATCCTCATCAGCATAAGATCCTCATGGTCATAGGAGTACCACCACCCTCTGAGTCATCTAATACTTCCTCTGATTATAAGATCTTTGTCAATTTAGAATTACTGCTACCCTCTGAGTCACCTGATACTCTCTATGAACCCAACAAATAGTGGCAAGTTAGGAGTCCTTTTGTCTTTGCTACCTAGAGCAGCACTGATCATACCCATGACCCAGCCTTTTCTTTAAGTTTCATTTCCTGTTTTTATTCTCTATTTAGCCTTGTGCTGTAGTGGCTCACAGGAGACTAGGTCCCACCGTGGGGGCTCTGGTAATGTCCCCTTTCCTGTTCCCTATAATCCCTATCATTAGCTTTCTGAGTAGCCCGGGGTTGTCTGGAAAGCACATGAAATGGAGCAGGCAGTGATGCAGGGCTCAGAAGAGGAGGATGAGGAACACGGAGGAAAACAGGGCTATGTAAAATGGATAGACTTGAAAGGTATGAAAAAGATAGATTAGCAAAGCAGGAAGGGAAAGCAAAGAATAGAGAATGGGATAAACAAAACTCACTTGGCATGTTACAGGACCACAGATTAATCAATGCAACCAAGGCACAAATTTGTTGGAAGGAAGAATCAGGAAAGATAGAGATAAATTTTGGAGCCTGCTCCAAATGGTCCCAACTCCTTTGATGTTTGGTAACTTGAGGAACATGGGATCAAAATGGAATTCAAAACCCGCTGCAACAGGTCAGGTAGGCATGAACTGGAGAAAGGGAGGGAGGGAGGGAGGACTGATGAGGCTGGGAGGGAAGGTGGAAGGCTGAGAGTCATGCTGGGGTGAGTTAAGAAACTGGTAACAGTCTGGTTACCAGGTGGTGGGAGTGGAAGCAAAAATCAAAGGAAAGAAGGACAGAAAGAATTCTCTGGATCTGGGAGATGAGGAGTGCAGGGAAATGTGGGGTCCAAAGTGGCTCCTAAAAAAAGCAAGTCCAGGAATGTGCAGACTCCCAGCACCAAGGACAAACACGGTCCACTGGGGACCCGGAGCTGGGGGGAGGCTATGGTCCAGGCTCACCACTGGACACAGGAAAGCACAGGGGTCATGCAGGGTGAGGCATGTAGGGCCGAGCTGGTCCAGGCTGGGCTGGGGAGGTCTGGAACCTGTCATGCTGTGGACATGGACTGACTGTGTTGTATCTACAATGAAAACGTGCAACCGCACATCCCGAGTGTTAAATAGCTTCTATTCTTCTATTCATTCCGTTTATTGGTACATTTTAGGTGTACATTACAATCCCATTCATCACTGGGAATTTGTACCTGTCCATGATACATCTTGGATCTTATTTTTTCCCATTTCCCTGCCCTCCCCTCAACCCCTCCACCAGTGACATAAGTATAATTATTTCTAAATTCAAGGTCTCTTCTTATGCAAGGTTTAAATAGGTCTGCACTGGCTAGGATTATGGGGTTCCCCCTCTTATGTAGTTATGGTAAAGAACACAGTTGGAAGAGTTCCATCACTTGTAGTTTCCTACACATGATTTATAAATCACAGAGTTCATCTGTGATGTAAAGTCATGGATTCCACTGTGTGATTTTCAACTCAGACCTCAGCGATTAGGAAGAGGCCTGAATCGGTGGTCTCCAATCCCCTGCCACTGTTCGGTGCACTTACATATGGTGGAGCTGGCCCGGCTATGGTCGCCATTCTGGGACTTCAGTTTCATGCCAGGAAAGTTTTGGAAAGATATGAAGAAGAAGGAAAGAACTACAAAGTTTTTCTTAAATCTCTATTTTAAAACTAAATCCGGGATGGAATTTGACAACTGAACTAGATAGAAAAAAAATGCCACTTTTTTTTTTTTCTGGTGATGTTATTACATGTAAAGGTGGATTCAGCTAGAAGTCATTTATCAAATTGGCAGCTGGTAAGGCTGTGATATTGAAAATAAATAGGGTGACATTTTTTGACTGGAATATGCCAGGCACAAAGCCCCGAGGGACTGAGATTCTGCGTGGAGTTTCGAGGGACTGCTGCTCTTCAGCGACCTCAGCACAAGCATTCAGGGAAGAGGCTGCAGCTCTGAGGGCAGCTGGGCGGGACGGGGCAGGCTCAGGCTAGAGGGAAGCAGCTCTGGCGAGCAGGGTATGGAGCCCAGAGGCACAGCCACGCATTTGGACTTTGCTGGCACAGTTTGTCCACGTAGTTAAAAGTGTAAAATAACCCAAGACCGTGCTCCGCGCTGGAGAGCACCACAAAATCAGCTTCTAGTCTTCAGGTCTGGGGACACCTTGGGGAGCAGAGGCAGGAGGACTCGAGGGCCTCGAGCCTAGTGTGGGACTGCATAACTCTGTAATCATAAAACTCCCCTAGCCCCAACCGTGACTGAATGTGAGTAAATAGATAAAGATGCTTGTTAGTTCCGGGACACTAGATAAGATCTGTATCAGCCTCAACTCTTTGTTCAAAAACTGATGTTCAGACACTTCTATCTATAGAACAATCTACAAAACATCTGCTGACCATCAGTACATGTCAGGCTAATTAACATGCAAATGTAAGACCACTAACCTTTGTTCCCTCTTCTGTAAATTTCACCTGTTAACTTCCCTGCAACCCCCTATAAAAAGAGCCTCGGACTCTGGGCTGATCGCCTGTCTAAACTACTTTGCTTTGGGAGTGTCATCTGGCCAGACTAAGGTCTGTTTCACTTTCCAACTTGTCCCGTGTGTTCCTTCCTGGGTGTGCTCCACTACAGTCACCTCCTTGGAGCATTTGGTAAGGCCCTTGGTCTTACATTCTGGAGGCACCGCTGGGATCCCTGGGTGTGCTTCACTGCAGTCAGCTCCTCGGAGCATTTGGTAAGGCCCTTGGTCTTACATTCTGGAGGCACCGCTGGGATCCCTGGGTGTGCTTCACTATAGTCAGCTCCTCGGAGCATTTGGTAAGGACAGCGGTCTTACACCAGAACTGTGCAGTGTGGCATGCGGCATGGAGTCCATGCTCTTCAGAAGTATTTAAAGCAGCTTTGGATATATCTGCTCTCTTATTTAACCAAAGCAGGGTCAGTATACATCAGACCAATAGCAACAACCACAGACACTTCATGGTTGTGTGTACACTCACTCCTTAGAGGCCAGAGCCTGAGGCCTGACCCCAGCTCCCTGCAATGAGCCTCTGATGGTTTAAGGGCAATGATACCTCCCTTCCTCTAGGGGTGTAGCCTCCAGAGCAGCTATTCAGGAAGGTTGCTCCTAGGAGCTTCCACTGGTTCCTGCACAAAGTAGATTTCATTCTGTTGAAAACAAAAGGAAAACTTGATGTGTGACTGTTACTTACTACTACAGAGCGACCTGAGACAAGTGTCCCTTCATGTCCAAAATACTAAGAGTAAAGATCGGAATTGGTTTTCACTGGGCAGCTCCACTTTCTATAAAACTGCGTGTTCCAAAGAGCTGAGCATGGGAGGTTATCACTACAGTTAGAAAACAGGAAGAGGGCAGAAGCAAGCAGCAAAGAGCAGGTCTGTCTTTTCTAACTTACTATCATGCCCAGGTCAAAGCAGAAGAAACTCTGCCTGTACCATGGCTACAACTGGCCCATTTGAGGATTTGGCTGTTGTCTTTCTCCCCTGGTATCTGAGGAGAATGGATCAACAACTCAGTTTTGACTTGGTGACATGAAAATTCAGTGGGCCCAGCTCAGGAGCTCAGTCCAAATCAATGGCTTCTTCTGAATTTTATTTCCTATATGCTTATGAAGGTTGACTAAACATCATAACAAATCTGGATTAACAGTCATATATAAACCCAGTCCCATTATTAGAGTTATCTAAGTGTGTTCATGAAACAGATTTATTATAAATTTACTTATAAGAGCATGTATTGGTTAGTATGGGGGTATTTACATATATACACACTTGTATGTGTACGTATATTCATATACATTAAGCACACATATACACACATGCATATACATGTAATATATATATGTTTTTTTGCATACATGTATATGGAAAACCAAATAGCATTAAAAATACCAACTGTTCATTATTACTAGGTTAAGAAGATAACAATAAAAACACAAAGTAAGCACAGAATATTTTTCAGTGTTTTCTTTGTTTTTAATCTGCTGAAAATGTCACATAGATATTTATATGGAACTTTAAAAAATGTTCTGGAAAAGGGATAATACAAGGAGTCAAGGATAGCAACAAAATAAAAGTCAACAACCACTTGAAAAAAATGTTAACTTTCCCAAATTGTCCTTTCCACCTTACTTTTCTTGTTATAAAATGTTACATATTTAATAAATGCTATAAACCTAAATAAAGCATCACTTCTCTCTTACTAGGTGAGCAGTTTTTATTGCAACACCCAGGATGACCCAGGGAGGAGTTAGGCAAGGGAGACTCTCTGCACCTGCGCAGTGGTGGGGAGCGAATGGCCCAGATTCCTGGAGGCCACTAGGCGCCACCTCCTACTGCATGCCAAATTCACAGATGGCACCTCTTCCTGATCCTGCATTCAAGAGCTAATCCTTATTCTAAGGACATCCATCTACCTTTCTAAACAAAAGAGATTGTGGTATTTGAAAAATGTAATATTACTGATAGCAATTCAAGACATTATACCTGAGCTTCTTATCCCTGAAGTGCGGATGGAATAGCTACATTAACCCAGCAGACTTGCGGAGCCCATTCTGGAAAGGATGGACTGGATTTATTCTGCCTTCTAGGGACCTGCATTAGCATTTGGAGCTCTGAGTGGTTAATTGATCCACACGGGATCCAATTTCAGAGCCTCCTCAGTTCTAGACTCTGACCTATGGAGCTAACCAGGCTGTCTATTTAAACTCGCTTCAGAATGGAGTTGGAGTTTTCTTCTTTATCTCCTTTCATTACATTTTTTAAAAATTAATTTTATAGGTACATTTTCGGTGTACAATATAATGACATTCATCATTGGAAATTTGCACCCTTACATAATCTCTCTTGGTTCTTATTTTTTCCCCATTCCCCTTGCCCTCCCTTCAACCCCTCCATCCCTCCCTTTTTTACAAAGACTTTGTTTCCATTTTTCCATTTTCTCATATTAATTCCATTCCTCTCTTTCCTTTCCCCTACCCATCCCATTTCCTTCCCCTTTGCCCCTTTTCTTCCTATTTTACATTATCTATTATACATTTTCATCCTTATTTACACTGTCAGTTTCTCACACCAAACTATTCAGTATTTACACATCCATGTGTGCTATTTGTTTCACTTGAGAGTATCGCCTCAATGTGCATCCATTTAGCTATAAATGTCTCTAATTTCTCATTCTTTATGGCTGAGCAGTACTCCATTTTATTAAAAAAAAAAAACCCACATTTTCTTTATCCAGTCTCCAGTTGATGGCCAATTCTATCCACTGCCTAGCTAATTCAGGTCATCTGAAGCCAATAAAAAAATTAACTGATTAATCTGATGCTGATTCTCAGGCATTGGTTATTTCATGCGCACAAATAAAGTGAATCCTTTGGTCTGCTTTGCAGTGTCAGGGGAGCATATGGTACAGGCTGAAAGGTCTTGGGTTGAAGGCCATCAAAAATAGGCTGTGTATACAATGTGGTCCTCCTCATTTTGTCAGTGTGTAGAAATTCTGTCATGAATGGTCTGTACATATCTGAAGGCAGAAATCCTGCTTAGTTTTTTTGTTGTTTTGTTTTTGTCAAGAGGTGTTTCATAAGGAAAACTCTGGAATGTCTCATGCATTCTTAGTCATCCTGAGCCTGTCATCTAGGAAAACTATAACCATCCCTGGCTTGGTTTTTAGCCAAAGCATTTAGTGTGTCCTGAGGTTTTGATTTGAGATTTCATCCTCTGGAGAACTGCAGGGAGAGGCAATCTCCTTGCTAGGAATCACTCTTATGACCTAAAAATGTGACTAGCAATAATCCTCCAGGGCCCTAAGTCATTCCCTGAATGCAGGTTTTCCCTCGAAACTGGGGCACCCTGTGGGGGTCACTGTCTCAGTGCCTAAGTCCAGGAGGCTTCAGCAGTGCTAGGCAAATGGCTCATCACGGTCCCCTACAGTGATTACTAAAGAAAAGAGTTCCTCCCTGGAGGGATTGCAGAGAATTGGCTTAGCAGAGAAGCTGTGCAATTTTACTCTGGCTTTATTTGGAATCACTCCAATTTTAATACTTCAGAAGTTTAGGAAGTAAATCCTTTGGGTTGGGTATAATGACTGCTACTCAAGAATTATGAATACAAAGATTAAATATACATGTTTTGGTACATGTATATCATGTGTAATGGTCAACTACATAGATGAATTACTGTTATTGATTATTAAAGTTAAGAAAGTAAAAATCTTTATATCACTGTTACTAGTAAGGTTGAGAAGACATGAGCGATTGGGAAATTGATGGTAATTTATTAAAATGAAATTGTTTCGATATTCTGAGGCAAATTCAGAGACACATGAGTCTGTGCCCTTAAATAAAGCCAGTGTCCAGGAATGAAACCCCTCCCAGGAGTTACCAGATTTGCCCTCAAGTGGGGATTGGGGATCCTGTCCTTCTTAGTCACATCACAGGTAATTATATTTCAGCAAAATCATCTCCAGATGGCTTTGGGTGGTTCAGTGACACAAAATCTCTTTACCACCAAATTTTACAGCGACTCTTTCAAAATATGATTCAGTTGTTTCTTGGTTCTGCTGATGGGAAAACAAAACTACATCAATAGAGGAAGTCTCACTTTCTTTTACTGTTTTATTTTACTTTTTGGTGACACATAATCATTGTGCATATGTACAGTGTGTAGGGTGAAGTTTTGGTGCATGTGTAGCATGTGTAATGTTCAAACTGGACTCTTAACTTTACCAATATCTTAAATATTTATTGATGTGAGAGTACTCAGATTCCTATCCTGTAGCTATGTTGAAATATATACTGTATTATTGTTATCTATAGTCACCCCACTGTGCACTACAACACTGGAATTTACTCTCCCTCACTGTGACTTAGTACCTGTGATGTTGTTCCCCTCAAACTGCCTCTGGCCCCTCCCCAGCCTCGGATACCCACAGTTCTGCTTTAACTTCTCAATGATCAGCTATGTTTTGGTTTCACCTATGAATGAGATCATGTAGTCCTTGTTTTCTGGTGTCTGGCTTATTTCACTTAACATGAGGTCCTCCAGTCTCATCCACACTGACTCAACAGAATTCCATTCTTATTTATAGCCGAATTATTCCAATGTGTAAATACATCATATTTTTCTTATCAATTCACTCACTGATAGGTACTTGGGTTGATTCCATACCTTAACTATGGTGAATAGTACTACAATAAACATGGGAATACAGGCATCTCTTTCACATACTGATTTCATTTCTTCTGGATATATGCCCAGCAGTGGGATTGCTGGATCATATGTTATTTCTATATTTTATTTTGTTTTTTTCAGAACATCTATACTGCTTTCTGTAAAGTTCTGCTAATTTACACTCCTGCCAACAGTATGCCCCAGTTCCCCTTTCTCCATACCCAAGCCAGCATTTCTTATGCTTTTTCTTTTTGAAAATAACCATTCTAAATGGAGTAATGTGATAGCTCATTCTGGTTTTGATTTGCATTCTCTGATGATTAATGATTTTGGGCATTTTTTCATATATATGTCGGTATATCTATTTCCTCATTAACCTGTTTATATGTCTTACTTGAGAACTATCTATTCAAATAGTTTGCCCATTTAAAAAAATCAGTTTATTTGCTTTTTTCTATTGAGTTGTTTGACTTCTTTATACATTCTAGATCATCAGCCTTTTGTCAGATGCACAGCGATAAATTAGAATTTTCTCCAATTCTGCAGGCTGCCTCATCACTCTGTTGATTGTTTCCTTTGCTTTGCAGAAGTCTTATTTTAACATGCTACAACTCCTTTTTACTTCTCATGTCAGATGCTTTCTGTAGTTCTTGAAATCACTTTTATGTGGAAATAACTTAATATAAAACCACTGGCATTTTTTTGTCTAAGCCCTCATGCTTTCTTACATTACGCTATTAATTTTAATTTCCCCCTTCTTAAAGACACAATGACCCTTAAAATAATTTACTCAATATTTTTAGCAGTCCTACCAGTCCTCAAACCCAAGTGTGTGTGGGTTCGTTTTAGATTAGTTGTTTGATACAATACGTGAAGAAGCTTGTAGAAGTCAGAGAATATGAACCTCTACCCGTCAAATATATGGCCAAGGTTTTAAGCTCACACCCTCCTCTCTAGAACTCCCACCATGGGGCAAGAGGACTGTACCCTGACATTATGTGAGCTAAGAATAATGGTAAGTAACTCTCTCTGCAGGCAGCTTGCTCCTGGTCAGAGTGGAGTGGGAAACAGCTGGAGAACATAACTCAGACTCAGCAGTAAAATGGATTCCTAATATTGAACTCTTGATTTAGCTAGAATTTTCTGCAGAGTCTGGAGCAAAGCTGGGCTTCCTCATGGTGTAAATTGGAAACAAAGGCAGCCCAACCTAAATTTCAACCACAAAACTCCATGAGTCCCAATGTTTATTTAAACTTAAGTGCTCTAATAACTTTACATTTGTAATGCAAAACTGAGCAGCAGATACAAACTACTCTTTCGACTATTAGCTGCAGCCATCCTGGGGACACACTCATTTGCCAAAACCCAGGTGCCATGTTGGTTTCCCTGAGGCTGTGAGTGGCCTTAGCTAAGAACAGTTCAGCTAGGCCTCCACACTTCCGGCACTGCATGTGAACCTTGGTTCTGAGCCAGAAGCTGCAGGAATCTTTTGGAGTAAAATATCAGAGGGCTGAGGGCTTCAGGTTTCTTGCTTGGAAGCTTCAAACCACCAGGAATAAAACATTTACAGGGTTTGTTCCTGTCAAGAGCTTCAATCACAGCCATGGTTAATAGTGTTCCTCTGGAGGGTGCATGGAAGTGTTTAGAGATCTCTTGTTTATTAAAATACAAACAAAAGCGGAACCCAGAATACTATTCAGGTGAAAGAAATAGGTTTGCTACAAGTCTGCAACATGAGAGACAATGATCTACATTGAAGAACGTGTTCCCAAAATGTGCCAAAAGCACTCCTACTGATTATAATTATATCCCAGATTGAAATGTCCCCTTCCCAAGTGCCAAGTCCTTCCTTTATTAATGCCTCCCACACCTTGCCCTTCCATGATAAAATGAAAAGATGTCCATGCTTTGCTACATATCAAGGATACAATGTAAATCCCAGTAAATTCATCTCTAGGTTTTAAGTCCTAATATAGAGTCATGCTCATGTGGAAATTGTTATACTATAGTTCAACTTTTTTGAAGGTGCTGTTGACCAGGACTAGTGGTGCCAGCAACAAGGAGAGCAGAAGGGCATCCAGAGACAAGGCCAAGGCATTTCACTGTGGTCCTGAAGTGGCCCCTCAGAGAGAATGTCCTGAGGAAAGTGGCTGCAGCTGAGGGAAAATGGGGGGCAGGACATGAGGTCAGGGGGGCATGTTTCCCAAAGGCAAAATCAGGAAGCTGGCTGGACTCTGCTGAAGGTTATTCTTTAAATGATCACAGTGGGATACTGCACAGGTTCAAGTAGAAAAGTGGCACCATCAGGTTTGCATATGTATTGAATGCTAAATTTATAAGCAACGAATAGACTAAATAGGATGAAGTTGGCCACTGGCAGATCAGCAAGGAAGCCACTGCACTGTTCATGTGATCTCAGGAAAATCAAACCCATGTGAGTTGTGCAGGCCGAAGTGGAGAGCACTGCGATTTAAGGAGAGAGTAGAAATGAAAGGAGTAATAAATACAAGCGACAAGACAGATTGGTGAACGGAGAGTTACTCTCCCACATCTCCCTCCGCCCACCCAAATGCAGCCTTAGAGAGCAGCTCAGTAGACTTCCTACCATTCACAGTCCTGGGAGGTAGAGAGTGGGTTCCAGAGGATGCTAGGAATAGAAATTGGGAGCCCTAATTGAAATATGTTCAGTTTGTAATTCCTGCGAAATACCCAAGTGGACATGTCAAACAGGCAGCTGATTAGTCATGGTGCAGATTATTTAACTTTGAGGGCCAGTACCATATGAATATGATTTAAACTCATATTAAAAGATGATAACATCTAGGATTAGAACAGCAAGAGGAAATATTAGAATAGCCAGGAGTGAGCTCTTTCAATTCATCATTTAGTCTTGCAGTAGAGGAGAGCAGCTGCAGAGCGAGAGGGAAGCAGGCACACCGAGGGGATGATCTTGCTGAGACCAAAGGGCGAGAGCGCTTATGGAAGTCAGGTGCACCAAGTACACTGAAAACACTGTGCTGAGAAAATCAAGATAGGATACTGAATTTAGCATTATGAAGACCATCGGAGATCTTGGAAAGTTTCAGTGAATTAGTAGAGTAGCTAGATTTGGGTGATGTGAGCAGCAAATAGAAGACAACAAAGTGAAAGAGTTAATGAGTAGACAACAATTTAGAGTTGTGTTAGGAAGAAGTGGGAAGGGGTAAACAGTCAAAGATAGCTGTGTTATTTTGTCTGTCTTGTTTTGCTTAAGAAGGGCGGTCCTAGAAGCTGGGAATAAGATACCTAGGAATAAGATAGTCAAACGTGAAGATGAAAGAAGATAATAGAAGAAACAAAGCAAAGTTAAGGAGGAGTAGGAGTTATAGGATTTATAGCTGTGTGGAGACTGACTTCCTACAAAAGCAGCAACACTTAATCAGTTGTTATATGAGAGATGGAAAAGGAGGAGGAGGAAGTCGAGGGGGAAGGGAAGAGGGAGGAGGAGGGGAAAAAGGGAAGAGAAAGAGAAGGAGGAGAAGGAGGTGGAGGAGAAGGAGGTGGAGAAGGTGGAGGAGGAAGAGGAAGAGCTGTGAAGAAACTGGCAAGTTTGTGGGTTTTGTAGTAGAAGAATTAGGGAGCTTTTTGTTTATTCTATGAAATGTGAAGTAGCTCATCATTAAGAATTAGAAGGAGTAAAGGCATTAATGACCCTGTCATCCCAGAAATGAAGAAACCAAGTTGCACAAATATAAGCAGAGTTAACAGGCACTGCTGTCCATAGGAGGCCTGAGATTATGACCTGAAGGTGTGATTAGATTTCGCTAGCACAGTTGCTTCTCCACGGAAGACCCAAGATGGTACGTGGATGAGTTTAGCCGACTTGTGGATTCCTGCAAAGTATCAGACAGGAAGAGTAAAAAGTGAATTGAGGGCCAGGGATTTAGCTCAGTGGTTTTGCTGCCTGCTGCACAAGCACAAGGACCTGAGTTCAATCCCCGGTACCAAAAAAAAAAAAAAAAGAAGTGAATTGATTGAAATTGAGGGATTTTAATGATGAGTTTGGAACTGAAGTTAGACAGAGAAGCGGGGAAAGGCTGGGTGTTGGTGAAGGAGTAGGATCCAATGGGTTAAAATCAGTAAGATCCACACATTCTTGAGGCAAATGGTTGTTTGCCAAATGATCTGGAGGAGTAGAAAGCTGTGAGACTTGAGTGAAACCCTGGAATGCCATGCCCCTGAGAGGGCATTCCTGGGAGGGCTGGGAAGGGAGGAGTTTGAGAAAGGCAGTGAGAATTTAGAGGTCATGGACTCTGTTTAGATGGTGCATCAATGTGGGTGCTGAAACTCATTGGCAGCAGATCAAGGTAGAGAGGAAGGCAGGATTCCAGGAGCCAAAGTCTTCAGGGAAGGAAGAGCAGAAACCAGGACCTGTGTGATTCTGTAGTGAGGAGAGCAAGGTAGCAGTGGGTTGAACCCTGATGGTCTCACAGAATTAGGGACAGTAAAAGCTGCTGATGTACTGATGGTCTGGGGCAGCACCGAGGAGCCCCATGAGCCTGGCGGCCTCGACCCGGCCTGAGATGCAGTGGGTATGATGCCGATACCACATTTGAGAGGACTATGGCACAAATAAGTCTTCGAGAAGCAGCTAAGTTTCACAGTAAGAACCGAGGGGTGCAGAAATTGCCACGGAAATTCAAGTATTTGTAGATTACACAAGACTGATAGTCCCAGGACACAGGAAAGTCTCTGCACTGGTAGAAGTATCAGATGGTTTGTCCTGGAGGTACTCAGGCAGATAGGGATGTGAGAGAGAGTGGAAGTACTTCTTAGTAAGCCGAGTTGAGTGGATGCAAAAATCCTCTCTCCCGAAGAATGCAAGTTCCACCTTCGTACCACGACCACGTGCGCGGTGCTGAAGGCATGCAGCTGCCAAGGTGGAGAGTGCCTGACCTCTCTCCAGCTGCCCAGGTGGTGCACACCATGTGGTCCAAGAGGCAATGTCAGACCAATCCAATCCCCACCTCTAAGACTTGTGCCCTACAAATGCTTCTTTGCTGGGTTTTTGCTCAAAAATTTTTGAAAACTACTGAGCATTGTTCTAGAATTTAAAATGTGACTTCTCGGGCCTTTTTAAAGAGTCAGTGAAAAGTATTAGAATTCCACACAGAAAAAAATGCATAGACTCCCACAGCCAGCAGTTTGCAGTCACTTCCCAGAGAATAGGTGATCATCTGAGTCACCTGGGCAGCCAGATGTGCCGCTCACCTGCGAGCAGCCTCCAGGGTGTCCAGAGGGATAGGAGATCCTAAGGCCTCTTCTCTAGATCCAACCCCCCAGCCGATGAGATTCTGCAGACTCTTCAGCCTTCAGGGAGCTTGCCTGGTTCCTTGTGACTCTGAACCTCTCAGTCTTTTCCTGCTGCTTTCATTTTGTTGTTTTACTGCAGTGACCACTTGGCCTTCTTCCACGGGGAAGCTTTACCTGAACCCGGCTAGAGGGTTCCTGCTCTGGAGCCTCGAAGCTTCTTCAGCCAGGATTACAGCCGTTAGCTACTTGCACAAAATATTTGTTCTGCTGTCTTTCCAGACAACCCCTGTCTCAAGCCTAACCAGACCCCAGGTGTTTCTTTTGAATGACAGATCTTATTCAACAGAAAAGTGATCCACTCAACACAGTCCCAGTCTCTGCATGGGAGTCTGAGTAAGTAAAATTAACTGGCTGTTTAAAAATACATTAATCTGAGGGGTTTTTAAACTGTTTTCAAAGCACATAGCTTTCACTGCAGAAGTAATATATTGAAATCCATCAAGAGTGTTACTTCTACTAGAAAAAGTAGTCATTTTTCTTGAAAACACAGACCACATGCAATGTAAAAATATAACCCGTGGTCTCAAGCGTATCCATTACAAAGCTGTGATGAAATCTTTATAAAGAAAGATAAGTACAGATGAAATATCATGAAAACCAGTTTTGGAATACATACTTGAATTTTGCCTTTACCCAGGGCTCTTATGAAACCGGTGTTTAGCTGTTCTCTCCTAGGTAAGGGGTTTGACCAGGAGGTGTACCAGTATATTTTTGAAAGATTTAAAAAGTTTATTAAAAATTTTGATAAACATGTATTAATTGGGTTAACATGGCATTTCCACACATGCATATATAGTATATTAATCAAAATAAACATGTATTAATTGGGTTAACGTGGTATTTCCACACATGCATATATTGTACATTAATCAAATCCATCTTCTCCTTATCCACTTATTCCCCATATTCATCTCAATTTCTATTAATTGCTACTCTATGTCCAGGTTTACTGTTTTAGCTCCTCCTTATTTTTAGCTTTCAAATATGAGAGAAAACATCTCCTCCTCCTCTTCCTCTTCTTTCTTCCTTCTCCTCCCTTTGCTCCTCCTCCTTTATTTTCTTCTTAATTTTTTTAAAATTTGGGGACAAGGTTTCATTAAGTCACTAAGACTTGGCTGGACCTAGTGATCCTCCTGCCTCATCCTCCAGGAGTCCTAGGATTACAGGTATTTGCCACCATGCCCAGCTTGCCTGTCTGTCTCTGCTGTACTTCACCTAACAGTTCTATCCATTTTGCCACAAATGACAAGATTTCAGTTTTCTCCCCAGGAATCCTCTGAGGAGGACACAGTGTGGTCCTCATGACTGCACTTCCCAATCTCCCTCCGTTCTGAGGCCCTGCTTTGCACAATCCCAGGATGTCCCAAGGTCGGTTTCTCAGGCCAACACCTCACCCATTCTTATTCCCAACTGTCTAGGATTCACACATGTAGTCAGAAAAGCAGTCTGCTCAGTTGGGGAAAATGTCCTGGAGAATTGACAAACATAGCCAAGTGTCCTACCCAGGAGGGATTTGTAAGCTCTGAGAGTGTTCAGTGGATCCTGGGATCTTAAAGTTGATCTCTTTTATTGATTGCCAGAAACACTTCCCAATACTAAAATGTTGCAATAATTCCTTCTCCTGGGATATATAAATTCTCTGAGTAAAACTCGCAAATGTTGAAAACAGAATTCACCTCATTTGTTTTCATGGAGTGCAATTAAACTTCAGAAATAGTAAAAAAAAAAAAAATACTTACTGGCAATAAGAAAATCTACCTCAAGAATGATGCTTTCCCCTCCAAGACTCGCAGTCTCCTCTCAGTATTCCTCACTGCAGCGTCCTGCCTATGACCTGGGTGTCCTTTACGGGAAGCCTTTTCTAGAGACCAATGGAAACTAACTATCAAAAATAAAGGAGGATGGTTGAAGGATGTCATATGCATGTACAAATGTGCCAAAATGAAACCCATTTAACCTTACAAGCAATATGCATTAATAAATATGAGGAATACAGGAAAACATGGTATTCTTTTAGCAGAGAGTGAGGATCATTCCAGATTGAAGTTAGCTAATTATCACCATGGCATTTTCTAGTCTCTCAGAGGAGAAAGCAACTACACTTATTCCCCGGGCCAATACTCTTGGTGGATTTAAGAAACCGCCCACTCCCAATCAAGTTCTGGAGCAGCAGAGCAAATGTTTGCTTCACATGAAAGTACAGGGATAACTGAAGCAGCTGTGAACTCACCTATGAAAGTTTAAGAAGATAAAATATGTTTTAACAAAAATCCCCAAATGGAAAAATCGGGAGTCTGAGGCTAAGGGGTGAGTCTTGTGACAGCAATCTCTAGGGAATGTAAAGTGTCTTTAAAAAATTATTCTACAATTTGGGCCTGTTCTTTGCATCCATTTAGATTAAAGTCTCCTACTAATCCATTGTTTGTTTTCTTTTTGGGTTAGTGGCATTTAACACTGACTATAATTACCATTGATGTTCTGTTCTTTCCATTTTTAATTCATTTTAATGTGAATTCTGACAAATAATCATTAACAATTGCTGCATCCATTTGGTTGTGAAGATTTTTTTTCAAGTATTGGCTTCAGCAGCATCAGACGGTATTTAACCAGGAAACCATGCACAATCACCTCTGAATCTAAATGAATGAAAAGAAACTTTAGCACCTAAGATCCACAGCACAGTATGCAGGTGCCAGACCCCACTCTGCTGCAGTGAGACCCAAGCCTGCCTGCACTTCATGGATAACCTGGTGCCACCTGAGATGTCCGCAGAGTGAGCTTTGCAGACCAAAAGTACAACTGTTCCTTCCAAAGCGTGCTGCTCAAAAGAAATTGAGCCCCTTTCTGAAGCTGATGAGAAGTCTGACTTTTGGTCTAATTTATGAATAGAGTTCATCTGTTTCTCTCCATGAAATTTTAGAAGTGTCCAGAGCTAGATTTGGAAAACAAAGAGAATGAATCTCGCCCTGGTCCTTTTTATGCCCATTCTTTCCTCCCCTCCCTACTCCGCCTTCCCGACAGATTTCAAGCAAGGGTCTGGTTCCTCTCCAGCTCAGGTTCTATTGTAAATGAGATCCCAGAGAGATGGAAAATGCCCGACTACCCTAAAATTTATTCAAAAGTACTGGTTTCCACCCTAACTGTTGCAAATAATCCATGCAATGCTGTTTTTGGTAAATTATGGGGCTGAAACGGTGAGAGATTCAGGGCATGGACAAAGGGAGACTAAGAGAGGACAACACATCCTTTTCAGGAGCCCTGGATGCACCCAGGGGTAGATGCTAGGCACGGTGCCAATCCAGACTCTGCTCAAGACATTCCTGAGACGCACAAGCATGAACCCCATCAGTCACTGCCACCGCCAAAGCACGCCTGGGGCAAGGCAGGAAATGGATTCCAGGTGATCACATTGGAAACCCTCACAGGCAGGCCTCATGATGTTTCCTTCCCCACAGATGGGTGCTGGCTGGTAGGAGAGTCATTCTTGGCAAGCACATTTGCAAGGTAACATCAATCCTAAAATTCTGCAGAATGTGTCTTAGCAGGTAAAGAAAAGAAAAGAATGAAAAAAGGGTTTTGAGGATGTATTGTATTTACATTTATGAATTTGCAAGGTTAAACTTCCTAGACTTTAATTTATAATATTTTTATTTGCATCAAGCAGAAGACATAAAGATTTTGTGTAATCTCAACCTATTCTCTGAGAATAATAGTATTTGTTTACCTCCTTGTTAAATTCCCAATTTGAGAAAGACTAGAATCACTCCTAAGTGTAATTTATAATTCAGTTGACATGTATATTCAAGCACACTGAGGGATGTTTGAAATGCTGTGAATTTCATACATATATACTGTCCCTCCCCTTTTCATCCAGGATAAGAAATGGTTTGTGTTATAAGAAGATAATCATCTGATATAAATATGTAAGAATATGTAAATATGTCAACGTAAAGTATTAATTTATTTTTATGACATTTAATGTTATAATAATAGCTGTGCAGAGACAGGGAAGTAGAATCTGTTACAGTGGCTATCTGCAAACAGTATAACTAAGGCCATGGAAGTGAGAAGAATCCAGGTATTCAAACTCATGTAGAAATGCTTTTCATTTTAAATTCTGATATATGGTTTGAATTTTAACTTATTAAACATGTTTGTAATGGCAAGTTGTTCTTTCTTGAGGTATGATTTCTGGTTGTCATATTTTTGCATATTTTGTTATTTTTAAGTGTCCCCAGGCCATGACAAAGTCAGTTCTAATTGAGTAAATTTTTCTCTTTTAATTTAATTGCCTGCAAAATTACAATAACTGAAGTCAGACAATTGCCTAGGTTTTTACAGTAATATTCAAGTTCTTTGATTTCTTAGCTTAACAACCCCTCTTTCTATATGTATTGATCATTTAGGAAATAATTGTGACAGCCATACCATTTTTGCTTTTTTTAAATGACACTATTGTTGATCAAAAATAAAAAATGTATTTTTTCCACAAACCACCCAAGACTTGTTCTATAAATTTTATTTATAAACAAAACTCTTCCGTCTCACACAATATTCAGTGGCTGCTAGGGTAAAGCTAGCAAAATGCACAGTCTTTCATATTTATCACTTATTCACAGAGTACTGAGACTGCCCCACACAGACAAAGCCTCCTGGCATATTTTCTGCCTTCCTGGATCTCTGGCTGTGCAAAGGTCTGCTCTTTCCTTTGTCTTCCTAAGAAACTCCTGCTCTCTACCAGGGGTGTTTCACCAAACTTAACTATTTAAATAGCCCCTGCCTTCTCTTTAAATGTTTCCCTGTGATTACATCTATGGCAATCATGCATGGAAAGAATAAAGATGATTTTCTTTGTTCTCACCTGTCTTGGACACAGTAGTACTGCATAGATCTCCAATTGTTCCAGCTCAAACACCAAGTGGAAAGAATTTGGGTGAAGAGTGGAAGGCTTCTACTCTCTTAGCAAAGTCACTCTGTTTATAATGGGATGTGCCTCATCTGGAAGAGCAAAGAAGCTCATCCTGGCACTTTCAAGATCTTTTGAAAGAAGAAGCACATGCAGCCCAGTGAGGAGTGAGTTCAGGCAGTGAGCCCGCCGGAAGCTGCCGGGCTGCAGCTGGCCTGTGCAGTGTTTGGGATGCTGGCCCAGAGCCCTCTTCCCTTCCTCTCAAAACAGTCCCCTCCAGATGTCAGTAGGATGGGTCTCAGCATACATTGCTTTACAGCTGGGAGCCCTGCTAGGGTGAGGTCACTGACCCAGCCCTATGGAAGGCTGTGCCACAGGGGATGATGGGGCTCCCAGATGCCAGATCCTAGTTACATCTGTCTTATTTTTTCTCTTATCTTGCTCAGTGGGAAACTATTGCCCAAGATGCTCCCCAAGGAAATGTGATCCAGTGACTACGCAAACCAGCCAACATCTGGGGTCCTTCGTGGACATTGAAAGCCCATTGGTTTACTAAGCTCTGACTGAACTCACAATAAATAACTTGTTTAAATAATTTCCCAAGTGAGTTTGGCATCAGGGAGGGACACATAATGCTCTCAGTGCTCTAAGAAAGTGAGTTTGTGTAGAACTGACATGGGGAAATGTGTTATAACTGGAAAGCCCTGATCAGATGAATTTATTTTGCAGGATGCAACCCAGGGGACTGATACAGAGGAGCCATGACTCCCTTTTAACCTGGAGGATGTTGCAGGTCACTTTATAGAAACTCACTCCATATGCACTAATATCTGTGTGTTTAAGAACTAGGTGGAGTAATCATTTTTGTTTTCCCCAACATAATATTCTGGGTTTTATCTTTGTTCAAGGTTGTTATAGCAAGGTATAATACTAGATCCATGTCTTGAGAATCTGTCAAACTCTACTAGTAATTTTCACTGTCTTTAAGCTGCTGATAATTTAAATTGAATGAGTTTCCAAATCATGAGAGTCAAATTGTTAGTGCTAACCTTGACAACAGGAGGTGTTTACCCAGCACCATATCACTCTACACCAAAGCATACACACACAAACACACACACACACACACACACACACACACACTCTCTCTCTCTCTCTCTCTCTCTCTCTCTCTCTCTCTCATGGGCATGTGTGCACATTCTACAGCAGAACGAAATCATGGAAAGTTAAATTGAAAAAATGAATCTCCAAACACTGAGAAGTTCAAATATTATTGGGTAAGTTTTGATGTCTAACAAAAAACCCGGAATATGATATGTATTTTAGAAGACCTCTCTAGCTGAAAGAAAAATTATCCTGGAGATGGATAATTTTCTTGTGTATAAATGTGGTGCTTGTAATCAAAGAAGCCCAGACACTTATTTACAAAATTTGATCAGGTTAGGCTCAGGATCAAATCTAGCAGCCACATGGTGGAGTTGATAGATTGAAGAATTGTTTCCATTCCCCGGTCTCTCATTCATCAATGATTACAGGTATCCCTGCCCCATCCAGCTTGTGATCCCAAATGAGGACAATGGAAAGACAATGGAAATGTTGCGGAAGTCTGGGAATCATGATCCATTTGCGCTCATGCTATCAGCAGGATCATGGGTGACTGGCAGACCTAGGGCCCTTAGAAAGCACTGTTATTTTTTGGTTATTTCTTTTTTGTTAAATTTATTTTAACTGGCACATAACATCATTAAAATTGCATATAATAATGGGGTAACCTGTAGTATTTTGATAGTTATGTACATTGCATAATGTTTAATTCACGTTAGACATATTTCCCTCTTTAGAACTTTCCTTTGTGGTAAAAACTTGGGAGTGTCTTTTCTTCTAGCTTTTTGAAATATTCCATAGGCCTTATTTACACAGACTAAACTAAGCTATTCCAATGCCTAGCTTATTTGGGAGGTTTTATCCAAACCTGAACTTTAACAGCACCACGCATCTGGGAGCACATGCCCGAGTCATACATCAGCTGTTGATCATCAATAGGATCATGGTTTCCTGAGATCCTGGACACATAGCCAGGCCTGTGCCTGTTCACCGTGGTAGACAGGTACCTTTCCTCCCTGGGGTTCTTTGCTCTCTAGTGAGCATCAAGGCCATTTCAAGTGCAGACATCTGGAGAATCCTGCAATTAGTGAGTGTAGACTATCTGCTCTCCATTGTACGTCACAGAATATGACCTTGAACACACGGACCAGAGCTAAGACCCCACTGTTAGCATTATCAGGACTTTTCCCATCACACCCCCTTCCTAAGTGTAGATTAACACACACAAGGGGCTGTGTGATTCAAAATTGTTAAACAACTGTCCGGGTAGTTATTGTTACCATTAGATGAGCACACTGAGGGTCACATATATGAAGAGGATTATACACGCCGATTGAAGGAGACCACATGACTGCCACTGAAGCTCAGATCTGAAGGCTAATTTTGCTTAGATAAGAAGCCCAGGGAGATTTTTCTCTCTGGTTTCTTGCCTGGGCCATTTATACAGAGATGTACATTGCTTTTGTCCTGTATGAAGCACAAGCAAGAAAGTATCATGTGACCACGTTAAGAATTCAGGGAGGAAATCTTGCTGAGCACTTTATTCACACTGAGAACCATTTGGAGAAAGATTCTCAGAATTAAAAGCCAGAAATAGATATATTTTCACTGAATAAATTACCTTTCTCATAGCTACTAGGCATTACAAAACTGAACTTACTTCTTTCTCTGCTTAAGGTGCTAAGAAGCTCAAAACAATATTTCCAACACACCTTTGATATGATATTTTCACATTAACTCTACAACATGGCTGAGCCTTGTTTTTATTTTCTCGTTTTAATTTTTTGTCTTGTTTTTTACCTTTTGTGTTAAGGTACATCCCATTTCTTTAGGAGTGAATTACCAATGTGTTCACAAAGGAAATGAGATAGCAGAAGCAGAGAGACTCTTGGAAAGCTAATATGAAGCCTGTGTCATAACTCGTGAATCATCACACCTCAAATGATATTCTTTTATTCATTTCCTTTCTCCTTTCTCTGCATGTAAATAAGTGAAAATCAGGGTCTCCCCCAAAGAGGCTCACATTTCACCTCATAATAGAAATGTAATAAAACTGAGGGAAATTCCCCAAGGCCGTTATGCTGGGGACACGATGCCACATGGTAGAGTGTTTACAAATTTCAAAAGTACCATATAGAAAGTGGCTCCTTGTCCCTTCATAGGATCTCCACACAAACAGTAATGAGTTGTTGTGACATGAATTAAGTTTGCTGCAATTTTCATTCAGGAAGTGGAGAATGGCAACAACTTCCCAAAGAAGATCTAAGATTGTTTTCAAAGTAAGCCAGGCTCCATGTGTTGCTGATAAAATGGCAGTTGGAACAACTTCTACCAAGAGCAATTTGGGAATGCATATAGCAGAATAAAAGAGAGTATGCCATTTGATTTGATAACATCCTATCTAAGACTATACGACGCATGTCTTGTACACATGTACAATGCTATACAGTTTCTCACCAAAGCATTATTTGTGATAATAAAATATAATAAAATGTACTAACCTCAGCATTCTTAACAATGACTTCTTAAGTAAACACATCCATAAAATGAAGGTGTACAAGGAGAATGTTAGCATATACCCATTTATATTTTGTGAATATTGAATCATGGTGATATATCGTACATACAAAAAATAAATAGAAAGTAATAAGCCAGTGCCCTCCAAGAATAGAAAAGAAGAATACATACTTATGTAATAAGAGCTCTGTTAAACACTGGCAACATTGTGAATAGAAAATATTCTTCTTCAAAATATATTCGATAGGATGGAAAATTCTATCTACATTTTTGATCAACATTGCCACTGGGCTTAATCAAAATACAAATGATAAATACATGAGACCATAGAGATGCCATTCTAGGACTTATTTTCTAATCTATTTTCCTCCTATGCTGTAAATAATAACTTCAATACTTTTGCTCTACCTCAATGCCAATTAAAATATCGTATCTTTTTTATTAATTTAAAATGTATATTACAATAAAAGACACATTACCATTTATCCCCTTCTATGTACTCCCCTTTGCTTTAGACATTCTTATCCCATCATTCTTGCCACCTTTTATGTTTGTTTATGTTCATGGTACATAATAAATCCCTTCATTGTGTGGAGTTGACACATGTATATGATACATCTTAATTCTTTTGTTCATCACCTTCTCCTCCCTGCTTAACACTCCCAACATCTCTTGGCCCCTTTCCACTTGTCAAAGATCTATCTCCCTATATCCTATTGTCTATCTTTTATTTTGCTCTTTGATTTATTTATACTTTGGTTTTGTCATATAAGAGAATCCATACAATATTTAAGTTCATGTGCCTGGTTTATTTCAAGGTGCATCCATTTTCCTACAAATGACTCAAATTTATCCTTCTTTATTGCATCTTACTCCAGAAAGAATGACTATCATCAAAAAAATCAAACAATAATAAATCCCGATGGAGCTGTGGGGGAGAAGGAACTCTTCTGCATTGCTGGTGAGAATGTAAACTAGGAAACCACTATGAAGCCAGTGTGCAGACTGCTCAAAAAACTGCAAATAGAAATTCCACTCTACCCAGCTATTTCCCTTCTAGAAAACTTTAAGAGTTAAAGACCTCACATTACCATGCTATTTTTCATACACACATAGATAGGCCATTCTTTAATTTCCCAACATAGCAGTTTGTGATTTTATCCTATTCATTTTGTATGTACTACACTCAGGTAGTACATAGTGTGTACATTCCTGTTGTGACATTGGTACATATACATAACAAATCCTGGTTCCTTTATTTCATTCCTTACACCTTCCCTCCCATTTCTCTCTTTATCTCTTGATTTCCTTTTCCTTTGTGAAGGATTTATCTCCCTTCCTATTACCTATCTTTTATAGCAGCACAAATCATAATAGCTAAACCATGAAAGTGGCCATCAATATGTCCATCAATCTCAACAGATAAATGGAAAAGAAATTGTGGTATTTATATACAATGGAATACTACTATGCAGTAAAGAAGCATAAATAAAATATATCTTTAATGTCTGTTTGTGTAGAGTAACTTCAAGCTAAAACGGAGTTAAATATATTTACATGATTAATAAGAAGCACAGAGTATTAAGTTATGCAAATTCTAATATTTCAGACATGGGAATTCTGTGGGAATTTTCAAGTTCTTGAGTAATTATAGTGACATTTGATTTGCAATCTCACTGGAAAGTACATATTTAGGAGAAGTAGTGAAAACAGAAAAAAAGAAAGGATGAGTATTAATCCTTTCACCCAATATGTATCCTTTTTTATTTTGGTGCTGGGGATCGAACTCAGGACCTTGTGCTTGCAAAGCAGGCGATGGCACCACTGAGCTAAATCCCCAGCCCAATATGTATCTTTTTTGAAATAACAGCTTTATGAACTAAAATTTGCATACCATGGAATTTACAAACTTATAGCCCAAGATTTAGTAAATTTTAGTACATTGATAAAGTTGTACAACCATGACCACATGGAATTTGGATCATTCTTGTTATCCTAAAACAAAACACTGCTCACTCTAGCTACCACTCTAAAACACTCTAGCTATCATCTCTCAATATCTCCTCCCTAAATCCAGCCAAGTGCTGAGCTACTCTCTAGCTTCATAGATTTTCTTATTCTGAGAAGTTTTCTTTCTTTTTATTTTTTTAAAATTCAAAATAGACCATGCTGATAGCAACTATAAAGACCCTAACATATTGAAAATAATGGATTTTCTGCAAAGTCAGTTCTCACACCATATTTGACTGAAACTAGAAATCAAGAGCAGAAACACACTTAGAATACAATAACTTTCCCCCTCTCTCTTTTCCTTTTAATTTTTCATATAAGGGAAGCCATGCTGTGTTCCAGCTAGTGTATCTGATTTACTTCATTTACTATAATGGCCTGAAAGTACATCCATTTGCCGATGAATGCCTAGAGTTTGTCTTTCCTTACAGCAGAGTAGTATGTCATTGTGTGTAAATACCACATTTTCTTAATCAATTCATCTGTTGATGGGCATATAGACCATTTTCAAGAGTTAGCTATTATGAATTGTGCTGCTATCAACATGGGTGTACATATATCACTGCAGTGTATCACTGTTGGGGGAAGATACCCTAAACTGGAATGCCTGGGGAAAACAGAGTTTCTATTTTTAGTTGTTTGAGAAGACTCCACAGTGTTTTTATCAGTTTCACCAACAGTGAAGAGTTCCTTTCTCCCCACAACCTCACCAGCATGCGTTATCTTTTGATTTCTTCATTGTCCAATGTGTGTCTTTAGGAGATAACATTCAAATACTGTAAACTATAATTAACCAGTTTGAGACTATATGAATACATTTTAAGAATTTTTGAACGTTTGTCACCAATCATGACATATAAGTTTTCAGAGATAATGACACTTTAAAAGGTTATTTGAGCATTCATCCTTTAGGAATAAATTAGGCATGAGAACATTAAAATCCAGTCTCTCTCTCTCTCTCTCTCTCTCTCTCTCTCTCTCTCTCTATATATATATATATGTATATATATGTGTGTATATATATATATATATATTTGCTGTTAGGAAGGGGGGAATTTGCAGAGGGGGTCTAAGTGATCATTCCATTAACTAGAGAAAGAAATAATAGGGAAAGGAAGTTAGGGTAAAACCTCAGTATTAAAACTGGAGGAGAAGCTTGCAGATGATGGAATCCTTGATATGTTGGTGTTGAGGAACAGAAGCACTGAGCTGGAAGGTGAAGTCATTCAAGCTGCACCTTGCAGTGGTGACATTCAGCAGCATGTAACAGTGTGGTCATTGCTAATGTCCTCGGGAAGACCAGCCCCACTGGAATAATGGGTTTGGGAGAGAATGGTTAAAAAGGAAGCCGCTACAAGTATGCTTGCTATGGAAAAATCTGGAAATGTAATAAAAGGGTATGGGAAGTAGGAAAACTGGGGAGGAGGGCTGTAGGAATGATTTTCCAACCCAGGAGATGCATAAGAGATCTAAGAGTAGGGAAGGCTGTGTTTTGGGATTGCAATGATACATGTACAACTGAACTAACTAAATGTAATGTGGTTCACTGGACTGGGTCACAGAACAGAAAAGGGCATCCGTGAAAAACCTGGTGAAATCCATAATTTGTAGTTTAGTTAATAGTAGGCCCCAGTGTTCGTTTTTCATTTAGTTATATCAAATGTCAAATGAGCATGTAATATGTTAGTGTTAGAGAAACTGAATAAATGGTATATGGGGATTCTCTGCACTTCTTTTGCAACTTGTCTGTAAGTTGGAAGTAATTCCAAAATAAAATTTTATTTGAAAATATCTTCAGATACATTTATATTTTCAAAGAATAACTAAAAGAAGACACACAGACCCCACTGGCACACACATGTACCCTATTCTGATGACACATTTTGGATTACAGTATTCTGTTTCTACAGTTGACTCTTTGACACGCTTTGGAGTCTAAGCATATTCCACTGAGCAGTAACACTGGCACATTCATGTTCTCTTCCCATCATTTGCTTCTTCATAAGTCGGGTAGAACTTTCCTGAGCTCCTGGAATCACGTGGGCAGTGGTGGCCATGGGCTTGGATTGTCTTCAGGGATTCTCACTTTCACACTGCAGTGTGCATGGCTCTGTGTGCCTCATCCTCCCATGGAGTCACAGATAGTCCTGGGTGGCCAATTAAGTTCTACGGACATTTGGTTGTATCATAAAAAGCATCGCAACTTCCAACTTGCTCTCTTAAACCCCTTGATCTAGGCTAAGTCAAATGCCATCTGTAGGGACACTCAAACAGCTTTGGGCCAGGCCCACAAGCAGATGCATGAAGGTCTCTAAGCACCTACTTCACAGCAATGTCAGGTAGACACCTTGAAGGAGGATTCTCCAGCTCCATCAAACCTTCTGTCTCAGCCAAATCCAACCAGCATTTCCTAAGAGATTCTTACCCAGAGTCTCCCTACCCATCGTATCAGTCAGTATTTACTAGAGAAAGATATAACACAAGATACACAAATACATATGAATTTACAAGATTGGCTTACAGCGGCCGCCCAGAGTCAGATAAGGAAGAGCACAGAGGGTCCATCTGCACACCTGAGACTGAAAGATTTAATCGAAGGTCTGGAGCTCCCTGCAGTGTCTCCTGCAAGTCCATATCAGGAATCCGATGGGGCTGCGATGGAGGCTGAAGAGTCTGCACCTGGAGGCTGAAGGATCTGCACTGGAAGCTGAAGAGTCTGCGCCAGAAGCCAGGGGATGACGTCCAAGGTGAAGGGAAGACTGGAGCTCTTCTGAAGAAGAGAAGCAGATCTTCCTCCCTTCCAGGCAGGAGCCACCCTAGGGTGGGTCTTCTGCACCCCAGTGTGTGGAATTGCTGAGCCAATTTAGTTAAGCTTCTCTTAACCACACTTTTTAAGTTAACACAACCAATCAACCACCACACCAGTCTACTTCTCAGTTTCTCACCAACAGAAGGCAGAAGAGAATAAATCATTGCTATGAGATGCGAATTTTCAAGTAGCTTGTTAAATAAAAATAGGTGAGCAGTACAGATATTGGCACCAAAAATTCAAAGTCACAGAAAGGAAAATCCTAATAGACGTGGGATTGGCATTGAGACCAAGCAGTAGGCAGAAGCTGGAGGTAGCCAGGGCCGTACATCACTGAAATCCCAAATTGCTTGGAGGAGGCTGTTAGCCGAAGCTTGGTGGCCTTCAAGAAGGCTGTAGAATTTTAGTGTAATTTAAGAAAAATGCAGAAAATGGATTTCATTTATAAAGTTATACAGGGTCAGCAACACTAGTTTAGCAACACTAATTCTTGTGCAAAGTGGAAAACAGAAATAATTAATTTTTCAACTGGGCAGTACACAAAAAAAATTTTCTAGGCCATGGATGGAAGGTGATTCCAGGTTTCCTCTGCCAGCCATAAAAAAAAAAGAATAGGGGGAAAAGTCATGAAAAAACCAAGGTAACAAAATCCTGTTTTTTGTTTTTTAAAAAATAAACCAGGATTTGTTGGAGTTACATTCAAAGGAAAATTCTTTCTCATTTGTAGACTCATCACATAGTGAAAGAGGTTAAAGTTTAAAGAAGTCTTCAGACATAGGGCAAACCCAGGAGGCTGTCCATAAAACATAGTTCAGAGATAAAGTCAAGCGTATCACTGAGAAGCCTTTTCTGATAATCTCAGAAATATACAAGATGGCACCAGCCACTGCTGTTGGTTAGATCTAGTATGGCCCCTAAAGGGTCACTGTACAGAGGCATGGGTCTGGAAGGTGACTGGATCAGAGGGACACTATACCAATCCCTAGATTAATACACCAATGAGTTCGAAATTAAATGTGCTGTCAGGAGGTGGGGCTTGGTTATACACACACATAAAATCACGGGATTGTCTTCCTTTCTTATATGCCTTTCTTATAACTGGCATTCTTGGCTAACAGAGTTGGATAAGTGAGACAATAGAAGTAAAACCAGGTGGTCCAGGTTATCCAGCTGAACATGCAGTGTGTCTTTATACTCTCTTAAATCTCAGACATGTGCATCTATAAGAACTTGGGAAGGCAGAAGGACTATCTTGAGCAAAGTGGGGTTTTCTTCCTTGGGACATTTGAAGAGTCACTTTGGTAGTTTAAATAGTTTATAGTAAGGGGACATCCTGGGAGGAGCCTAGTGAAGCATTTGAGTGTGCAAATTACTTCCTAATACAATCAAGCCCATTATCCTCCTGGGCTGTGAAGAAACCAACTGTCAGAGCAACATGGTGGAGGACATCCACATTATCCAACAGCAAACAGTCCTGGTGACAAATGCAACATCATCATGAGGGTGATGACAATAATGTTTAACTGAGTTTGAATCTCACATAATTCTCATCAATATTCATATGTTATTGGATCAGTAAGATAGCTGGATTGTGATCAATATTACATCTTCAAACAGCAATTGCTTACCATTTCAATATCATCTTTTAAAATCCAAAATGGATTACAAAATTTTATTCCCTAAGGAGGCGAGTCAGCATTTGGCAGAAGGGCTGAACTTTCACATGGAAATTCTTAGTGCTTTTCTCAGATCCGGGAGAACGTTAATAGCAAAAGTGGGAATATTGTCCTCAGCTTTGAGAATGTGGCTTTTTGCTCAGTCTACAGAGTCTCATTTTTGTCCATGTTCTTGGAATCATGAGTTCATCAGTTGATATCTGTCTTGAGGATACTGACAAAGATGACTTACAGGACGTGAGGAAGCCAGGAGGGAAGAAGCCCCCCCCGCAAGGGTTTGAATGATCATTGCTGGTATTATTACTTGAAACACACCGTTTTGTTTCATAAATAATAGTTTTGATAATGCCATTTATTTCAAGACTTTTAAAATATTCAGTCAACAAGGTCCACATATTCTCTCCCTACTGTGTCTTACGGAAGTGTCAAGGTATCACAGAGCTCATTATGGTCTAGAGGCAAGACAGCTATAACACACATGATCACACAATGCATTTCATGAAAATCATACTAAATTTTACAAAGGAAACAGCAAGTTTTCGTAGAAAAAATAATGGCTCTGGGAATGCAAATGCAGGAAACAGTGGAAGAGAAACTGGTGACTATGTGAGGACTGATAGGACTTGTCTAGGGGAAGCAAGAGCAGAGGGAGAATCCAGGTAGCAAGCAGGTACAGAAGTACTCAGACATGGAAGGAATGTTGGGTTTTCAGGAAACAAGACATGGGCACACTTATGGGATTTTGAGCAAATAATGTAGGGACAAAGGCTGCAGCTGTGAACAGATGGCACGAATGGGCTAACTAGTTTATGCAAAGGAGTTTAGGTTTTATTTTCTGAAGAAACCAGTTACTGTAGTTAGTGAGGAGAAGTACTGAACGCACTGATTGTTTGCTTGTTCTTTTGCTTTTGGATGTTACTTTGGTGTTGTATGGAGTGTGAGCTGCAGGAGTCATCACCAGCTGAGGAAAAATCACATTAAGCCAGGCAAACACTCACTGTGGTTTGGGCCAGGATGATTCTGGTGGTGCTGAAGAAAGGTTAACACATCCAGGAAATAGATGGGAAATAAAATCGATGGGGAGAATGAGGAGGAACTGGCAATTCCGAACCAGCTGTCTGCTCACAGCAGTTACCTTGCTCTGGTGAGGGGCAGGGACAGAGTAGGTTTTATTCTTACAATTACTGCCAACCTTGGCTATGTAAAGTCACTGCACCCTCATCCTCATCCTTCCTCTATTCATTCTAGGATTACACAGATGAAAACTAAAGCTATTCAATGAATTAGTAGTGTAATGTAGCAATCAAACCTCATCTCTGTTTGGGAAAATATGCTTTTACTTAATCGTTCATTATACTTCCATCCTCTTCCGTCCAATTGTAGTGGGTTCCTGGGAGAATACAAGGTTGACCCTCATCTTCTTTCTTCTGCAGGGAGCAGGGAGGAGTAGAGGGTGAGGAAAGGGATCCTCTCTGGGATGGTGCCTGTACCCGGGTGGGTAGAGGAAGTGGAGTGATCTCCTCTGGTTCACTCATATTGCTGCTGATCACAGTGAAATCATGAGTCTGTTTCCTCCTGTCTGCTTGCTTCTCGTATGGCTACATGATACGATACCTGACCATCCCTTTGTACCTTGACGTTAACAATGCCTTCTCAATCTGTTTCCTTCTTTCATGTTCAAAAGGATGTTGCCCAGAAGAGGGGAGAGTGACAGTTTCTCTTGCCTGCCCCAACACCAGTGTTTAGCCTACAATCATGAGGGTTTATCTAAGCAATGTGGGAAGCCATTGACACTGCCCTAATAAAGCCAAAGTGGGAGCCACTGTGGCAACAAAACTAATTAACAAGTAGTATAATCCAAAGTATATATCAAATATCAATCAGTCCATACTGATACAATTAATGATTATATAAGAAGACAACAATAGAAAATGTGCAAACTTTCTTTAAGAATTCTAAGGAATTTATTAGATACTTCAATCCCAAGGATGGGAGAGGACATAACTTTACCAGCAGGGAAACCTGGCAAGCATCACCTCTGTGGTGACCAGGAGGAGCATCAGAAGCGGTCAGTGAGGGGAGAGGTGCGATCCAGGTCTGCTGTGATGTAAGTGTCCGGGAGGCTCAAGGGGAGGAGTCCGAGAGAGATGAAGACCACTGGATGCAACCGGAGGGGGTGCCCAGTGTGGTACTGGACCAGAAGTGCAGCAGCAGGCAAAACCAAGGAACCTAAATAGTATACAGACTTTGGTGAGCAGAAATATATCAGCGCTATTTTATTAATCATGGCAATGTATACATAAAGACTGCAAGATATCAATAGCAAATATGGCAGGGAGCATATGGGAACTCTGGAACTGTCTTCACAAATTGTCAAATAAAACTGTGTTTTATGAAAGTGCGTTAAAGATGGGATTAGAGGCAGAGTTGTTCTTCCTAAGCACTCACAGTGATGACTTTAATAGGAAGAACCAAGCAAATGTGCCAAAATGACCTCCTCGCTTCCAGCCTCATGTGGTCATTGTTCTGGTTTTTCTGATTATTTGTTGTTTTCAACCTGTTTATTGTTATTTTTTTCAATTTCCAAATTACAGTGTGAATGAGATAAGGACTGATGTGATTTTTTCCCCACAAGATGGTGAAGAAGTTCACTTCCTCACTGACTAACTGCCTGCTGTTTACAGGGCTCCAAGGCTGAGTTCCTTGAGAGAGCAAGGGATGCGCCGTGGAAGCTGACTGAGAAGGATGGGCCGAGCGATGAAAGCTGTGTATGCAGTACAGTGCAGTACGAAGCATTCTACTCAATGCTTTCTGTAACTTTAACATTAGAAAAATATCACACATATTGGAGCAACATCCTATTAAATCAGTAATTCAAAATTTGCATTATTAATGTCAACTACTTCACCCTCCTGAGAAATTGCATTCACTTGGTTGGGAGTTTACTCTGGTTTAGCAACTGTAGAGAAAATAAACAAAATGTTGTTCTTTTGAGATGAATGAATTCTGATTTCTCATATCTTAGAGAAATTGGACCAATATGGTCAGAAATGAAAAGGCACAAGCCGGGACGCATTACTTCAACACTTGTCACTGATAGCACTTACATGGACAGAGTTTTGAGTGCACCCTGTCTGCCCTAAAGCTACAAATTCTCGGAACTGAAATGGAATCTGTTGCACTCTCATTGTGTTAGGGTCACGGCCAATATGCAATGTCTAGACATATTTCTCCAAAGAGATATAATTGTGCTCTACCAGCTTTTAAAACAAATGCAATTATCCTTTGTCATAATTTACGTTTTAAGCATTCTACATTTTATTTAGCTTCTCTTAACCCTCAGGGGGCAAATGGGCAGCAAGCATGCAAAGAAGTACAGGGACCAGAGCTCATCTGCTTTGGATGAGGGTTACTCCTCCATCCCCATGCGTTAGCTGTGATGTTTCCCAAGCAGCTGGCAGTGGGAGGAAACAGAGAGGATTAACTCTTGCAGGGGTATCCATAGCGTGCTGCAGGTCCACCTTCATCTCAGATTCCATATCCTTCTGTTGACTGTGTGTCCAGCTTACGCAACTGGGGTCTTTGAGCAGATCAAGCAGATTCCCCTTGTGAAGTCATGCGGGGCAAGAATTTTTTATTTATTAGTTTAGTCTTTTCTTCCTCATTTTGCTACTATTGTACTCAGTCTCCTTGACAGAAAATTTCTTTAATTATTACTCATCCTCCAGTGGTGAAAAATGCAATAACTTTTAATTTTTCAATCGCTAATTTATAATACATTATCTAGTCACATTACCTGGTAATTTTAAATTAATAACACTCTTAAAAAACACTCGTTATTGTAAAATATATGGAAAGCAAGTAAAAACAGTAATATATTCCGACTACGTAACACACAACTGAAAACAGTAATTTATCTAAAAGCCATCATTGAGAAAACAACTGAGGTTTTGAATCCTAATGAGCAACAGAAGCCACTGCTCTGAAAGCTTTAGAAGGCAAGGGCTATGTTTAATTCATTTTTAGGTTGCTCCAGCCTCTTACGTGGTCCATGGTTGATTAGTATGTGCCGAATGGAAAAGTTCACTGGAGTCATGTCCAGCTGAAAGCAGAGAGCTTCGTTCTCTTGCTAGAATTGGAACACAACATTCCAAAGACTGTTAAAGTGTTTTCAAAGTAACAAAATATTTCAATACAACAGTAAAGAGCTCTGCAGAATTAAAAATTGCTTACAAATCCATCACCAAAAAGTCATTTGTAAAATACATTTTGCAAAGATGTTGATCTTGAACACTTTCACCATCGTGACATGAAGCTGGATTGTGCTGGCCGAAAATCCAATCCCACTCACTGTCTGAATCTAAGTATACTCCAGTAGGACCTTGTATCTGATTAACTGAGGAGAGATTGGACTGCGAACAGTCTCACTGCCTCAATGCCAAAGCCATCTGTCCTGCAACCACTAACCAAGATCCAAGTTTTATTCTCAAGATAGAGGCAGAAAGAGATGCCCGGCTGCAAAGATTTTATTCCATTTTCCACCAAAGAAATAAAAATTATTTCCAGTCTAAAAGAACCCCCACAGGTGTTAGAATACAGAGGAAATTTTAGTATTTCTTTGGGTCTTTACATTTCATAAAAATCTTAGTTCTTTTATTTTTAAGTGTGTATGTAGAACATATTGTTTGTCAAGAACACCTAGACATGGAGAACATTAAATATGTTTATTATAAACCATACCAGCAAAAGTAAATTTTTCAATATCACCAATAGTTTATGGTCCTGGAAATTCTTAAAGAGCTTTGAATTTGCTAAACTTTGAACAAGATGAAAAGTTGATAATATAATAAAACAAATCTGTTGGAAATTAGTGGAAACTTTAGAGATTGTTCTTTAGGACAATGAATTAAGAAACTATCAATTCTATTTTGAAGGCTGAATTTACAGATAATTAGCCCAAAATTAATTTTCTTACTCAAATGTATTGAAGGAAGAGGTAATATCTACTCATTGGTACAGCATATGTTTATTATCTCATTCATTTTCACAGCAATCATGTATAGTAGCAGTAATGATGGAAAATAACTAATATTCCTGAAAATCATAATGAAGAATATTACTTTCCCTTTATCATGAGTAAAGAATAAAGTTTAAAAAAGATAACCCCCCTCATTAACATTTATACTCTTAGCAAAGCATATACAATGTTCCCTGTACTTTTTCATTTCTTAAAAAAAAGGATTTTTTTAAATTTTCAATCATTAATTCCAAATAGGAGCTATAAAATACAGGGAGACAGTATAACCGCAATGTAAAATTGGATATTCCCATTTATTTCAGTGGAAAAGCAATTTGACTAGTAGATACTGCATATCCTATCTTCACAACTAAGACCATTTTTTTGTGTGAATAGTAAAGGATTTTCTAATTTTCAGGTCCCAGGAATAAAAATATCCCATCTTATCTGAAAAAAATGAAGCATTCAATTTAACCATATTCCTCTATCCTGACTCCAATTTACCCAGTACTCTTTCATTTTGGGTTCATCCAACTCACACGAGAACCCACAGCACATATCTGAAAACTCCTAATATCAACACAATAATTAAAAAAGTAGTGATGCTTTCACATTCATACATATTTATGTGGAATCTTGGGTAAGAGTACTTTGAGCATTTTTTTCCTTTTTTTTTAACAGAGGCTAATTTTACTCACCATACAGTTTCTCAAATAGGAGTTTTCTGATAATTTGAACCAAGCACCTAAAACAGTTTCTATCACACAGAAATAAAAAATATGCAGAGGTTATCATTACTGTACCACCTCTGGGTCTATTTTACAATCATCATTATGTATAGCCCATCAGTGTCCCTTCTTCCTATGCAGCTTCGAATACAATCAAGAATATGAGATTTGATAATGGGGATTCAATACCTACATTCATTAGTTGAATAATTAACTGTCAAGGATGAAGAGTGAAAAAGAAAAATCACCAGAGGAGCCTCCAACAGAATCTTCAGTCTCTATTCTGTCTAACAAATTCTTCAGTCTCTCCTGTGTTGACACATGAGCCTTGTGTGTAGCATAATACTAAGGTGATTATGGATGCCTCTGCCAGACAAGAGGGATCACAGAATCTACACCAGATGTGCTTTGCTGTCAGACACAAAGACACAAAACAAAATCTGCATTCAGAAGAATAGTCAGAGATACACATTCAATATTCATGCTATATGTGCCGAGATTCAGTTAAAACTGTTCCCAAGCACATTCTAACTTTTGGGCTGCTCATTATAATTGGCATACATCAAAAGAGAGTAGGGTGAGAGGTCACACACAGTCGGACAGTGGGACCTGATACCCATGGATCCAAAAGGAGGCTTACTAGGTACAGCAGCAAGAATAAGTCCTTGCCTAACAGAGCAGCCAGCCTCAGATTGCCCAGGGGTGGAGCAAGGGCAAAAGTGTCCTTGTTCTTAAAGGGACAGCAGACAAGAGACAGAGAAAAGCACTCCCTCCTGTCCTTATAAAACCTCCATGCCAAATGCCATGCCTTCCTTTGACACAGCCTAGAAGCAGTTCCACGTGGGAGATGTTTCCATTGCTAAAGCCACTTTTGAAAGACTGCTGTGATACTAGAAGAACATGGGATTTGGATCAGTGCTGGCACCAAAGCCATGAACATCACCCAGTGCACTAGGGCAGGACGGCAGATGGAAAGATGCCACAGGGGAAAACCCACTGGGCACCGGGGGCAAAGTTGCCCAACTAACAAAGGTAATTTGTGTGGGTTTCTATTGAGAATAATACTTCTCTCCAGTGGATCCAACATGGAGAGACTATCTCAACCGACTCAGAATCGTAAGACAGTGGGAAGTCGGAGTGACATTTTAGTCATTCTAAACAGGACTCGAGCTGGTAGTGTTATTAACTTTCTCAGAACACCCTCTTGTGATGGAAACATTCACTGAGCAGGTCAAAATGCAAATCACAAGGTCATCAGTGAACAGAAAAATTAGAATGATGAGATATGACTTACTTAAGGGATTTTCCACGAATCCAGGAAACTCATCTATCCAGGTAACCATTTACAATCAGTTTCTAGAGTCAAATCCTCATTTCTCCACAAGGGACTAACTATATCTGAGAGGTGTGATTCTTCTTTTATAAAATCTATGCAAATTGCCCAGTGCGGTTGAGGCATGAGAATCACCTGGGCTATGAAGAGCATCACTCCTCTGAGGAAAGCACAGTGTTTGACAAAATGGACAGATTTCACTCCATTTACATAGTTATGGAAGGCAAAAGTGATAGCTTTCCTAGGTAGGTAGGCTGTAAGTTTGCTGAATCCTTGAGTGCAGCAAGAGGAAGGTTACCTCGAGTGAGCCTTACTGTATCAGGTGAACGCTCGGGAGAGTGAACTGGAAACATGTGTGAAGAAGGAAAGTTTTCTTGCTGGCCAGGAAGGAGCAAACCGCGGTCATGGATGAAGGTCATGTGGCTAAGAACAGGGGTGGCCTCCCATACCTAAGGACAGACTGCAGCCAACAACCAGTGGGAAAACAGGATCCTAGGTTATCCAGGCTTGGAGGTGAACTCTGCCAGCCTGAACAGGATCCATAGCAGTTCTTTCCTAGGAAAACTTCCAGGTGAGAGTGTAGCCCCATTGACATCATAATCACACAGGGAGAGACCCTAACAGGGGACTTGGTCTGTATAAAAACGATGCATTGTATTCCTGATTGAATTACAAAAAACCCTGGTTTCATTAGCTGAAATTTCTTGTTACTATTAGCAGATCTCATTCAAGAAGTGTAAGTTTTTACTTGTTCCAGTTTCATTGGTGAGTTTTATTCTCATCTAAAATCCCCGTAGCTAGCAGTTCATTCTGATTGAAACTTCTGTGCAGACTGAAGGATAAATTTTACAGAAAATATTATCAACTACATATTCAGAGGCAAAAGCAGTGTGACTCATTGAGCAGGACATTACTGCCAGGAGGGCTGCACAGCTCCTCAAAATCTCATCTTACTCCACACTCCTTCTTAAGGTCATTGTTTACTTTCTTTGCAGCTTTCTGCTCATTTCCAACACTACTGCCTAGTTTGCATTTAAATGAGGGTTGGATTGATTTTGAAATACTGGAATAAACAAAATATGGTAATGACAATCTCAGAGTGGCAGAGCAGCTCCCCGAAGGAGGAAAATGGGCCACTACATGCACTGGAGCCCAGTGATTACCAGTCCACCAGCAGAAGGTCTTTCATTGTAGATTTCTGCCAAAATCCATGAAAGCAGAAAAGATGTAGAGGATGAGTTCTGCGGTCAAAGGATTTTTCCTAATTGAACTATAAGGATAGAATATAATATCCTATCCTTCATCTTCCAGTGCTGACTAGCCTGAGAGGCATCCTAAGAGGCTTCTGGGGAGGCATCCTAATTACACATCTCACATCATAAGTAGACAACGGCAGAGCACTGGAAATGAATGAAGGGCTGCTGTCTCCAACCGCAGTGGGAGAACCCACAAAGATGGGCAAAAACCTCAGTCCCCCGGATTCCACGTCACATCCTGTGGTTCTGTCAGGACTCGGTTCAGGCTGAGACAGCTGAGTAACGATGGAAAACAAGCAAGGGGGTATCTTCTAGAGGGCTGGCAACGCCTGCCGTTGGATCTAGTTCTAGGTACACAGAATTCTTGACATAAAGAAGTGTGAAATTGGGTGCTCATGATGTGCGTACACTGCACGTCAGTGAAGAACGTTCCCTGGAAAAGAGATGTTATCCAACAAATAACTTGCATTATTAAAGGGGCTGAAGTGTAGCTTGTGTGAGTGTGCACTGAATTCCCAAATCAGTCAGAATTTTCCATCCCGTCGAGACATAACTCTGGATCGGGGCTGCTTCAGTTAGGAGCCCGCACAGTGAGACTCCCAGGGTGAGGAAGGTGAGGACACCTGGGGCGGAGCCAAGAAAGGCGGACCCCAGCTCAGTTACTCTCCCCAAATTGACCAGCGTCTTCCCTACCTGGAGACAGAATGCTGAAGAGCTGAGGCCCATCCTTCACAAGAGGAAAACAGATCCCTCAGCTACCAATAAACATATGAAAAATTGTTTAACATCACTGGTCATTGGAAAGATGCAGATGAAAACAAAGCTGAGATTCCACCTCACTGCAGAAAGAATGGCTGCTCTCAAGAAATCAAACAATAACAAATGTTGACGGGGTGTGAGGAGAAAGGAACCCTTGTCCATTGCTGGTGGGAGTGTAGACTGGTGCAACCACTGTGGAGATCGGTGTGGAGAAACCTCAAAGAACTAGGGCTAGAGGTCCCATTTTGACCCAGCTCTTCCCCTGCTGGGGATCTTCCCCAAAGAATTAAAAGAATCATACCACGGTGATATATGTGCACCCATGTTTATAGAGGCACAGTTTGTAATAGCTAAAGCTTGGAAACAGCCCACATGCCCATAAACTGGAAACTGGATAAAGAAGATGTGAGGGCTTTTTTATAAAATGGAGTACTACTCAGCCTTAAAGAAAGAGAAACTAGAGACATTTATAGCTAAATGGATGCACATTGAGGCCATCCTCAAGTGAAATAAACAGGACACACATGTGTAATTACCGAATAGTTTCTCTGGTGTGAAAAACTAAAAGTGTAAATAAGGATCAAATGATATAATTAACAATGTGAAATAGGAAGAAAAGGTCTAAAGGAGTAGAGGAAGTGGGAGGGGTAGGGGAAAGAAAAGAGGGAAAGGAAAAAATATGAGAAAAGGAAAAAATGGAAACAAAGTCTTTGTAAAGGTGGAGGGAAGGGTGGAGGGGGTGAAGGGAGGGCAGGGGAAGGGGGAAAATATAAGAACCAAGATACTCATGTCCAGGCACAAGATCCCAATGATGAATGTAACTGTACTGTATACCTAAAATGTACCAATAAACTTGATGAACAAAAGGAAAAGGAGCTTAATATATTACTGAATGGAGATGCTCTGTATCAGTTTAGGAAGCTGAGGAAAAGACATTGACATTTGTCTTATCTCACAGACCAAAGCTAAGCCAGGTAATAAGGGATGTTATAATAGATTTGTTCAAAATAAATTATGCATAGCAAATAGTCCAATGGCAGTATTTGCATTTCTTAGCTAAAATTCTGGCGCTGATCATTCAACACAGAGTAACAGTTCTGATTTTCGAGAACACAGAAAGCCTGCATAGACTGCTGGGTCATGTCTGGGAGAAGGGCGGCCCCGTGCTGGGCCCACACGGTCTGCTCTGGCCATAGCCTGAAGCCCTGGGGAGGCTCCAGGCCGCCTTGCAGCCTGGGCTGTACCTGGCCCCAGAACCACATCTGTCCCAGGGACAGGGCCGCCATGCCCATCGCTTCCCTCAGTCCTCGGCCTCAGGGGGCTCTAGAATTCCTACCTAGGATGGATCCAGGGCAGAGGTCTGGAGGGAAGCAAAGGTCAGTGCTGTTACCTGGGAACGACTTTGCGTTTTCATTTGCCTCATTTGTAGATTTCCTTAACACATCCTGGTTTAGGAGTATGAGATCCTGGAAGGACTCAGTCTCCCTCACCACCCTCAGTGTGACCTCCCTCCCCTGCCAAGCACCTGGTTTAGATTCACACTGCCCGTCTGTTCAGGACAGTTTGACACCACATGTCGGAGAATCTCTCTGTTTAAAAAATAGTAATAATAACAATGAATGAAGCTTTGCACTCATTAACACACACACACACACACACACAGAAGGAGGTGGATTGTAGAGCTCTCTCCATGTTCTATAGAGCTCTCTCCTTCAAACAGCCGTGCTGGAGTCCAGCCTGAGTTGGAAAGACCATGGGGCTGAAGTTTCAGGCCCTCGGAGGCATGCTATGGCATTAGTGGGCATACGACCAAAGGGCAGGGAACAGCTAGTATCAAATGGGCATTAGAGGAAGTTCTGTGCAGTATCTCGGCTCACTCATCTGGGCACCCAAAACCCAGTACTGGTAGTGATGTCTTCAGTGAGCTCCTGTTTTGGCTGGGAACTAGTGGGCAGTCATACTGGCACATTGGGTGGTGAGATGAGAGCTCCCCGTTCACTGGGAGGGAGAGATGTTCACCAACATGAACAAACAAATGGTGATGGATTCAATTAGAAACAGTAAAGCAATGGAAGTGTGAGGAAGTTTACAAATCATTAACCTTGTTTGCCCTGTCTGCCTGTTTAATTTATTCAGTGTAATTAATCTGAAAGGCTATTAAGTAGAATATATCAGAAATATTAACGTAGTGAAGCACTGTTTAAAAAACCCACCAGAAGTAAAGCCAGAGGCAGTGGTACATGCCTATAATCCCCACACTGCCATGGGGGACTGCTGAGGCAATTTAGTGACTTAGTGAGATCCTGCCTCCAAATAAACAGTCTTAGAAGGGGAGGGAGTGTAGCTCAGTGTGAAGATCCGGCGTGTGTGTGTGTGTGTGTGTGTGTGTGTGTGTGTGTGTAGTGTGAGTGTCAGATGCTGATTTCATTTCCTTTGGAACTGGATAGTAAGTGGAATTGCTGTTTCAGAAGAGAGCTCCAGTTTTTCTTTTAGAGGAACCTTGATGCTATTTCCAAAGTAACTGCAATAATTTGCATTCTCGTCAACAGTGTTCAAGGCTTCTCTTTTCTCTACAAGTTCATGAAACATTTTTATAGTAGCTGCGCATACAGCTGTGAGGTAATGGCTCACTGTGGCTTTGATTTATGCAGGGTCAATTTGCTGTAGAGACTTTTGTGGAGCATGGAAAGTATAGTTGCTAGAGCTGTTTCGTATTCTTAAATTTTGCTAAAAGAGACCTTTCTCATCAAACCCAAATTGTAACTGTGAGCCAATGAATACATCCAATATCTTGATTTTTTAGTCATTGTTCATTACATTTTCATATATTTGAACATCATACTGTTCACCTTAGAGACATAGAATTTTGATGTTTTTCTTAAAAAATGAAAATAGGCCCCTTCTTCAAAGAGCAGGAAAAAGATCCAATTAAAGAAACTGCAATGTCGATCCATTTTGAAGAGACATTTTATTACTAATAAGTGTATTAGGAATCATCTTTATATATAAGTAACTATACAACATAAATAGCAAAAATTATATTTTGGGGTAAAAATTCTATATAATAAATAAGTATATAAATTAATAAAACTTCATTAATGTGATAGTTTGATTGACCTAAGATTTCCAAGCCTTACATTTTTTGCAAATACACTGTCATCAAAATGTATACTTTTAGCAACTTATATTTTCTATATAATTGAAAGGAAAATCACTTGCTCTTGGCATATATAAGATTGAAAATAGTTTTTGAAGCCTTTTAGTTTTGAATAAAATATTTTCTGCTGATTGAAATGTTATGAAAGTATAACTAGGTTATAAAAACTTTAGGTTAAGTATCTGATAAATTGTTTAAAAATATATATTTTACTTCATTGAAGATGCTGGTTCTGGCAGAACAATTTTCCTGAAAAGATTGAACTATCCATCCACATAAACTTTTTTTGAACCTGAATTGAATTTTTTTTTTTTTGTACCAGGAATTGGACTCAGGGCCTTGGGCTTGTGAGGCAGGCAGTGGCACCACTGAGCTAAATCCCCAGTCCTTGAATTGAATTTTAAACATAAATTTATGCAATTGTATTTTAGTAATTCCTCTGGCATGTTCTGGAATTTGTGGGAGCAGTACAAGAAACCAGTGGATTCACTATTCGTACCCTGCATCCCATCACTTTATCTTTGATAATAATGTATTTTGAAATTATCTTCCTTATTAATAACTCATTCATCCAAAACTTCATATGCATATGATGTTCTTTATCATCAAACTTGATGATGTTTAAGTTTGATTTCAATTTCTAAGCCTATGGGTATTCACTTTGCTGTTCTACAGCAACTTCCAATCAACAGACTCTTTGATGATGCCTAGTAACTCCTCCTCTTAATCACTTTCTCATTGCTAGGACAAAACACTTGATACTCACAAGTTAGAAGAGGAAATGTTTATTTTGATTATAGTTTGTAGAGGTTTCAGTCCATAGCGGGCTGACTCCAAGTCGGGGCTGCACAAGTGGGCATCACAGAGGAGGAACAATCCCTGGGGTGGCAGACAGGAACAAGTGACCTCTCAAGGCAGGATGAGATATATATATCTCCAGGCCACGCCCACGATGACCCATCTCTTCCCACCAGGCTTTACTCCCAGCATCACATCCAGCTATGAACGCTTCAGTGGACCAATCCAGTATCACACCCATGGTCCAGGACCACACACCCACGATGCAGCCACCACCCAGAACCCCTACCTATGTCCACCTGAGACTTTGAGGAACAGCTAGATATAAGCCCTAATACCCCCGAAATGCTCGATCCGTATGTCTAGGTTTGTGCCTTTATTTTGTAGTCATTTACTGGATAAAATTATTTATTTCTAAAAAAAAACCTTTTTACAATAATTTTGTGAAATTTTCCTGTCAGAGATCCAGAGATATTCACCCCAGTGGTCAGGCTGGAGAAAAATAATGTTTGTGCTCTCACTGCTCAGCAGGGGCTCCAGGATGGTCAGGCAAGTGGGACCCACTGCAGACCTCAGTCCTGCCCCACGGGGACCTTCTCTCTCCTGGGTGTCGCCACCCTCATTGATGTCGCCACCATAACCACCTACAAGGACCTTTTTGCTCTTGTTCAACTAATTGTCACTTTCCAGTCTTTTCTTTTCTTTCTTTTCTTTTTGGTACCAGGGATCGAACTCTTGTCCTTGTGCTTGTGAGGCGGGCAGCGGAACCACTGAGCTAAATCCCCAGCTTCTCCTGCCTTTTCTTTCCAAGCACTCTGGAGTGGGAAGGTTGACTGGTCCGCCTTTTGTTAAGTGTGGCTGCTGTGACTCTCATCTCTCAGAGGATGTTGGGGCTCTCATTGTCCTCAGCAACATAAAGGCCAGTCCTTTAGCTCATTTGCCTCCGATCCACATTGGGTGCTAATCCCAGTACTATTTGCTCCTTGTTATGCCCACAGGTTTCCTCTCCCAGAGTGGCAGGGGTCTCGTCCCTTCCTGCCTCTCTGGTCCATGCATCTCATGCTCCCTACACACAAGGTTGCCACTGCTTCTTACCCGGAAGATGCTCCTTACGTGTTGCACAAGTTGCTGTCCCACTCTGTCACAGCGCTCACAGTGCTCCAGAAGACCCGAAGTCCAGTCTGATGTCTGCCCTTCTGGGATATCTTTCTTAAACCTCTGGTAATTTCATCTTCTGTCTCATACTCTGGGTGCAAAAGTCTCAGACCAGGAGCCACACACACTGCAATTATCTGCTCAGACACCTCCCAGGTTCAAAGCAGCTACCAACTCTGTACTAATTTTGGCAGGAAATAGTGTTCTCAGTTTTTACTCCAAACCCATTCTGCCTATGACCAAGCTTACATGGATTTTTTTCTTTCCTATCATATCTTGCCATAATATGTCCCCTGGTCTAACATGATTTTGCTTCTATAATTTAGTTGGATCTTTCCTTCATTGTCTTCTATTCTCATTGCCTTGATAAATTAGCATTACATATTTAGATTTTAGGAATACTTCAGATTTAGTCTCTATAAAAATGTTTCAGAGGAAACCTGAAAACCTAGAAATCCAAACATGAGACTCAACTCAGACAGTAAAAGGTGTTTAATGGTATAGAACATTCTCAAAACATTAAAAATTGAACACTCCATGGTGTAGCAATCACACTCTATGTGTATATCCAAAGAAAGTGAAATCAGCATGACAAAGAGGCATCTGCACTTCTATGTTTACTGAAATAGAATTCACAGTAGCCAAAAAATGGAGGCAATCTAAGTCTATCAGCTCATGTACAGATAAAGGACATTTGGTACACAAACATAATGAAATACTACTCAGCCATAGAAAGGAAGAAATCCTCAAATGAAATAAGCCAGGCACAGAAAGACAGGTACTGCAGTGGCCTCATTCACGTGCTCCTATGTGGAATCTGAAAGAGTGGGTCTCTGGGGTTGAGGACAGAACGTGGGTTATCAGAGACCAAGGGATTGGTGGGGTGGGATGGGAAAGGTTATCTGACAAGTGCTAAAGTTATAGCTTGAGCAACGTTCTGCTATTCTACTGCCTTTTAAGGTGATTTAGTTAACAATAATGAACTGTATATTTCAAACACCGAGAAGCAAGGAATTTTAATGTTTTCACCACAAAGAAGTGGTAACTATTTGAGAAGGCAAGTACGCTTAACCTGATTTGAACCTTACAAATGTATACATGAGTTCAAACATCACAGGGAAACCCATTAATGTGTACAATTTTCTGTCAATTAAAAATAAATTATGTATTAAGGGGGGGAAAGAACTGCTTGCTAAATCTACAAAATCCAGGAAGCTCTGTTGAACAGCCAGGGAGGGAAGACACTGAGCATGCTCGGCCCGGAGGGGACAAGGGGACCCAGCCAGAGAGCCGCTGAGCCTGCAGGCACTGCTCCCCTGAGCAGGCGCTGGACTGGGGACATCACCACTGCCAGGCTGTGGGCCTGGGCTTTAAATAGTGTTTAGAAATAAAATAAGTTGAAAACCATTAAATGGCTGAGCTTGGAAAGAGGAGGGCAAAGGAAAAGAGCTATGAGCTTTTCTTCCTGAGGATCAGCCCTCATCCAATATGACTTGTGATGTTATGTTAGAAATGGAGCAAGTGTTTTTTAAGGGGTATAATTTAAATAGGAAATCAACAATAAACTGATAGGCTGATGATGAATATAAGATGTCTTTTGGGGTGATAAAAATATCCTGAAATTAGATTTTTATGATGATTACATAATGGTGTATTTAACGATCAAATGAATGTGTATTTTAAATGATTTAATTGCATGTCATCACTTGTATCTCAATAATCCTATTAAAATACAAAGATAAAAACAACAAAAACCTGGCAAAACAATTTCTTTGTTATTTCTTAACTAGCTCTATTATTGAGAGTTTAAGGGGAAAAAACCTGTCTCTGAAAATAAGTAAGATACAAACATTAATAAAATGACAGTTTCTCTTACCATTTTCACAAATTAATTCCACTGTAATATCTCCAGGAAGCATTCCAACTCAATAAGGTCATAGTACTGAATCTGTAGTTTTAGAATATTTTAATAAATTCCCACCTGAATTCTTCCTCTATGTAGAAAGGAGAAAAAAAGGGAGGAGGACTTGACAGTATAGAGAATAAGAATGTAAGAAATGTATAAACTATTACTGAGAAGAAATATTTTGGACTTTTCTCATAAAATGTCTCATATGGATCTTGGAAAGAATGTATCCAAAATGCTGTAACCTAAAGCAGTACTACTTCTACCATTGCTCTTTCTTTCTGTTGAGGGTGCCCCCTTGCTTAAGCCAGAGCTCTGACTCCTCCCTAAATTCTCTCTCACCTCACAGCGGAATATGTTTTTGGATTATTGCTCACATTTTCTTCTCTGCAGTCATGGTTAAGCTGTGATGGCAACTTGATTACCTTTGAGAGCTGCCCAGGGGACTGGTGGAGAACATTTCTTGGTGATTCAAGGAGGGTCATGCAGGTGTCACTTGGGGTCTATGTCCAATCCTCCAGTCTTTCCTCTCTGCACTGTTAAAATGTTGAGAATATATGTATGTTCTATATAGTGAAATATTGAGCTTTTCAGTGATCATTCTGGCAGCATCTCAAAAAAATGTGTTTAATGCCCTTCCCCCTTAATGATGGCATATGGACCATGTCAGTCAGGGATGTTAATCTGGACATCCGGTGACACTCGAGGAGTTCAGTAGGTTCCTTATTAGCATACTGTTCTGTGCAACTGGATGTCAGGATAAACATTAAACGTCTACTGAAAAACTGAAAGGAAATTGAGCTAGGCTGACACTTTCCTGAGGGATCTCATAATCAGCCAAACAAAGCATCCATCTAAAGATCTACACATTTCTGTCATAGAAACTGTGATCTCACCCATTAGGATATCCGTGATGCTTGCATGTGTGTGTGTGTGTGTGTGTGTGTGTGTGTGTGTGTGTGTATACGTGTACACATATGAACATAAGCATGCCATTTGTAGCACAGGAAACATAAAGTAATTGTAATAGTTTGAGAATGAGAAATAAAAATGATGTTTAGGAAAAGTAGACATGAGAACACAGTGTATGCTAGGAATTTACCAGGGTCTTTTACTATTTCTATGTCAAGCTCTTCAATAAGGAATGAAGATATGACCTTTTTATGCTTCTTAAAGTATACTTCTTATACTTCATCCAAGTAAAATAAATATTTATTAAATATGAGAAATTGTTTCAATAAATTGTCCTATACTTCTATACCAGAATGTTATTGGGTAATTTAAAATATTGTAAAGTTGTTCTATAATGTAGAGAGAAATGTTCATCATATGAAACTGAGTGAAAAAAAATGCAAAACTGTACATAGTGTTCACATTTAAAATACAAAACATTTCCAAATCCATAAAGAGAAGAGTGAAAATGTCTATAAAATATTAATGCTTGTTATTTATACTTTGAGGAGTTTCTTTAATTTTTCTTCTCTTTGTCTTGAACATAGAAAAATATTTAATATATATTCTTATTTATAATTTTGAAAATGAATCAGCCTCCTAATGAGACACATTAGCAATGTTCCATAAATGATGAAGACACAGCCACCAAGATTAATATGTAAAAGTAAATCAGTGTTTATGGCTCATTTGCCATTTTAATTTTAAAAAGGAAAGAACTGCTTATTTGAAATAATGGAGTGAGATACAAATTATAAATAAATTTATTTAAATGTGTCCCACAAATCCAGATATTTTAGTTTTAATTTTGGAGCCCTATTAGGAATAAATTACAATTCCTATACAGTTTACATTTTACTTCATTTTTGTATTTTGTGCTCTGCATTTTATGATATCTGGAGATTTGATTTAGTACAGAATTTATGGACAAATTACACAGAATACACATATATAATTAATACATGGAAGGACATTCGCCTTTTATTTGTAAATCAATTTCTCACCACAACTTTGGGAAAATTTTAAGAACCTGATGATGTCAAGCCTCGATGAGGATGTAGAGAAATGCCAGCAGGAGTGTAAATTGATATTAACACAGAGGCAAACAAGTAACACTGTCTACTAAAATGTAAATGTGCATTGTTCTCTCTCCTAATCGTTTGCTACTTTCTCTAAATTCTGTACATATGCACAAACATACATCCAAAGAAATATTTATTGAAGCAGATTATAATGTTTTACAAACTCCAAAGAGAAATGACCTTAATGTCTATTGATGTATTATTGAGTTAAAATATATTTCTACAGTGCAGTGCCATAATGTAGTTAACTTAAGCAGTTCTAAGGGCATCAACAAAAATAGACCCTCAAAATATTATTAGAATAAAATGGATTACAGATTTTCAATTAAAGATGATGCATGAACAGAGAAAACAGGAGAAAATTGTGAGAAAGGCACAAAGTTGGTTGGACTTAAAGAACTGGAGTTCCAGATTTCTCAGCCCCACTGGTTGACCACACAGTGGGTCAATTTTGAGTGCCAGTATGGGATAAACTTGCAAATTTTCAAAACACTGAGTGTAACAAAGGGGGAATTCAACAAGCTTCCAAAGAGGTTAGCAGTTTTTATATAAAGGATTGAGAGACTATAAAAGATATAGAAAGAAGTGTTTTCCAGATTCGGAAGAGAATCTCTTTTCCCCTAGAGCTCAAAAGCAAGTCATGACTATACATTGAATTGACATGTAGAAAAAAGACTTTCAGACAGCCAGATTCTCAGTTTTACATCTTTTCCCCCCTGCCCTGGGAAGATGTTATAAAACATTCCTAGCAGAATTCAGGGAGTGAACCAAGAAAAAAGAAATAAAGACAGAGGAAATTCAGAAAGCTGGGTACTTGTCATTAAGAAGGGTGAGTGCCGGTGGGGTCCCCAGTGGGTGGGCAGGCAGCAGACCCTGGAAGAAAGCAGCCCAGACTGCTGAGAGCTGTGGGGTGGGGGAACCTGCACCAGGAGAAGAAACCAAGGGTGTCTCTGAATACGGGAGAGTGTGTGAGTGTGACCGAAGAAGGGTCTGGGACGGGAAGGGTGACACGGAAAACCAAGTCCTACCCAACGAAGAAAATTTAATTGTAGTGCTCTGCACAAATATGTAAGAACAGCATGTGTACAGCAATAATGGTGTGAATGAACAGTGAATGTCCATCCAAACGAAATCATGATGTGTGTATATTTGGAAGGTCAGATAATATGTAAGTGGGGTCAGTTACACGGGTGCATATAAGAAAGTGAAATTACCTTTCATCATAGGAAGAGAACAGATGATGAGTAAAGCTGAAAGATCAAGAAGCAATGCTATAAGCATCATTTCTTAGTGATGTGGACCAAACACCAAAGAAATCTGCTCAAGAACTCAAAGTACTTGCCTTTGGGGAGGAGTGGGTATGGGATATAGGTTGTGCTAGAGACTTCCCAGATTTTGCATTAGATTCTTTAAGTGTTGAGCAGTGTAACAATTTAAAATATTAATATAAGTTCAAACTGAACAGTATTTTACAATATGGGCAATAAAATGTTAAATATATTTAAATATTAAGATACATTTTACATGAATACAAGTAAAATTAAAAATAAATGTAAAAGTCCCATGCATAAACTTTAACTTTTAAAAGTAAATATAAAAATAATCTATCTTGCAAGTGTACATACACATGCACACACACACCCCTGGGTGGTGATACAGGTGATTGAGAAGTCAGAGTGGGAAGAAGAAAAAGGAGACAACTCCACAGGAGCCCTGGGCTTTGGGCAAGAAGGAGACAGTTGGGAGAGGGGAGATGAGCACATGCACCTTTCCGGCAGAGCTGGTTTCACACGTTTCTCAGCCCAGTCCTTCATCAGAAAGCCAGCACTGGCCGGGGATTTAGCTCAGTGGTTTTGCCGCCTGCTGCGCAAAGTGCAATGACCCGAATTCGATCCCTAATTGCGGAAAAAAAAGAAAAGAAAAGAAAAGAAAAGAAAAAAGAAAAGGAAAGGAAAGGAAAGGAAAGAAAAGAAAAGAAAAGAAAAGAAAAGAAAAGAAAAGAAAAGAAAAAGAAAGTCAGTCACAGCCAGGCTGAGCAGTCTCCAACCCTATGCAGCCTACTCACAGCTCCAATTACCCGCCAGCAGAGGTCAGGACAGATGCCTGCAAGGGTTACGTATTTCATCTACCTATACAATATGCCCTTACTAATAACAACTATTTATTTTTTTGATCACAAAACAGTAACAGAGTATTTAAAATATAAATAGAATGAAAAGAGACACTTGAGTACCTTCTGACAACAAATAAGAACAGCTACCAGAAATGCAAGTGAATTCATCAAATATCTAAGAAAGAAATACACATAAAATGATTGATATTAACAGGCTTATATGATTTAGCAAGACAGAGAAGCTTAATTAAATTAAAGTTAAAACTTATGAGGTACTGGAAACTTTTTAAATTATATTTTTATTTTAGCTTATTAAGGAAACATTTGGACCCTCTGAAGGTAGAATATAAATTTTTAAAGTTCCATAATAACATTGAAAATCAGAATGATATACTTAATAAAATTTCTTATTGAATTTTCAGTTTTTCCAAAGGCTCTTTTCTTTGTTCATGCAAACATTGTCAGTCAAATGAACTCACCCTCTGCAGAAAAATCAAAATAAATTTTTTCATGATGAATGACGACTCCCTGGTGCTTTGCAAGTTTCACTAGGACTAGATGTCCTCGAGCACCCAGCGCTATGGCGTCCTGAGCCTTGGACCCTATGACACACACTGGGGACTCTGCAGTGTCTGGAACCTGCCTGAATCTCCGCAATCCCTCACCATGGATGTTGGTGTACAAAGGAATATCTGGGATGAATCTTCAGTCGTTTCAAGGTCACGGACTATTTTTGGTTTTTTCCCTTAAATGTAATGAATTTTAAAACCTTAAGAAATAAATCAGAATGAAAACACTGGGCAAACTCAATATGGTGCAATGCAGTACAAAATAGCCCAGAATAAACCTTCCCACTGCTCATACAACACACCCTAACCCTGAGTCCAGCCCTCGTGTGACTGCTTACTTCCATCACAAACAATACAAACTCCTGACTCACTTCGCATGCCCAAAACACCCACATTAGGGTAACTCTTGGCCAGTGGTTTTCTGACACGTAGAGAAACTTCCATAAAACATCAGCACTGATACCTGATACTGGAGGACTGTCCACATTCAGCATTTTCAGCTAGATCTTTCCAAACTCGCCTCTCATATCGTGACATTTTGCTACATCCTTTATCAAGTGTTCCTGCAGGCCACTGGGGATTTAGCAAGTCATTTGCACATACCACTGTGGGGAGTCCATATATCCAGACTGCTGGCATCCAGACTGCTGGAATCTGGCCTTCCAGTTTCTCCCTGTTTCATGCCCTGCTCACTTCTTGCTTCCTAGGATGAGTGTGCTGTCCCAAGGGAGAAGTCATTGTACCCTCTTGGGCTGTTGGGGATCTTCACTTACTCAGACTAAATGAATGACTATATTCACCCTGTAGAATGTTAGTCCAGTCATGGTAGCAGTGGAAAGAGGCTTTACAAAAGCTAAATCCAATGGTTAGAAATTTAAAATCTCCCAGATTAGTCCAGACCAGAGAGGCCTATACAAGAGGGAGGTGTGGCACAAGGCTAAGGATGAAGGTGATGCCTTTTCATCAGGGTGACAGATGGAGGATCCCGTGATTCTGTGGAGAGTGCTGAAAGCTGTAAAACTGTGTAAATAAGATCACAGTTGATGCATTCTCCTGTCATGAAGCAGAAGATTAAAATATGATTTGGTCTCATTGCCTTTCATTTTCTATTTTTCAACTCCTAAAGTTTATCCTACTCATTTATGACATGTATGATAATGACAACTCTACATTGTAATATTTAAATCTATTATTGCCTAGGCTCAAACTCTTAAATTTTCAAAATGGAACTTTCTTTTGCCTGATTTTGACAATTTCAAAGTGATATTAACAATGACAAACCTATTTTTCAAATTGTGTCTGAATTACATTTTCCTGTCTTGTGAGTGCAACAAAACAGTTGAGAATTTAGAGCTGTGGGAAGATATTTTTCTTAAGTCAATCTTTTTGCTTCTAAATGGAAATAGAAATTTTATATAGATCATGCTGGTTCCATGGACGGAGAGGAAAATGGGGCCTTTCATTGTTACTTTATGTCAGAGAATGTCAATGACTAATACGCCATTCATTTAGGGTAGAAAAGTGAATAAGCAGAGAAAGGACTCGGGGGGATGTGTAAGCCCGGAAGGTCTCAACCACAAGCTTGTGTCTACTCACCTTTCCTAAAAGTGACACTGGAACTTGCACAAGCCATTTCATGGACACCCAACAGGAACACATGGGCTACGCGGCTCCTCAGCTACCAGAAAGGGAGAGAGGACGAGGCAGGAGCTTCGTGACATTGGAGGATGGCAGACAAACACATAGATAAATGCACAAATCACTGAAGGGACACTGATGATGATTCTCAGATACCCAATGCAAACCTTTCAGTTAGTTCTTAGCCTCCTCTTTTCAAACAAAAGCCACATAGGAGGGTTCACCTTTAATCTGAACTTTAGTCCTGTCTTTAAGATGTGAGTTTGGGAGTAATTTATGGCCTCTTACTGTCCTGTTAGACTCTGTATTTTTGAATACGAAGTCTTTCATCCTTGTTACTTTGGCTCTTTGTCAAGTTTAAAAGCCAGTCGTGGATACCGTGTTTTGATTGACTGTTACCTAGATCACGACACCCACTGTTGCCATGATCCAAAACCCTTAGAAACTCCTTCTTCCCAGAGATGGAAGGACCCAGTCCCTGGCACAGCCTCAGCCTCCCTGAGTTGTGCAAAAACTGGGGGCTCTGGTTTCCCATTTCCCGTTCAAGAGAAACATGGACAGGCCACACAGTCCCCAGCTAGCACCCTCAGGGCAGCAGCCAGAGTTTACATAGTTTCAAAGTGAAATCAGGCGCTGGTGCGGAGTGCTCAGTCCTCCATCAGGAGCCGTGGCCCCCCTTGAAGTCTAAAGTGACCATGCAGCTCAGGACCATGAGAAGCACCCTGAACAGCTGCTCTGACTTACGCCTCAGGGACAGACAGCTCAGAGGTTTACGTCTCTCGAATTCATGTTTATGGGCACCAAAACTCCCTGCTCTGTGTTTGATCCAAATGGATCCCCCTCTGCTGCGATCTGCTAGGAGCAGTGTCTGGCTGGATGACCTGCAGGAGGACAGGGATGCTCAGAAGTCTGACGATGTTTGCAGGACCCTTCCAAGCAGCTCCCCTGATCTGCCTTTGGAGAAAAGGCTCGCTAGTGCAGCACTGAAAGCCACCACTGACTGGGACAAATGAGTCTCGTCAGGTCACAGAGGTGAATGAGAACAGATTCACACCCTGCTGCCAAGAGGAGCAGGAAGAGAGTGACCACGACCTCCCTTTCCCAGCCTGTGCCCAGCACACTTCCCCTCCCACAGCAGGCCTACTTCCTGGTGCCTTCTCATCTGGTCAGCAGTTGTCGTACTTTAGCCCCTGCTGTCACAAGTCCCCTCTGTTCCTCCTTCTCCAGCCCCTCAGGCATGGAGCCCCCTGGGGATTCCAAGGAGAAGCAGCCTGTTCCACAGGGGTGAAGCAGACGGGAAGGAAACCATTGCATTCCATGCCCAGAATTGGATAGCAGTGCTGGGTGCACAGCTTTGTGAATATAAAAAACCCAATCCACTGAATTGTGCACTTTAGAAGGATAATTTCATGGTGCATATCTCAGTTTTAAATCTCTATTATATTCCTCTTACCAAGTGCAAAAAAATCTTTTTTTTTAATTTTCTTTTTTGGGTTGGTGGATGTTGAAACAAGGTCTCACTATGTGGTTCAGGCTGGCCTTGAACTCACTGTGTAATCTAGGTTGGTCTCAAACACAGCAATCCTCCCAAGGGCTGGGATGACAGGCTTGTGCCACCATGCCCAGATTTTTTCATTTTCTAATAATCTAAAATATATTAAAATATTACTGAGGCAATGGAGAAAGGAAATTTCCAAGAAACACTAAACTTTAAAAAAATTTATAGCTATGAACACATATGAATTGTAGAAATCAATACAATTCACATTGATACTTCCATATATACACCGTTGTACATTGGTCTCATTTATCTAGCCACCATTCCACAGTCATCCTCCCCCAGAATCCTTCCAGGTCCCTAGTAATTCCTTTCTTACTTTCAGACCACTCTCCCAAACCCCCACATATGAGGAAGAACTTGAGATATTTGTTCTTTCTGTCTGGCTCATTTCACTCATTATGATGGCCTCTAGTTCCAACCATTTTCCTGCAATGACAGGGCTTCACATGATTCTTTATGGCTAAATAATACCCCACTATGTGTGCATGCAATATATTCTTTGTCCATTCATCTGTTGGCAGCCTCCTAAGCTGATTCCATGCCTTAGCTATTGCAAACAGTGCACAATAAACATGGACAGGCAGGTACCACTATGCATGTGGGCTTCTCTTCCTCTGAATGTATACTCAAGAGTGGGCTGGAACAGTGGTGTCAATCACGATTAGAATGGCTGTTTCCAAAGAAACAAACAAATAACAAACATGATGAGAATGTGACAAAAAGGAACCCTTACATTCTGTTGATAGGAATGTAAATTAGGAAAGCCACAGTAGAAAAACAGCATGGTGGTTCCTCAAAAATGCAAAACAGATCTAAAATATGATTTGGCTCTTCTACCTATCTATCTATCTGTCTATCTATCTATCTATCTATCTATCATCTGTCTATTTGCAGTGCTGATGATTGAACCTGGGGCTACAGCACCCCCTCTGCAAACTCCATTTAATAGATGGGAAACTAAGGGGGAAAATCCGGAGAACAAGACTAGCGAATGAATACAAACTCACCATTGCAAACTCTAGTCCATGAGCTACATCGCAACCACACCCCACACCTGTCAACCAGAGCACTAATCTTCCTCGGATTTGTGTCACTTACTCTGTCTTAGACTAAAATCATCTTTCCCAGTTCCTACTTCTCAGTGGAGAAAATGAGCCTAAGGCAAAGAGAAAGATGATGGTGCTCATTGAATAAGGAACACTATCTTGCTCCTTCTCCAATTTTTTTCCATTAGTTCCAGGGCTTACTCTGGGTTTACAGAGATTAGGGAAACAACCTGGAGGATCAGCTTGTCATTCGCTTGCAAATCTGTCTCAGCCTCATCCTAAACTCCCACTGGGAAAGATGACATTTACGGATAACCTTCTAGTATCTGCTTTGGAATTATTTCCCCTGTAGCTCTCTCTCTTTCCATGAAACTGCTAAATCACCTTTTGGAGATTTGGAGGTTCCATTATTTTCATTCTAATATTATTACTGAAAGAAGAAAAATCGGTGTTTCACTTTTTATTTTTTATTTATATTTTTGCAACGATCTCACATATGTTATCGCAACTTGCTTAAGAGACTGGTTTAACTTATCTTAAATCTTTTCCATAATGTCCCAGGGCACAGCATTTAGTTTTCCTCAAGAGTGCTCAACTTACTCATGCATTCTCCATAGAGTTGTGTCTTTTTGCCTTTTTTTTGGTTTTTTTCCTTCCTGTTGCTCAACCCAGCCCAGGAAACCTCTTCCGAGCCAGAAAAGATTCTCTTTTCAAATTTTATTTCATATTGTTAGTACATGTTCACAGTACATAACGCTTACGTGCCTTGTGTGGAGCTGCTGCAGGTGCACAGCACATTCTGATTCCTGTTCTTCATCCCCTGTCCCTCCCCCGCTTCCTCCTTCCCCATCTCTTCTTGACCCCTTCCCGTTTGGGAAAGATCCATCTCCCTACTCCCTATTATCTAATCTTCCATTTATTTTGCTCTTTATTTTTACCCTGAGTTTCTCATATAAGAGAAACCATGGGATATTTAAGGTTGTGTGCCTGACTTATTCAATTTAACATTGTGGTCTCCAAGTGCATCCATTTTCCTGCAAATGACTCAAGTTTATCCTTCCTTATGAAAGACTAGTACTCCATTCTGTGTAAATACCTCATTTTCTTTATCCATTCATCTGTTTATGGTTATATAGGCCTTTTCCAAGATTTAGCTATTATGAATTGTGCTTTTATACATATGAGCATGGATCGCTGTGATATTCTATGCTGTTGGTGGGAGTGTAAACTAGTACAACCACTATGAACATCAGTATGGAGATGCCTCAAAAAACTGAAACCAGAAACTTCATTTCCAGTTAACCTTCTTCTAGATATCTTCCTTAAAGAGAAAAGAGTCTTTACTTGGATCTTAGAACATAGCCTGGGATGTATCCAAAGTGAGCTACAGACATAAACGCTTGTCAATGTCTTCAGGCACTCCAAGGAGCCTGCTCTCAGAGCTCCAGGGAAAATAACATCTTCTAAAGGCACACAGTGTTCACTTCGGTGTAAACCCCAGATCACTGCCTCCAATTCGGTCACCTCTGTTTGTGTAAGGCCAGCGACAGTTGGGTTTTGATCAAACACCTTGGGAAATGTAGACAACTGTGGAATAACTCAGGTTCTGAGAGGCTTTGTGAACTCCAAGATGGAGCAGGCAACAAGACTGAAGTCTGCTCCCTGCTCGGGAGGTGTACACAAGAAAGTGCATGAGGACAGCATGCTAAGCAGACTCCTTGCATCCCAGTGCATCTCCTCTCTTTCTAACTGGTCTCTTCAGTCACACCTTCCTCTCCTTTCCATTGATTCTGTCTCTGGTCCCTCTTCCAGCCTTCCTGCTCTTATTCTGCTTCTCCTCACCTTATCCAATCCTGTCCTCTGAGAGTTGTTGGGTTTTGTATGTGAATCTTACAGTTTTATGAGTAGCACACACAAGTCCCTACAGCCCCATGGGTACTGCCTTTGCTGATTCCATTGACTGAAAATCTTACATAGCTATACAAAAATGGCATTTATTCCCATGGATTTAGAGTAGAGAATTTTAATTTCACTTTGTGAGAACCTGATTCCAACTGCGGATGCTGGGGTCCACACCACAAGAAGTTGATTCTAAAGGTGTGGGGAATAAGCAGACTGGGAGGAAGCATAGCACATATTTCTATTGCTGGTTTAGAATTAACCTCTCTGTCTCCCCTTTTCTCCTCCTTCTCCTCCTCCTCCTCCTCCTCCTCCTCCTCTCTTTTCTCCCTATTCTCCCTCTTCTTTTCCCCATCATCATCTTCTACTTCCACCTCCTAACCTCCTCCTCCTCCTTCAGGTTGAATTGAATTTAATACCAAATCAAAGTAACTATTCTTTTCCTAGCTAAACAAAACCCAACTTGCATTTACATATTAACCTTTATATTTATAAAATAATTTCTACATGTAATAAATTCCCATGAATTATGGCAATAAGGAAAATAAGAGGCCAGGGGCCAGGGATTTAGCTCAGTGGTTTCGATGCCTGCTGCACAAGCGCCAGGACCTGAGTTCGATCCCCGGTACCAAAAAAAAAAACAAAAAGAAAAGAAAAAAAAAAAGAAAAATAAGAGGCCAATATTTCAGTCCCCTTGAAAAGGCTGTGTGGTCCAGAAGAACAGCACTGGTTTGGAGGAGTTGAAGAACAGGGATGACATTAAGAGTGTCATCAAATTCAATAAAAACAAAACATGAAGTATGTGCTAAGAAGATGTAGAAGAATATTTTATAACTAAGCTTTTAAAGTAGAAATAACCTTCTATGTTTAAAAATAGAAAATTATCATATTTAAATGAAAAATCTAAATGAAATAACTGGGAGTATCTGACAGAACAATGGCCTTTATTATGGTAATTGGGTACAAGAAAGATACATAGACCAGTAGCTTTCTGTTATATTCACTGCAACTGTTTAGAAATAGAAATGGACAAAATATTGTAAATCATCATCATAATAAAGCTATGAAATTCATAGACACAAATATAACCAAGAAAGCACAGAATTTTCACAAAGTTCATAAAAACTGCCTTGGGAAAGAAAATGTCACATGGATTTTAGCTTTCCCTGGCAAATGTTTAGTTTTTCACAAAAGTTTGAGGTCACATGAATTATTTTTAAACTTCAGCAATTGATTAGAAATTAAATATATATTAATCCATGAGTAAATGTAATGAAGTCTTTTAAACATCCATGCCAGATTCCTCACACAGAAAGAGTAACACAGATTCCAAAAGATGCAAGAGTGTGAGGGCCCGGGATTTAGCCCAGTGGTTCCGTCACCTGCCTCACAAGTGCAAGGACCGGAGTTCGATCCCTGGTACCAAAAAAAAAAAAAGAGAGAAATAAGATTTTGGGCTGGGGATTTAGCCCAGTGGTTTTGCTGCCTGCTGTGCAAGTGCAAGGACCCGAGTTCGATCCCTGGTACCCAAAAAAAAAAAAGATACAAGAGTGTGTATCTGTTAATTGTGGCTTTTCAGAATCAGTGAGCAGTTATGTCTTACCAAAAATGGATTCTGGAAAAATCAACTACTCATGAAAAAGAAAGCTAAACTACACATCAAAAAATTCATCTCACATGAAAGTACAATTTAGACTTGAAACAGTAAACATTTTAGAAAAATGCAAAAGAATATTTTATAATTAAATTTTTACAAATAGAGATAATCCTCTCTTGAGCATCCTTGAAGAGATTTGCAAAAATACAAGCATTAAAAGTTGCATTAAAAGTAAATATACTCATCACATATAATTTGGACGATGATGGACAATTTCACTTATAAAAATTTTCACAATCAGTTGATTTTTAGCTTATAATCAACCAATAAAGCACAGTAGACTTAACTGTATTCTTGAAACCGAATGTTCATTCCATGAACCTGGACAATAAAAGGAGAAAGAAGCTAGCGTACAAAGAGGGAAATAAAGCAATTATGGATTATAACTTCCAGAGTTTACAGAAAGACAGGAGTAAGGGGACCCAGTTCATGGTCACTAAAGCAACAGAAGAGACGTGGCGTACACACACACACACACACACACACGTACATATCACTGTATAAAGGGAGCCTCCTGCGTGAGGCCAATGTTAGTTGGCTGGGAAAATACTCTGTCCTACTTCAGTGCACTACCCTGCCACGTGGAAGAGGAAGGGAGTGAGGAATTTGAGGAAAAAAACCTCAATTGAATAGCAATATATACAGGAACTAAAATAATACTGATAACTACATTCCCCAAGGATAAAATCCAGACATTATCCAAAAATGAAACATTAACCAAGCTTTGCATAGGCAAGTAATTTAAAGATGTTCAGACAACCATCAGAGGAAATGAAAAAACTGAAGCAATTAAGTCTGGGATGCAGCACTGAGGATGTGGGGTCAGAGACACTTGCTTTTAATTATTCACTTTTGTAGAAAATTTTACAATCATATCCGTATCTTACGTCGATAAAATTTAATATTTTAAGAATCCATAGCGCCCCAAATGAAGGCGCGGTTTTACCTATGGAGATGCGCACAGTTACAGTTCTAATAAAGCCACTGGATCTTAGTCCAACGGGGTTGCTAGCTCTGCAGAGAAGACTGTTAGGACATCTCCTCGTCATTTTTGGTCACCATCAGAAAAAATAAAGACTAGAGGGAAAAGAGCAGCATATCTGGAGCGGTCACTGTCCTCTGCATACTTTTTCTTACGTGATCTCGATTTTTAGTTTGTCAGAGAACAATCAGTGGGAGAGGCAGGAAGGTCTGTGTGGTTTGATATCTGGGTGGAGGCCCTAAGGCCCTAGCTTCCACCTCGTTTGCGGGAGGCTTAAGAACAGAGGAGCAGGTGTTGCGTGTGTGCTGCTGAGTTGTCCTTGGGAGGTGACCGGTCCTCCACCAACGCGTCTGCACGCATCTGTGTGCAGGCCACTAGGGGTGACGCTGGGCAGACGTCGCAGAGCCAACAGTCAGAGTGCAGGATTTTGGAGTGCGCATTTGCTGAAGGAAGAGCAGACATCCCTGGTCATTGGTCTGTCCTGCAGATGGGAAGAGGGGGCTTGGGCACCTTTGACCTCTGTCTTTCCTACCCAGAGAGCTGGAAGCTTTGCTCAGTCAGTGGACAAGGAACTAAGGATCAGCCGAAGGGCTGGAAAGGAGGAAGGAAAAGGAGATCATGCTAATACAACTCCTGGTGCTCAGAGTCACCTCTGTCCTGCAGAGTTCATGGGTGCCACTGGGTGCTCAGTCTAAGACAGGAAGAGTGTCGCCAACAAATACTGAAAACGGCAGAAGGTGGTAATAATAATAAAAGAAAAAAATCACTGAAACTTAAAAAGAACAAAAAATAAAATCAATTCAGTAAAATAACAACAAAAAGATGGGATCATGTGGTGCTGAATAGAACCCTCCCTATTATATTCTTAGTCCTCCCAAACAGCGTATTCTGCTTCATATGACAAGAAAGAGACTTTTTGGTTGTCATTAAGCCTTTTCAGATGGAGACACACCATCTAATGAGAGGGAACCTGCTGTAGTCACAATGATCCTTACAAAGGGAAACGGAAGAATCAGAGAGATGACAAGGTGATTTGACGATGAAAATAGAGACGGTAGTGAAGTTCCCTGAAGACAGAAGAAGGGGCCATGCGTTAGGGAACACATGGAAGACAGAAGCCTGGACAGCGAGAGAGGTCTCATGTGGACAGTCATCAGGAGCAGTGCCAACTCCCCAGGACCTGCCTTCAAATTCTAGAGGCCACCCTGACCCCACTGCTCTGCCTTGTTTATGGACATAGCCCCAGTGCCCAGACCAAAATAGTAAATAGGATGTAACAACCATAACAATAGAGTAAATAGCACTCATTAGCAGTATTCCATGCAGTTTGGTACAGTTCATAGGTACTAAGCCACTAATTTTCCCAACAAATCCTTGAGGTAGACACTATCATCACTTTCAGCTTTATAGATAGGAAAACTGAAATAGATCGAATCTTGTTCAAGTCACTTCCAGAGCTTCAGGAAATTACCTGATAACTTAGGAGATTTCAGTTCCAGCAACTCTGCTGTTTATTCTGAAAACCAATTCTCTCTCAGTGTAGCACCTAAATTAGAAGAAAATCATCTAAGGAATGCTCAGACCAGTGTTGTTACAACAGAAGGTAGCTCTCAAAAAGATAGACTAAACATTACCCCTCTTATTTCACAAATAAGAAATTTTGGACCATTAAAATTTTGAAACAAATTTTTAAGTCACTAAAAAATTTGCACCAGGACCATTTATATAAGGAAACCGGCTTTCTCGCAGTCTTTCAGTGAAAGTTGTTGAATTCTGACTTGCCCTGAGGTTGCTGAGGAAGATGCCATACAGATCACACATGTGTCAAGGGATTTCTTTCTAACTTGCCACACCCTCCTTCCCAAGGTCTACACCATCATTCATGTCAGTCTATTAAGAAATCTACAGAAAATATGGTCTGTATTATTCATACACTTCTCTAAGCATTTCCAAGTTCATATATTCAAAGTAGAGCTCTCTCTACTTTACAATACAGAGATTCAAACCAGCATGTGCTAAAATGGTATAAAGGTAAAATATATATGCACACACAAGTAATCTGAGGAAATTTGAATAAGATCAGTGAATTAATGTTAGTCATTTGGTTGTGATGTTATACTATAGTTACAAGGCTTTTCCATCAGGAGAAACTTGAGGAGTGATCAGGAGATATCTCTATCTTAGTTCCAGAACTGCATGCAAATCCACAATTATGTAAATAAAAACTCCAATGTAAAAACCAACAATTCCTAAGACCTCTAGATGCATGTTCTAAATCACGTAAACTTCTGCTTCTCTTTCTCGAGGCTACCAATTGCCATCATTAGGCTCCCCAACAATTTATTTTTGTAGGACAATAAAACTTTACTGGTACATAATTCAGAAAGTAATGCTTTTTCTGAAGTTCTCAACAAATTCTGGGTGTTCTTTCTGGAAAGTAAAACATACGAGTTTTTATTAAAAATGAAAATAAATAGAAGGATTAAAAATAGGGAAAAAAAGACAAATCCTTTTAAATGTCCTGTTCCTCAATCGTGGGACTTCAGAGTTCAGTTTGAATTCCAAAGGCATCCTCCAGGGCACAAATGTCCAGAAGAGAATGCAGTGGTCTCACCGCACGTGGGCCCTGCACAGGCCTGTGTTCCCACTGCAGGGGCCCAGACCACCGGCTCCTAAGCACATTAGTACAAACCCTAAGCACTGATCCGTCCATCTAGGAGAGACAGCCAATATCCGTCCATCTAGGAGAGACAGCCAAAATTCCAATCACTCTTGACATGTATCTCTGTAATTCAGGGTAGCTTCCCTTTGGGTCACTGCTCTGAGAATTTCAGGACCATTATACATCTGCATACCGTGTTACTTTACTTTATATAGGAAAAAGTACTGTTTAATATGACTTTGGCATTAGTTCAATTTGCTTGACTTTCTGTTCAAGATAGTTTCAAGTTGAACAATAGACCTGGTTTCATCCATGGGACTAAAGAACACAATGAAATAGAGCTGAGTTTTCCCAGAGGAGATGGCTTGGGCCTGAGGAGATGACCCGGAGCATTGCAGTTTCCCAGGATGCAGGGATGATCAGGGCAGATACAAGTGCACACACAGTTCTTTGTGGAAAGATCTCAGAAGGAAATCCTAAAGCCCAAAGAGGCACCAGAAGCACACATGACTTCCCAAGTGAAGGATGGGAGCATCCTAAAGTAGGATGAGGCACCTGAGAACCAGAACAGCCCACCACAGGTGGGGTCCATAGCTTGGGGATGAGATCGTCACACAGGAAGTCCTATCAGGTGTCCATTAGATACTTAAAGCCATCCTTCTCCTATTCCTCCCTGGCAGTGAGATTCTGAATTGTTTGGGGAAGCAGTGCACCCAGACAAAAGGCAGCGACATTTCCAGGGTTGCTTGAGACCAAGTTCTAGCTAATGAACTACGAGCAGAACATTTTGGTCAATGAAAATAAGCATGTTTAAAGGTGATTTCCTCCTGCCAGGATCGCCAATTTGATGGCTAGAGACCAGTAGTTCTCTTTGGCTATGAAAATGGCAAAAGTAAGAAGATAGAAAAGGTCTGGATCATCAAAGATCTTAGGAGTGGAAATATGAGTTGCCAAAGATCTTGCAGTTGCAGACCTGGGCCATCTCCCTTCAGAATTCTTTCATAAACCTGAAAATTTGCTCCTGTTCTTTGTTATCTCTGCAACTAACATTCAAATAGATCTCATACCTTAAAGAGCCCCCTCACCCGAAATACGCACACACACATAGATGACAGGTGGCCAGTTTATTAATGGACATCTTATATTCCTTTTGTCTTTGACTACTCCTGAAAAAAATGACTTGTAAGGTTTCTAGTTTTGTTTGTCTGGCATAACAGATTTACCAGTGGATAATGTTAATGTTTTCAACCAATCAAATGAGTCATCCGAAATGAACAAATGAGATAATAAACACAAAAAAAGAAGAATTATCAGTAAAGGAAGCAAAGGGCAAAATATAAAAATGAAACTGTTCTCTCGTTCATGTTGTGATGTACCAATACACAGTATTAATCATTCTTTTTATGATTTATAAAATAATACTCTGGTTTTTTTCACATTATATAAATCTTTTGCCTTTTATTTTATAAAAGATTGGAAGGAAGTCAAAAAAGTAATAACAGCTTGTTTGAGTATGGAGATATTTTTTAAATAGTTTTATTGTGGAGTATTTTAAAATGAATTAATATGAATAAATTATACTTAAAGAAAAGCCTCAGTTTAAAAGACAAGTTTTGTTATTGCTGATTTGTTATGTAGGTAGACCTGTGATGGTTGTTTCTGTATTGAACATGTATAGATTTTTTTTCTTGTCATTATTCCCTAAACAATAAATGTAACAACTATTTACATAGCTGTTACATTGTATTCAGTCCTGTAAGTAATCTAGAGGTGGCTTACTGAATATAGGAGGATGTGTATAGGTTATAAGCAAATACTGTGTCATTTTATATAAGGGAGTTTATATTAAAAATTTCCCACCCCTGCTGCTTACAGTGCAAGGACTACAGTTATTATAAGTGCCAGCTATGATTATGTAACTAATTTAAAAAATGAGAAGCGTATGTTATGACTGTGTTTTATTTTGTTATGAAAATGTTTGTATGTGTACAAATCAAGCAAAACATCTTTGTTTCCTGTCCTTTCTCATCCACTTCCACAAATATATCAATAACAGATGAATTTATATCTCAGTATTTAAGATGTGGAACATCAGAGGAGAGGTGTGAATCAGCCAGGAGAATAAATATTACTCCTGACAAACAACTCTTAAGTTCCTTTAGGAAGACAGTGAGCCTGTTCTCACTGGAGGCAGGATACATATTAGAAAAAGAGCATGACTCTGGCAGTGTCTTTATTGAGACATTAAGGACAGTTTGGAAGTGAACTCTATGGGTGGCAACTTGATACGGGCTGGGCAGTGATTGCTTTGAGTACCCAGTTGGTCAGACTGAGCTCTGTTCCTCGGGACTCACTTTCCTGTAGGTTCACAGTTAGGGTGAACCTCGTGAGAGAGGTGAATGGGAAGGAGGTGATGGTCATCTTGTGACTCACACACTGGGTTGGTCTGGGGACTCACCCTACTGAGTCGAAGCTACAGCTGTGCTTTCAATTTCCCTAGATTCCCTTGTATCCTTTCCAACTTCTTCTGTTCCTGGGCCAGGTAGGTGTGTGTGTGAATGCATGCGTGTGTGTGTGTGTGTCCTTGTCACTACAATGACAAGCTCTGGGTTTTGCAGGATGCCTTGTTCACCATGAGCATAGGTAAGAAAGATGAACGTTGTTTTCAGTTCCTTCTCCCGGATTCCAGCTAATGTGTGTGGGTTCCTGCAAACTGTGATGCTTACCTCCTGAACCCATGCACTATGGACTTCAAGTTCCATCACTTGATGAAGAAGTCACAGCTGTGTGGGCTAATTAACCATCCACCGCAATTTTGCAAGCTAGTCTCCTGTAACAAATTCCTTTATACATCTTCTACTGGTTTTGCTACTTTGGTTTGATTGTGATAAATACAACATGGTACACAAGTCCATTATAAATATCACTATAAAATAATGGATAAACAACTAGCATATTCACACCCAGAATATTGCTTAACAAAAAGGAAAGAACATATCATCGATATGCACAACATATGTGAGTCTCACAGGCATTATAACAAAGGGTACAATTAAATATAGAAAAGTCTTTCTTGTTTATAGCAGTGCCATGAGCTTGTTGAAAGATCAGATGTTAGGGAGTTTGCCAGGACACCCTGACACAAGCAGAAACTCCAGTGAGCCCAAGGACAGTGTTTTGCCTGCCTGTCTAGACAATGCAGATGTTTACTCTTTGGACACTTGGCCAGTTCTTGGGTGCCACAATCTCCCTGCTCTTGGTCACACACACAGTTTGGAGAAGACCACTTGGTCCCAGCTGTTACGTAAGGGCCTCACTTGCAGGGGCCTTTGGAGTCTCACTCATGGAGAGTGCGCATTGCCCAGAGCCTGCCTTCCCAGGAGGAACCCGAGAGCTGCCTTTGAGGCTACATATGCTAAACAAAAGGATCCAGATGTTTAAAAGGATCCTTATAAAATATTTGAACAGAATAAAAATAATCCATGTCAGAAAAATCAGTTGATAGATCAACTGTAGGATAGAAGGGTTCACTAGGAAGCACAAAGGATCTTTTAGAAAGATAGAAATGTTCTGTATCTTGATAGTACCATATGTTAAATAGATTTATGTATTTGTCAACATGAATTGTATGGCACAATCAAGATTTATTTCATTGCATGTAAATTTTACCTAATACATTGCAAAGATATTGCTTTCTGTTTACTAGGCTTTATTTATAGTAATATATGTCAAAATACTGAAACCTGTCATGAGGAATTATCAGACATAAAGAACGTCCAACAAAAGCCAGGCGTAATGGTGCACCCCTGTGATCCCAGCAATTCAGAGGCTGAGGCAGAGGGGTCGTTGTGAGTTTGAGGCCAACCTGAGATACACGGTAAATTCAAGACCAGCCTGAACTACAGAGCAAGACCCTTACTCAAAAAAAAAAATCAACAAATTAATTACAGTTCACTATTTAAATATAATAATAAGGTTAAGAAAGTCAAAGAAAAACCAAGGAGTTCTTCCAGATTAAATGAGACTAGAAATAATCCAATTTGCACTGGATCTTAGATTAAGAAGAAATATCTACAAATTTCATTGTTAAGACACTTCAGAATGTGAATATGAGTAGTTACAAATAGGATGATAACTTTATCAAGACTGGATTTTTATCCTTGTTCTATAGTTACGTTATAAACTACCCACTCAGGTGTTTAAAGGTAAAATGGTATAATGTATCCCATTTGATCGCCAATGGTTATTAAATTAATAAACACAAATATATGGATACTCATGTGAAGAGAAAAATAAATCAAATGGGACAAAGTGACAATTCATTGAGAGCATTAAAGAGTGTCAGAAAGTTCTCAATCCAAATCTTAAAATTATAACAAAATTTAAAAGTTATGAAAGCGAAATAACAGTGGTTTTAATGGAGGAAAAGGGGCTTTGGGGAGAATTTCAGAATCAGAAAAAGAGTTGTTTTCCATAGGAAATTACTTGATAATGTTTATAATGGAAATAAATTCAGAATATAAAACTTAATGGCTCCTGGGTGCATGTGGATTTTGTGAATCCAGCCCTCACTGGATGTAGGGCTGGTACAGCCTTGCTCTCAGTCTCTGTGAAACTGTTACTTCTGTTGACATCTTTCACTTTGCACATTATACTTTTCTGTCCAGCCAAATGCCGCTCACAGTCAACAGCTACAAGGCGCACACCAATTGTCCTTTACTCCTATCAGCTAAACACACACTCAGTCATGCTACACCCAGCAGCGTACAATCAGGCTCCTTAGTTAATGAGTCTTGTATTTACTTATTTTTTCTTGAAGCTGAGGAACACCTGCATTTGCAGACTACATGGGCTCAGGTTCATTAGGAAGGAAAATTCATCCTAACTCTAGATGAAGATAGTGAGTGCCTGAGATAGGGAGATGTTAGTGAGAATAGGCAGGACAGACCACCCTGAGAAGGAGGTCGGTGAACCAGGCCCTCAGGAGAAAAGTCTTGCAGCAGAAGGACAGGCCAAAGCAAGACACTGGGTGAAGTCATGAAACAGAGAAGGCCTGCAGGCCACAGCGGAGAGAGAAGGGGGCCAGGGGGCTGAGGAGAGCCTGAGAATTCATTATCACAGGTTGCATAGGGCCTAGGAGATGATGCAAAGTCCTGAGGATTTCATCATAAGCACAGTGGGTCAATAGGAGATTCCAACAGGCTCAGCCTCTTTCCTCAGTTTCCTACAGCCCACTGAGCACAACTGAGCAGCACCTCGCAATAGCGGCCTATGCACCTCTGTGTGGGTTTCCAAGAGGTACAGGCATGAGGTCAAGGTTTCTTGATCCCTTTCCCATTTTACACTAATGGCAAACAACATTCACCCCTCTAGGTTTATCTCAGAATCCTGTCTTTGTTTTAGATGTTCCAAAGGAGATACAGTGACTTCCAACCATAACGAAGCTAGTAGGCACAGATAGTCAACACCAGGCATAAACTGAGCTAACCCCACTAGCACCTTCACCAGAGTCCTGTACCACCAACAAAAACAGCCCACAATGGCCACTGTCAACCACCACCACCACCACCACCTTCACTGCCATCAACACCAAGGGCTGGGCAGCACCATAGCTGATCATAATGATGCCTCTGCTCCAGCAACAGAGTGAACTCTTTCAGCTGGAGCCATGCAGGAAGAGTGCATAGTCCACCTGCCACCACTCGGGCTGTAGGAAGGATGTTTGCATGAATTTTGATGCTACATTCTCTAGTCCTTTAAAAAATAGCAATGGCTTTTGCTACAAGAGCAAGTACATTTAAGTGGGTAACATAAGATTAACACTGGACACCTCAGCTCAGAGAGTACCACAGTGAATCTATCTCTGGCTTTTTACCTTTGCTGGCCTTAGGTGATTCTCCTCCGAAGGAAGCTGTGCCAAGCCCATTTAATCATGTGGACTTTATGTGGTTAAAGTTATTCCATTCCTTTATATTTCAATTATTGAAGCCCTATAAAAATAATCTACAGCCTTACTTCTGGTGATGGAGCCCAGTAACAATCCTATGTTGCAAAACGCTCTATTCATGGTTTATAGCAAGCCTACTTATCGATGACCAGGAGAAATTTAGGGATCCTGAAGAATGAGAAACTTGTAGCTTGGGAATCACTAACCAGGAATGGAAAATAACCATGGGGAAATCTTACTCAAAGCAAGTTGGTTCACAAAATTCTTTGTCCAGTTTCAGGTCCATTTTAAGAAAAAGAAGGTCAGAGAACCTTTTCTATATACCCCACGATCTTTCAGTTGCCACTACTTAAGAACACGTGTTCCTCTCATGTGGGAACTATGTGAGGTGTTGGATGACATTGTAGAGGTGCCATGTTAAATTTCCACAAATAAGACTAACTCACTGACTTTAAATATATCTACTAAAGTGAGTCTGAGCTTTATTCAAGGTGCTCAAGACACAAGAAGAAATAAGAGGACCTATGATTCCAGTCTCCAGATCCTGACTGCAGCCTCGAGAGGCAGAGAGGGTCTAAGAAATAAAGTACTGACCTATAGTAATTTCTGTTCTGGCTGGAACACTCTAATAGATGTACAAAAGCAAGGAGGTGGCTGTATTATCTCAGCTGATAATCATGATCAGATATTGTAAATCTTTTAATGCTCTATCTTTCAAAATACTTCTCATATTATCTTGTTTGATTTTCAAACTATTTTCAAACCATTTTCAAACCCTATATACTTAGGGTAATTTTGATAAGGTCCATATTCTGGAAGAATGAATGATTCAGAGGCCCAAGGTCATACTGCAAGTGTAAAGCCAGTGAGCAATTAAACAAAACAAAACAGAGAAAATGACAACTACTCCCTACCACAATGGCAACCTGGCCAAGGCAATTCTAATCTAAACTGAAATGTCCTGAAATTTTGGATATATTTAAAATGGAGACAGTCACAATTTCTGAATCTATGATTTTCACCTTCTGTTTTTCACTGCCCTCCAGAGGGTAAGAGAAAATGTACATGTGGATACCAATTTATACTATTGGTTTTCATATTCAAAAGTGCAAAGTAAATATCTCCCTGAGTTACTTATCATTTTAAACCTCATAAAAGACAAAAATAAATAATCTACTGAGAGATATTACAGCTACATATCAGGTCAATCTAAACATGAAAATCATAAAAGAAATCTTATAGAAGTGAGTAGCTCATAGACATTTCTTGCCATTCCCTCTGTGCCATGCAACCAGGTCAAAATATGCTTAGCACTTTCTGTAGATAAGTAACGAATTAAATTTATATATATTTCTGCTATATTTTCCCCTAAATGGACTACGTAGGAAAAACAAAATTGTTTTCTAATATGTGAA
>NW_004624751.1:5959425-6011318 GCF_000247695.1 Heterocephalus glaber | reverse complement strand
TTTTTTCCAGATCCCCTTTTGTTGCCAGTTCAGTGGGTCCAGGTGGTTGAGTATCAGAGTGTTCCATCTCATTTGCCTTTGGGGTTGCTGTAGGTGATCTGGAAGTCTGGTTTTGAGACTTATTTATGTGTTTTCTCATTTCAGCTGGGGCAGGGAGCTGTTAGTGCCTGCATGGATTACCTCCTCTGAGCTGGGAGAAGTGGGACAGGGACCAGGAGCAGAGGTAAGGATGGTGGCCCAAAAGCCCTTTCCTGTGGACTGGGAGCAGCAGGAGGGTTGGTGGCTGGGAAGCCCCTTCCTCTGTACCAGGAGCAGTGCAATGGCAGCTCAGAAGCCCCTATCTCTGGGCTGGGAGCAGTGGGAGGGATGGTGACTGGGAATCCCCTTCTCTGGACCAGAAGCAGTGGGACAGTGCCTCAGAAGCCCCTACCTCTGGGCCGGGAGCAGAGAGACTCAGTACCATGGTCTGGTGGTCTGGTGTCCTCTGTGTCTTTGTAGTGTGGAACCAGGTGGCTGCCTGTCTGCAGCAGGGTGATTCGGTGTCTTCTGTGTGACTCACAACCTCAGTAGGGCATGCACAGACCTGCCTGTCTGCAGTGGGCTGATTTGGCATGTTCTGTGTGACTCAGGATCTCGGTAGGGCATGAGCAGACCTGCCTGTCTGCAGCAGGGTGATTCGGCATCTCCTGTGTGACTGCAAATCTTCACCTCCATCTTGGATAGCTCCATTTCTGATTTTTGTTTCGTCTCGTTTTGCTCACCTTGCCATTTTCTCCATCCAGGCTATCACCACCATTTTCTTTTTTCTCTTCTCTAGTACTTCTTTTCTTTTCCTCATTTCCCTTTCTCTGTCCCTTAGTGAGTGTAAATATAAACTAGACATGTTTTTAAAATTATAGCATTTTGATAAAGTTTTGTATCTGTTTATTTCAAATGCAGGCATTTAGCATTTTACATTGTGTCTTAAGCTAACATGGTTGGGTTTATGTCTTCACATGCCCTTGTCTAATTTCTTCATTTAAATCATGGTTGCACTGGTGCAAAGATGAAGACTTAGGTGAGAAGATGGAAGTGCTTGGCACGTAATGGAGATAGACATGGAAGACTGTTCTGTTCTAACACAACATGGACTCCTCTTACTTCTTGCCACACTAGATTGTGGAGTGACTGAATCCTTGGTCATGCTCAGCAGCCTTTCAGAAAATCATCCTTTCCCTGTTTTTGGTCAATGCATTTTAGGCAGATATATCCCCTCACCTCCTTCCCTTTGGTGGTGCTGTTTCTCAGTTGTACCATTAACAGGAGATAAACAATTCCTCTATGTCCCTAGATTAATAACCTAAATGACTGGTGAATTTGGGTGCTGTTTACTGATGTGTCCATTACAGACATAACTTTCAAATTTTATGGCATGCTTTTAGCAGCCACTTATGGTCATCATTTGCATAACTCATTTCATTAGTGGCTTTAAAATTACAACTTTTTCTTTCTACAATTCCTTCTGTGACTATTTATCTCCATGTTTTGTTTTGTTTTGTTTTGTGTACCCAGGATCAAACTCAGGACCTTGCGCTTGCAGGGCAGGAGTGGTACCACTGAGCTAAACCCCCGCCCCCATCTCTATCTTTGAGTATTACCCATACACTCTTTTGTTAAGCTCAGCTTCTTCCAATTGATGCTGACTTGCCTTTTTTGGGGCTCAATTTGTGACCATGATATCAGTCAACTGGCATAAATATCTAGATTCTGTTCAGTCTAAACTGTTGGAAAAGTAACAAAATCTCAACTGGGTGACATGCACTAAATCTCCTTTTTCCCCCAGAATTAAAAACAAAACAGAATGTAGACATTTTAGTCTAAGAGATAAATCACTTTCAGTTATGCTTAATTTCGTTTTGAAAACACAAGTAAAAACAGAATTCCTGGATTTTATTACCAATGCATGGATGGAAGATCATGGTGATCCAGGACCACTGGGACAATCAATAAATGGGCTTAATTAGGCACAATAATCTTAAAAGCCAGTGAGCATATAATGCCAAACATTTGTTAAGTTTCAGTCTTTTTACTGCCTTTGCTTCTCAGTGGAATTGGATGAAAACTTCAGAATAAAGTAAAAAGCTTAGACACAAGAGAGGGTTGATTTCAAACACCTTGACATTGTAAATTAGAAGAAAAATAGAAGTCACTGGAAACATAAAGGAAATGTACTGGAACTTTTATCCTCTTGGCATTTTTGCTAGTGTATTGATGCTGTCTTTGGTGTCGTCTTCAGTGAAATGCTCTTTTGAGGTGATTTGGTTGTCAGAAGTTTCTAGAACTAACTGCGTTGACTCTAAATACTATTTCCTTTGAAGTTACCAAAGCTCTGTGTGTAAATTATTCTGCCTTCTGCATTGTTATTACTAAATATATAATGAACTACAATATCACGACTGAATTTATGTTAGAGGCTTTTCAATATGATACTGAGAATGATGCATACATAACAAGGGGCACATAGCATGGGATTTGATCTTCACTGAAACAAACCACACCATATGAGCTCCTCTTCTATTGAGGCATTTGTTTTCCTAAAAATACTTCCTTTTGTTTTCTTGGTAAGTTGTGAGTATAATTAGGTAGGCTTCATTATCAAAATTTTCATAATTATAATTTTATATGAGCATGGTGACACCTGCTTCTAAGCCTAGTACTCAGAAGACTGAGGCAAGAGGATGTGAGTTCAAGTCCAGCCTCAACTACAGAGTGAGGCCTTGTCTCAGAACAAAAAATAGAAGGCTATTTTTGCTTTTACGATAATACAATTTGGTGTGGGTCATCAACCATTACTATTACTTTTTAAAAATTAATTTTATTGGTACATTTATTATTACTTTTAATAACTTATTAAGGGATAAGTTAAATATCATAAAATTTACCCATCCTAAATATACATTGGTTTTATAAGTTCATCAAATTATGCAACCCCCAACATTATCTAGATTTTTATTATTTTCACCATTTCATTAAGATTGCTTATGTCTACTTAATTTGCATTTTCATCTTCAGTCAATAAAATTACTAGTCTACTTTCTGTCCTTCTATATTTATCTTTTCTGGTCATTCTGTATAAATGGAATAATACAGTATGTTGTCTTTTATGTTTAGCTTCATTCATTTAGTGTTATATTTTGAAAGTTCATCCATATTGTAAAAGGTATGAGGTGTGATCAAAATATACAATGAATGTTTACATTTTAAAGAATTATTAAAGTAAAAGACACATTGCCCTCAATCTCCCTCAAAACATTCCACCTCACTTCCAATACACTTATGCAATCATTCTTGCCACTTTCTGAAGCAATTCTGGAAGTCCTATTTTGTGCCTTTACTAGTAATTATCAAAAACTTGGTGAAAGCTGCTAAGTGACAACCAACAGAAAGTCAGGCTTATAAAAATGTTACAGTATGTCCTCATCCACCTTATTCACTGGATCTTGCACTGGTTAACTTCTGCCTTTTCTCCAGAGTCAGCATGACCATAAGAGGTAAATGTTCTGAGGCAGCTGTGACAGTGTAACTGAAGACACTCAGGAAAGAGGGCTTCTGAAAATGGCAAAAATGATGGAATAACTGTATTTAATGTGAAAGGGACCTAAAAAGGATTAGTGACAATATGTCTTTTACTGTAATAAATATTTCAATGTAAATATTCCTCATTTTTCAATCACATCTTGTATTAGTATTTTGTTCTTTTTTCCCCAAGTGGTACCCTATTCCACTGATAGATCATTTGGCAATTTATAGACATTTGGGTTGTTTCCACTTTGGGGCTATTATCAACGAGAATATTATTTTTAAAACAAAAACACAACACAGCAATGCATGTCTGACATAGGCATTATTCTTTATTGCAGACAGAACCTGAAGCAGGAAACAGTGAGGACCCCAACACAGATATCTCTTTCACCTAGGGATAGGAGCAAAAAGCAGCTTTTAATGATGCCGATGGCTCAGCTCAGTGAGTGACTCTTGTCAGTCTCAAGAGCCCCAAGTAGAAGTTTGCACTTCCTTATAAACCTCTTTTTTACCTCGATGAAGCTTAATTCCACTGGAGTTTCCTTGGGAGTATAGCAAGCAGGATTACACAAAGCAGCACAGTGGAGAGGGGGGAGAGCAAAGAGTTCTGGCAGTACTTTATGAGTCCCCTATGTTCCTTTGGTGACAGATTACAGAAGTTGTCATGGCTACTCGGGTGCATTCTACAAAGATACAGTTACCCAGTTAACCCATAGCTGCTAACAACACAGTTAATCCATAGTTGGCCAATTCCATATGGAGGAGTGTTCTCCTCTCCCACATCTAATATGGCAAGGTGCATAATAGATCACAGTTTTCTATAACAGAAAGAAATACTTTGGGTGTCCAGGAACCTCAGTTATTCGAAGCAGACCTACTGTGTAACTATTATTAGAATTAATTATCAAAAGCATTGGATTTACTCAATATGGGGTCATGATTTGAAAAGTAAATTATAAGGTGATTGTAAAATAAGAATATTTTTGAGTGATCTTAGGAAGTCCATACACATAAGGGACTCTTGGTCTTGATCAATTCAAAACAGATATTTAGATCTGCAGTTGTCTGGACCAGGACAAGGCCGGGGTCACCAGCTGGGGAGGCCACATTGAAGGATGGAGACCAGAAATGTCATTTCTTTTTTACTAAAGAAAGATTGGACACTGTGTAATGGCCCTTTAAACATGCAGGTACTGATCTGGGAAATCCCAAGGAGGTGAGTAAACCAAACCCTATTTCTTGGTAATGTGGCTGAAGAATAGCTCTGGGATTGCACTACTGGGCTTCAAATTGCAGCTTCTCAATGGCCTCCTATGTATGACCTTGAGCAAATTAAGATATCCTCTGTCATTTATTTCCATTTTCTTTAAGCCCAGTAGAGCCTGAATACACCACACACTCACTTTCCCCAAATCCTTTGTACTTATAGCATAGCTGTGCCGCCAACTTTTGCATAGAAATGTGAGATGCCCTGTTAAATTGGAATTTTACATAGGGCATAATTATACTAAAAATACATTGTTTATCTGACATTTCAACTTAATTGGATATAATTGCATTATATCTTACTATCCTGATATAGTCATGGGATAGATCGCAGGCATAGTTCAATCCTGACTGTGAGATCAGAGGGTAAATTTACCAGGACATTTAGAAAAGGCTTTCCTTGATGATCATGACAGAGATTTCTAGGAATCCAAATACCCAATGATGGGAGGTAAGCAAACAGCCAGTGGTGGTCCCTTGGGAATCTTCCTCAAACACATAAAAGTTTAAGCACAAACCTATTTGTCTTACTTCTTGTTTGGTTGTATGGAAGCAAATGTGATTTCTGGACCTCCAATGACTACTGTGAACAATACAATGCAGACCACACCCTAGGACTAACAACACATGATAATGGAACTTAGAACCACTATTGATTGACGTGTAAATGTGTCAGACACCTCTGCTTCCAACAACCTAATATTTCTATAATTCGTACAACTACACTACTGTGAAGTTTAGATATTTGGTGCAGGGAATTGAATCTTAAGCTTAAGATGCTGATAAAAAGAAATTAGTAAGTAAAATCTCTTTGCTTCTTGACTTTTCATGGAGTTTCAGGAAGACACCTTACCAAGAGATGTGACAGCCATCTTGCAACCATAAAGATTCAAACTTGAGATATATGAATGGATCCTCACTGACATTACTAAATGGGACATAGTGCATGGAAGAGTTAAATAGCAGGAAATGCCCAGGCTCTAACTGTGATAGCTGGTTCCTAGGAACATTATGGTATTTGTTATAGTCTCAGAAAGTGTCCTCTTCTTATGAGTCCTTACAGTAGTGTCTCTGGTGCTCTGTATCCCTTCCTGTGTCCCTGGGATTAGAACTCATAACCATGAGCTGGCCTCACATTAGGTAAGGCCTTGGGAGCAGTACTGAGCCATGAACTTGAGCAGGAGCTCCAGCCCCCCTTCCACTTTCTGCAAGCTCAACCTGGTTCTCCTGGGTCTTCCATGAGGCCCAGATAACAGAATCTCCATCAAGATGGCAGAAGAAGAACGAATTCACATCATTTGCAGAAAAATGGATGGATCCTGAGCCCACAATGGTTAATCAAATAAATCAGACACAGAAAGTTAAATATTGCATGGCTTCTCTTATATGAGAAACTCAAAACATAAATTAAAAAGAGCAATAAACGAGATGGCAGGAAACAAGGAGACAGAGTTTTTGGCAATGAAGAAGGGAATCAGAGGACAGAGGAAGGGAGGCTATGGAGACAGGGAAAGGAGATTAAAAGTGATCAAGACATGATAGACATGATATACAAATGCGCTAATTCCCCAGAGTGTGTGGAAATGTGATGTATTATAAACATATACAAAAAAAAAAAAAACAGAGGAGATGAAGGATAAGGGCTTCTGCTAGTCCTCATGGAATATGTTCCATAACAAGGGATAAGCATCCCCTGGAGATGGAGATATTTCAGCCTAACCTGTACCTGGATGACTGTATCTGATAACCTGCACTGCCATTGAGAAAATGACTCACTTGTTGATGATAAGAAGTTCAGAACCTCAAGAAGGTATGGTTAACAATATAAAAACTGCAGTCCTTCTTTACACAATTGACCTCTATATCCTTCCACCAAAGGTATCTTATGCAAATACAAATCTATGCATTTTTCTTTATTTTCAAAATTTTTACAAAAGATAATTAAACACTAAATCTCCACAAACTTTGGCATCTTCTTTTATAAGATCTTCTTATATCTTGGCTATATAGTAATGTTTTGTCATTAAAGAAAATACATGGTGTACATGAAACACGGTTCACCAAGTAGTTGTAGGATTTTTTTTCATTAAGACTATTAGTACTTTTTTTTAATTTTTATTTTTTTTGCTTTGGTTCCAGGGATCAAACTGAGGACCTTGTGCTTGTGAGGCAGGCAGTGGCACCACTGAGCTAAATCTCAGCCTGTATTGGTCCATTTTAGGTATACAATACATTTACATTCACCATTGGGATCTTGTACCTGTATATAATGTATCTTGGTTCTTATTTTTTTCCCCCATTCCCTGTCCTCCTTTCACCCCCTCCACCCTTCCCTACTTACAAAGACTTTGTTTCCATTTTTCTATTTTCTCATATTAATTCCATTCCCATCTTTCCTTTCCCCTACCCCTCCCACTTCCCCTACTCCTTTAGACCTTTTCTTCCTGTTTCACATTATCAATTATATATTTTGAAATTTATTTACATTTTTAGTTTTTCACACCAGAGAAACTATTCAGTATTTACACATGTGTGTCCTATTTATTTCACTTAAGAGTATGGCCTCAATGTGCATCCATTTAGCTATAAATGACTCTAGTTTCTCATTCTTTATGGCTGAGTAGTACTCTATTTTATAGAAAAACTACGTCTTCTTTATCCAGTCTCCAGCTGATGGGCAATTGGGCTGTTTCTAAGTTTTAGCTATTACAAACTGTTCCAGTACAAAAATGGGTGGGTATATATCACACCCATATATTGCTGTGGTATGATTCTTTTAATTCTTCTGGGAAGATACCCAGTAGAGGAATAGCTTGGTCAAATGTGACCTCTAATCCTAGTTTTTTGAGGTATATCCATATTGACTAGTTGTAGGATTATTAAGACAGAAAGCAATGATCATCAAAATGTCCAGTGAAATACACTAGGTCTTAGGCACATCTTTTTCTATTCTTTAAAACACACCTCAATGAGATGATTCAGCAAATGTACAGCTGTAGAGAAGTGGAGTCTGCCAAGGAGTCTGGCCCTGAGAGGAACTTTCTTACAAGCTTTTCCATAAATTCTTTTAAATTATTTTTCCTAGCTCTTAGCAAGTATTTAAACAGGTTCTTGCATTAATCTCTAACATTAAAAATTAACCAGGATAAATGAAGGACTCACTGCTAGATACAAAGTAGACTATTTTATTAGAAAGCTGATGGTTGGAGAAAGCTGAGCAGAGTCTTAAACAGGAAGGCAGAACACGGAGCTTGTCCCAGAGGGGCTGTTTCCCACCTTATACTTAATGTGAGTGTACAGAAACAGCGTGTCTCCGCTGCAAATATTAAGCTAACAACTTGATAAAATGCACATAATTTGGCCCTCAAATCCTTTGATGAACAGTGACTTAGTCAGGCCTAGGGATGTTCACTCCAGCGTTCATAGGAGGGAGGTGTAACTATAGAAACCAGGGAGGTTTCTCCTGTATGTGTGCTCTCCAGCCCTGGCTTACAGGACTCACATCCTGGCCTCAGTGCAACAGGGACATAGACAGCTTGTATGATTCATGGTGAAATGTAGTCCTGACAGCAGTTCCAAGGCAAAGGTGTCCTCAGGGGACCGTGAGCTCCTGGGTAGGGACAACGGACAGAAGCTGAGTGCTCTTAACCAGGCATCTCAGTGAGATGTCCAAAGCCACCTTAGCAAGTAGATGGTGGTGGAGAACACAACTTCCTCCTTCTAATAAATTTGAAAGGGACCAGTTCTACCCTAGAGCAACTCAAGTGAAGGGATCCTGGAGAGAGGCAGGCTGGAGGGACAAAGATTGAGGGCAGGAAAGAGAAACCAGAGAAGTAGACAGTCGGGTGGGGGGGTTCTAAATGGGAAGATGAGTAATTATCATCACTTTCAGGAACCAGAGCAGCTGTTCTAATTCTTCACTAAAACGTGTACAGCTAACTCGAATCCACTTTTCTCTGCAGGAGAGTCTGAACATGTCACATCTTATTTATTTCTTTTTAGAAAATAGACCAGGGCTCCCTGAATGCTCATTATGAATGGGTGTGAGGAGGAGAGGGAGAGAACTAGAAAAGAATGAGTGCAATGAGGGAGGAACAGTTATCAAATGGGGGTCCCTGCAGATGGCGTTGGCAGTCACTGCTGCTGACTCCCCGGTATTCCTCTAGGCCACAGCATCAATTCTCATTCATGTGAGACACCTCGAGTTCCAGAACCAGTTACCATATTCATTGATCTTTCCAGAACAGCATCACACAGTAGCAACATGAACAAGAGGATTAAGAGCCACAGAGAATATTTTAATTAAAAATCACATTACAATGAAAGATTGGCATTTATACCCCCTCTAACCATTCTCCCTCAGTTCCAAGACACTTATCCCATCATTTTTGCCACTTTCTGAAGCAGTTCTGGAAGCCCTCTTTCATGAGTGTATTTTCATGGCTGCCTCAATGTCCCGAATCCTTTCAAAATATTTCTGGCAATTTCTATCAAGTAAAAACTTTAATATGTGTCCTCATCCACCCCATTAACCAGATCAGGCACAATGTGACTATGAAAGGTAAATGTTTTAAATGGATTTAGGACATCAGGGAAACCATGACAGCACCGCTAATATTCATAAAAGAGGACTTCCAGACCTGCCTCAGAAAGTGGCAAGAAGAATGGGATAAATGGATTCAAAGAAAGGGGGAGAATTTTTATGGGATTAATGGCAATGTTTCTTTTACTGTTAGATATTTTTAAGAATTTAAACATTCACTGTCTTTTCTGATCATACCCTGTATGTTAGCCAATAGGCCCTTTCCTGACATTATTCTGTCCTACTAAAACCTTCCCAGCTCATAACCACCTGAAGAAGGAAAGGGTCCTAAGACTCAGATTCCAGAGAGGGAATCACAGAGAAACTGAAAGACTTCCTCAGTCAGTGTGATAGAAGCTAGAATCCTCTCCAGGCTGGCTGGAGAAGATGATGGAGGCCCTGCTCCGGGCAGAACCACTGCAGAACCTGTGAGGTCCAGTGAGAAATTAAAATGTTCAGGCTCTTTTTTAAAACTTAGGACTGAAGACGTCAGCCGAAGACCCCCATGAACAAGCCTGGAGTCCTTCTAGGAATGTAGCCCTGGGCAGCTGCCCTGTCACAGGTTCACAGCCCCCCTGACCCCAGGATCCTCCTGAATATCAGAAGAGGGACTTGGGACAGGTGCTCAGAACACACAGTGACAGACCAGCTTTGAGACAACACAGAAACATCATTAAGCAAAAGTCCCACTGTTTCTCTGATGCTCTAAGCCATCCAAGAGGCCCTGGAAGAGACCTCCACATTTTCCACCTTGTGTGAAAGATGACATGGAGAGTTGACCCTACCAAGGTGAGAGAATTGCTCTTTGCAGTGAGTTACCTCAGAATGCAGAGCACCACATCTGTATAGCTGCCTAGGAGAGACAGGAAGGCTGGGCATGATGACCATGCCTGTAACCACAGCATGCTGGGAGGCTGAAGTATGTTGAGCCCAGCCTGGAAAACTTAGAAAATTAGGGAGACAGTGTCTCAGCAGAAAGAAAGAGGGAGAGAGAGAGAGAGGGAGAGAGAGAGAGGGAGGAGGAGGAGGAGAGGAGGAGAGGAGAGGAGAGGAGAAAGGAAAGGAAAGGAAAGGAAAGGAAAGGAAAGGAAAGGAAAAAGTAAAAAACAAGGAGGCTGGGGATGCAGCTCCGTCAGAACCGTGGGTAGCATCTGGACATAATAAGTCACAAGGATACATGAGCTGCTGTAGGACATATACACGAGAGGTAAGGGATTCCATAAATGGAATACCTCAACAAATGAATTTAATACCCTAGACAATATTTGAAGGAAAGGATCCAAAATTCTAACAAAGAACTCATTTTCAATTGGAGAGCCAACTGTAATTACTTTAAGCGCTGCAGTTGTATGAGCCCGTCATCCCAGCGTCTCCCCAACAGGCTCTCTGCCTACCTGTTACGACTCCAGTGTTCTGCCGACAAATGGCTTACAGAATGGCGAGGTGGAGAAACCACTTGGTCCTTATATAACTCAGGTAAATAAATCCAAAATTAGCAATCTGCTCAACTTTACAGTCTTCTGATTATAAAAGGAAAGTCCTCATAACATTTTGGCATTACTTATTTTTCTGACCCTTAAAAGTAACTATTTTCCAGTGATATTGACAAAGACGACTGGCAGAGCATATTTTCCCCATTAAAAAGTCAATGAAGGGTGGCAAGCAAGCCTAAGGCTGAATCCTGACTTAGCACTACTCATTTCACATCCCTTTGGGATGGAGTGTAATGGAAATTGAACCAAGCACCGTCACACTGAGCTACATCGCCAGCCCCTTTTAGCTTTTATTTTTTGAGACAAGTTCTAGCTAAACTGCCCAGGTGGGACATCAACTCGCAGTCCTCCTTCCTCAGCTTACCTTGTGTGTCAGAGACAGACGCAAGCCCTGGTTTTCAGAGAAGAGCAGTGTTGCTGCTCTGCAGGGCACTCCAAGGGATGGGATCTGAAGGTGGATGGGGTGATGAACCCCCTTTGTCTGCTGAGGGGCCCTCCCCTGTGAGGGGGCCTCTTGTCCACCTCGGGCCCTGGGAGATGTGCCTCTCTAGTGCTCAGTTCTCTGTAGTACCCAAGTTTGCCCACAGAGAGCATGTGTGTTTTACTTGTCGATTATCCTCTGGATACTTGGCCAAAAATAAGACACTCTTGCTACTCCATTCGGCCAGGGAGCTCAAGGGGACCCAGTGCCAGCCCCCCTGCAATGCTGGGTCTGCCTTCAAGTGTGCAGCAGCATAGGGAGGAGACAGAGGTGATGAGAAGGAATGAGTGGAAGTTCTGTTTTGGAACCCAGCCCGTGAGCTGTGGACAGGGACAGATGTGGGAAAGCAAGTCTGCAATAAACCCTCTTCATCCCCTAGGTTACAGCAAGGGTCAGGCTGAGGTATGGCTCCGGAATAGACATGGAGCAACCAACTGAGACCCTGAATTGGGAAATAAGAGCACTGTACAGCAGGCAGAAGAGTGGCGTCTTCCAGGCCTCAGCGATAGACATTCCTGTTAGAGGCTCTCCTTCCACCGAAGTGCACAAGCCAGGAAAAGCCAGAGCTCTCACTGATTCCTAAGCCGAGACCAAGCCTCTGTGAAGCCCCAGAACCCTTGCTGTAGGCCGGGAGTGCAGTGGTGAAGTCCTCATTCACAATCGAGGAGCCTCTTTACTGGGGAGTTGGTTGATTCAGCACACGATCAGTCGCCGCAGATATGCAAAACGTTCTCCCTCGTAAGTTTGATCGATGAACACAACACCACAATGCCAGCTGCATCACCGCTCAGCATCACATCCTCTGTCTCCAGGACAAGGAGGGATCAGACTCCATCACAAGAGAGAGCCTATTAAATTGGTGTCTTTGCCAGTTTTTCTAACTTGTTTCAGCTTCTCTCTTCTCTCCTGTAAGGTGGATCCATTCATAATTCACTGGACTCCTATGGAAACCAAGCATAAGGAAAGTGTCCATAGAGACAACTGATCTACCACTCTTACTCAGCAAGTCATAGCTGTTATCACCCAGAGTATTTGTCTTTGTTCTTTGTTCCATTTTGTATCCACCAATGTCTGGCAAGTGTACCAGACCCGTCACCACCAACAGACGAGAGATCGGGGAATGACAAGAAAGGGGTCAGTTATGGGTTATATTTGTATAAATTATTCGACATTAAGATGCCTACCAGCCTCATCTAGAAAAATGGAACCTTATTTCAGGAAGAACATAAGCCCTGGAATGACAGTCAACAGAAGGGCTGGTTAATTTCTGCTTATTGGCACCATTAAGCGAATGGGTATATATCTGTGCTGCACAGTGTTACACATGAACCATCAGAGAAGCAGGCCTATAAGTCTTGAAGGAAGGTTCCAGCATCGGGACACAATGCCAGCTCACGACACTCAGTGTCTCTGTTGTGATGTCACTGTCACAACAACTAGCATCACCGCCACCACCACATTCAGCTCATGGACTTGAATGTGTGCTTTATTCAAACCTACTGACTCTGGGCTGGGAGCAATTGTGTGCAAGGAACCCCATCTGCATACTTTTAATTATAAACTCACAAAAGGAGCAAAGGGTGATGTATGGTGTACAAGTAAAAAAATTAATTAGAAAAGATGCAGAAATCTCTCCTGACAATGCAGAGAGGTAAAGAGGCAACACTCAGCATTTAAGAAGTGCAATTCTATTTTCCATCCATGTGGGCTCTTTTCTTTCCTAATCTTCTTAACATTCACATGGTTATCTAGACTACATTTTAAAAATTTTATGCATTTCTATTTAAATAGTTCCTTGAACTTTGAGTATTTTTGTAAATTGCATACTTTTCTAGAAGTGTTGGCAAAGGCACAACAAATACCCCTGTAAGCAAGTATGAGAGAAATTGCAGAGAGCTTAAAATACTGTCTTATACAGTTAAAATGCATTTTATACATTATACAATTCTGAGTAATTCCTTTTGTGCTTACTGCCTTACAAGCACTGTCAATTGCTATTAAATAATTCTCAATACACTAAAGCAAAAAGAGTATGTTTGATTTGCTACTTAGCAACCGTCACAGTTCCACAGGCTACAGGAATTTTACTTGCAGGCTGAGCCCAAACCTATTGTGAGACAGCACTGACTGAAGTTGAGGTGGGAAGCCCTTGGGTACCTGAGCCCAGGCCTCAGGTGACCCTGGGGCCTCAGCTGAGATTCTCCGGGCAACATTACACCCCTGGGTTAATGTACATGGGCAGCCATAAAAACTAACCAGGCAGGGCTGGGGATTTAGCTCAGCAATTTCATAGCCTGCTGCACAAGCGCAAGGACCCGAGTTTGATCCCTGGTACCAAAAAAACAAAAACAAAAACAAAAACAAACTACCTGGGCTGTGTGCCTCCACAATAGAAATCATTATCTCAAAGTTCTGGAGCCTGGAAATCCAAGACCAAAGGTTGCACTTTTAGTTTCTCCTGAGGTTTGCTCCTTACCTTGCACTGGCATCTTCTTCCTGTGTCTTTACTTGATCTTTCTTTTCTGTCTGTGTTCAGATTTCCTTTTATAAGACTCCCCAGTCAAGTTGGATTGCACCTGCCCTAGTGAATTTATTTTATATTAACCATATCTGTAGAGGCTCTGTCTCCAAATGCAGCCACATCCTGAGGTCCTGGGAGTTATGACTCCATCACATGGATTTGGAGAGGAGACACAATTCACCCCCCAATAGCCCCATAGTGAGTAAAGGGGCCTCCCAAAACCAGTCCTTCATTTTCCTGCAGTGAACTTCTAACCCATTCTTTCTTGGTGACCACAATGCAAACATCAACTTCATGACTGATTCCTTTTTCTCTTTTACCTCCCACGGTAATGGATTCTCCAATCCAGGATTTTACATCAGCATTTACTTGAATCTCACCTACACTTTCCCTCCTTATAAATTTTGGGCTCACTAGCCCTTTCTGCCTCATTTATATTGTTGTATAAAACCACACTTGTAGCTGCCCCTTTTCTAAAATGCCCTAAAGTTATCTTCCCTCAAAATCTAGTCATTCAGGCTAATTCTAAGCCCATCATGAAAATACTTTTGGCAATGGGTTAAAATTAATACTCTTTCCAATGACCAAAGCAACATCTTCATAACTTGGCTTATAGTTTTGTTCATAACACCCCCCCCCTTTCTCCTACCATTCATCATAACAATCAAGATTAGGATCTTCTGTGAGGAAGAGAGAGTACAAGTTAAATGGTTTCAACAGGATATTCCTCTCACACTTGCATGGCTGCAAGAAGGCCAGGCCAGGCTGTTAGGACATACGCACTCTCCAAAATACTCAGGTTCTTTCTCACTCAGGGATCTGCCTCTGAGGGATTTGCATTCAAAATTCACGGCCCAAGGTGAATGCAGTCAACTCTCCCTAAACAGCTGCCTTCCATGCAGCATGATGGTTTGGAAGCAACTGGAGGGAAAGAACTGTGTTCCTCACAGTGGCGCCAGAGAGTCCAATGCAGACCATTGGCTGTGAGATCGGGGATAACACATCTTTGGGTAACTTTGGACATTTGTGAAATGCTGGTAAAAATACTCCTTATTTTATGAGAATGTTGTTGCCATGGCAGTAAACTCTTGCCAAAGAAATGTAACTGGCTTTGTGTGCAGTACTTTCTAATAGCCCGCTGGAGGTTCCTTTTGGCTTTTCCTGAGTTCCGTTCCCCCTCCTCCTGCTTTGGATGTTCTGGGAAAAGCTTGTCCTTATTACTCCTTCAGCAAAGAGCTTCTGAGCACAAAAATGACCTCTGGATAAAACCTACAAACAACAAAAGGTGATGCTCAGGAAGGGAGTGGGGGAGCTCAGATGGAACCAGCATGCCCAGAAATGCACTAACACAGGCAGCTCCAGGTCTGGGCTCAGAGTGGTGAGAAGAAAATGCACAGAACCACAGCAGGGTGTTGCCCTTGGGTGGATTCACCTTGGTGGGTAAACTCAGCCTGTTCCTACCTGCTTGAAGGGTACTTCCCTGGGAGGATCCATGGATCTGCTTGGGTCCCAGGCTCAGTTGTTGCTCGGAGCTATAGTTTCAATGTTGAATGTCCCCAGTGGACCATGTGTGAAATGTTTGGTCAGCAAAGAGGCACAGTGGGTAGAAACTTTGGAGGTGAGGCCCAGTGGTAGGTCCTTAGGTCATGGGGTATGACCCTCAAGGTGCATTAGGAGGCTCTAGCCCTTTCCTCTCTATCTTGCTTCCTGGCTTGTGATGACAGCAGTTTGGTACCTGCTCTTGCTGTGAAGTGCTGTATTCTCACAAGTTCAATGGGGCCAAAAAGTTCTAGACTAGATTCTCCAAAGCTGTGAGCCAAAGTAAACCTTTTTTATAAGCTGATTCTCACAGGTATTGTGCAGTAAGAGATGACTAACATTCAGAGGAGGATTCACACCTTGACCAGTCATCGCCAGAACTGTGCACAGCCAGAGCTGAGGATTTCCAGACCAAAGTTGGATGTTTTCCTTTGAAAAGTAAAAACTGCATCCTAGACATGGGAAAAAGGCATCTCTCCACTGCAAGTGGGCTAAGAATGAGATTCTCAAAGTCTTTGGGTTGTATTGGTCCAGGAAGCAGACATGGACTATGCAAAAGAACCTATGGGCAAACACAAATGACCAATGAATACTGAGATCAGGCTCACTGGGTGTGATGGGAGATGGGCTGAAGTCACATTCTCAAGCCAAAGGAGAGTAGCAATGTCTGAAGTGAAGCTCTGACTTTATCTTATGGAAAATGTTACACTGTCTTAGTTACTTTTCCATCACTGAGACACAGCACCCAACACCCACAAATAAAGGGAGCAGAGGTCAGCTCTGGCTCATGGCTTCAGCCCATGATCCTGGCTCCAAGGCAGAAATGACAAGGTGGTAAGGCCGGGTGGAGGACTGCTGCTCAGGTCATGGCAGCCAGAAAGTGGAGAGAAAAAGGAGCAGGAGGAGAGGGAGGCTCGCCTTTCTAAGTCACTTCCACAGTGACATGTCTCTTCTAACCTACTCAAACTTCTCAGGGCATATTTAGCCGTGGCCTCATCATTGGATGAAGCCATTGATGGTTATAGCACCCTATGGCCCAATCACCTTACAAAAGCCCCACCTCTGAGCACAGGAGGCCTTTGTAGGACATCTAGATCTAAATTATAATGCCCCATCCTGCCCCCAAAGAGACTCTCATCCATCTCCTCCTGTAAAACACATTTGGTCTGTCTTCAAAGAGTTGCCAAAATTTAACAGTGCCAACATCGCTGAAAAGTCCATCTTATGTCTCGGCTGAAACTCAGGAAACTCTTAGCCATGAACCCCTGCAAAAATAAAGAAGAAAATTTAACACTGTCAACACACAATGGTGTAGCGTAAGCATTTCAATGACAAAACGGAGAAGTAGGGACAGAGAAAGGGATCGGACCAAAGCAGACCCAACCCAGCAGGACAAACCCTAAATCCCATAGCTCCATGTCCGATGCATGAGGCAAGATCTCTCTATTCTCTTATTTGTTTCTGTTCTGATCTTTTTTTTTCCTTTTTTCTACTAAATATAGCTTTAGTTTGTTCTTTTCTTCATCTAAGAGGTAGGTTGTGTATTTAAGTACTTTATTTTCTCTTAATGTAGCTCATGACTGGTATCTGTTTCCCTCTTAGAAATACATGTGAAGTATCCCCTAAGTTTGTATTTTCATTTGTGTCAACATTGTGATTGGTATAGTAGTGATGACAACTTCAGATTGAACCCAAGGCCTTGCACTAAGCTACATTCTCAGGCTCCTTTATTTATTATTTTGAGACAGATTCTCTCTCAGTCTCTAAGTTTCCCAGGCTGGTTTGAATTTGCATATCTTGCCTTAGCTTCCCCAAGTGCTGGGGTTATAAGCATATACCATCATGCTTGGGTTCAAAATATAGTATTTTAAAACTTATTTCAAGTTTAATAGACAAATAATTATGATATAATAACATAATAATTATATTATATTAATTATATATAATTATATATAATAGTTATATATATATGGGATACAATGGGATATTTCAATACATGTGTGCATGGCCAAACAAGCTGATATATCCACCATGTAAGAAACAAAATATCCTATTACAAGTGAATAAATAATAATAGTGATTTATCAAGAGAATAAAGACAAATGGCTGTTACGTATGAGAAAATTTTCAACATTGCTAGTCACCAGTTAAATGCAAATTAAAGCTATAAATAAACATCACCTCACATCTATTAGACCAGCAGTTATCAGAAAGATGATAAACAAGTGTTGGTGTGAATGTGAAGAAAGGCAATCCTTGCATACCTCTGATAATGCAAATTAGTGGAGCCATTTTGGAAAACAGGGAAATTCCTCAAAGAACAAAAACCTAAAAATAGGCTGGTTCAGCCCTGTTACTGTTGTGCACCTATGCAAATTTTGAAATGAATGTGTTGAGATAGCAGCACTCTTACCTTCGAGATGCATTTAAATTTCCTCTATGACTTCTCCTTTGATGTACTGGTTGCTTGAGAGTGTGCTGTTTAATGTTCACCTTCATGTATTTTTCAAATTTCTTGTTACTGATTTCTAGTCCTATGTAATTAGAAAAGATAAATTGATATAATTCAGTGTGCTTACATTTTAAGACTGCTTCTGTGGACTAACAAATGATCTGTCCTGGAGAATACCCCACTAGTGCTTGAAAATATTATGTATTCTCCAGTGGTTGTTGGATGGAATATTCTGTCTATGTTAGGTCTATAGTGTTCTTTAAGTTCACATTTTCCTTACTGAAGATTTGTCTGGCTGATCTATCTGTTTTTTAGAAATGGAACACTGAAGTTTTCTAATATTGTATTGCTGTAAATCTGTCCATTCAGCTGTGTAAATAATTGGGGTTTTTTTTTTTTGTTAAATTCTTTTATTGGTACATTTTAGGTATAATCGATAATGTTTTTTCTTATATTTATGTGTTCTGAGGTTGGGTGCATATAATTTTAAAGTTACTATATTCCTTTGATTTACTAATTCTTTACATTATATAATGACTGTATTTGTGCCTTGCAGTAATTTTGTTATGAAGTCTATTTTACTTGCTCTTTTGGATTAACATCAGCTCTTTTTCATAGTGTCTTTTTCTATCTCTTTACTTTCAGCCTATGTTCATCCTTAATTTTGAAAGCATTTTCTTATAAACAACATACTGTTTTCTCTTCCTCCTTATCTCCTTCTCCTAGTCCATTGAGCCCTTTTGTTACTTTCTGATTAAGAATTCAATCCAGAATGAAGTCTGCACTTAAATTAATTAATAATAGATAAGAACTTAACTATTGCCCCTGTCCTGTTTTCTGATGCAGTTTTGTAGTTCTTTCATTCCTTCCTTCTAGCTGTCTTTCTGTTTTATTTTTGTAATACTATTCTTTGACACCTTTGTCTTTGTCTTCTCTGTACTGACTACACACTTTTCCTTGTAGTGACCATGAGGTTTACATAAAATATCCTCTATGCATACCAGTATATTTTATCTACATGATCCAACTTAACTTCAGCTATATACAAAAATTCTACACATGAATTTTTCTCCCTTTCCCACTTTATGTTATCAATGTCACAATTACTATCTTTTAACTATTGATTGTTATCAAATTTTTATAGCTAGAGACATTTTAATATCTTTTTCTTTTATACTACATTTAAAATGATTTATTCCCTATGCTCAGAGTATTCTCCACTTGAAAATATCCCATGGTGAGTTGCATATCTGTAAGTTTTCATGCTGTTGGTTACTGTTATGTTATATCTAGATGTTCCCTCAAAGCCTCATGCCATCACAGGTGGAGCTTTTCGGAGGTGGCTGGATCTAGAGTATATGATGCTGGGATTAAGGATGTGATGCTGGGATTGGTTCATGGGTGATGAATCAATCGGTGGGGGTTAAGGGTGCCCCATGCTGGGTGTGAGTGCTAGACTGGATGGACTATAAGAGACAGAAAGAGGGCTGCTGTGGTCATCACTTGTCACTTGTCATTTCTTTGCCACTTTTCTGCCTTCTGCCTATCGTGAGCTATTTCTCCTCAGTGATGCCCCTCTGCCATGCCCCTCTGCCTTGGAGCCAGCCAACTTTGAACTGAAATCTCTAGAAACTGTGAGCCAAAATAAATCTTTCCTCCCTTAACTTTGGGTGTTGGATATTTTGTCTCAGCAAGGAGAAAAGTAATCAAGACAGTTACAATGATTTTGTTTCAATGTGCAGGATTCCAGTTGCCATTTCTTGTAAAGCAGGTGTGGCATTAATAAACTCCCTTAGCTTCTGTTGTCTTTCTGGAAAAGTGTTTACTACTCTTCATTTCTGAAGGACAGCTTTGTGGGGTGGTGCTGGCAATGATTCCTTTGAGCACTTTATCCTCTCATTCACTCCTGGCCTATACGGTGCTCTCCTTACAAATCTGCTGATAAACTTTTGAAGGCTCCCTTGTATGTGACCAATTGCTTCTTTGTTGTTGTTGTTTCCAAAATCATCTCTCTAATGTCTGAGAACTTGATGATAATGTGTCTTGGTGAAGATCACTTTATGTTTAATCCACTTCATGTTCTTTGGGATTCATATATCTGGACATTTATTTCCCTCTCCGGACTTGAGAAATTTTCAGTCAATTTGTCTTTAATTAAGATTTCGTCCAACATATCTTACCCTGAGCTTTCTGCCAGACCCACACCATGCATATATTTTGGTTCACTTAATGATATCCCATTAAGTCACAGTTTTATTCACTCTTTTATATTCATATCTCTCTGTTTATTTCAAATGAACTGTATTCAAATTGATTCTCTCTTGTGCCTAATAATCGGCCTTTCTGATTCCTTGATTTTCTATCTCTGTAGCCCTTCTCTGTATCCTTTCTCTGGGTTCCCCCAGCACTCTGCTTTGCTGTCCTTCACCGCATGCTCAAGGTCAACGACTGCTGTGGAATCTCTGTGTGCTCAGCCTCTGCACTAGGACAAGTCACAACTTCTTACTTACTTTGGCATGAGCCAATGGGTGCACAGCAGCTGTTCATTAAGAGACATGTTGGTTTTCATATGTGATATGATATCTACCACATTCATGTCAGGGAGTGGAGTAAATAGAGACAGAAGTATCATGACCTTGTTCTTTTATCTTTTCATTAAAAACAATAGTTAAAACTCTGACAACAAAACTAATCTTGAACTTGTAATTACAAGATTTAAATGGAAACCTTATTTTATCAGAAATATCTGATTAGTTTATTGCTAAGTGAAATAATAATACTAAATCAAGACTGAAGTTAAAGATTGAAATTTGTGTGAAATGTTGCCAAAAAACATTTTTTGTGATAGAAAGATTATGTAACTACTTTAAAATTATTTTAAGGGACCAGCTTGCTAACAAACTTTAGACATTTGAGAAAATAGAATTGCTCATATTGATATAATGTTCAGATTTTTTTATTTCTATTGAAATTCTATAGTAGGAAAGTTTCAGAACCCTTATTCCTCTAGGAGTACATATGCTAGAATTTATTATGACAAAAGTATTTTAAAGGCCAAATGATAGCTAATTGGCTTCTCTTGGATAAAGTGCTTCATAGTACGTTTCTACCTCATCACACTTTTCAAATAACCCTCATATGTGAATTGGTAATAATTGAAAGTTAAATCTTAAAAGTACCATACAAGTTTTATTTGGTACTTTAATAGTATACATCAGCAGCTAGTGCCAGGCATAACCCCAGAAGTTTTCATCCCTGGGGTGAGTAATTTTCTTTGAGTAAATTCCATTTCACAATCTCATAGAAAACTTATCATCTACTTTAATAATTAAGCCTTCCCTCAAATGCTTACAATGGATGCAATTCTTTGAAACTGAATCCAAAAAATAATTTCAACGTTACTGACTTTTGTGAAAAGAAACAAAAAGAAAATAAATGTATTATGTTCATAATAGAGGAAAACTGTTGCTAACCATGCATAATGACTGTGTTTGCTTTTCCAACACTTCCTACACTGACAGCTTGGTGTGAGATGCCCTCTCCTTCTATTCTAAGTGTAATAAAGAAAGTTTGCTCAAATCTTAGCATATTCAGGTTACGGGCAAGAAGTGCTCCCATTTCAACATAAAAATCAGATATCACATTTGTTGGGATTTCACGAGAAATACATATGAAAGGGAGACTCACTTGCCAGCATAACTCTTGTGAAGAGAATGGATTTCTTTTTGTGTGTGTGGGTGTGTGCGAGGGTGGGCATGCACCTGTGTGTGTTTATTGCAAAGAAATGGATACATTATGTTACATGGGTGGAAAAGGTCAGTGAGTTTAAGAAAAAGTAGGTACATAAAAGTATCCATATTTAATTTATTCATCATGGCACTGAGAGGTCCCATCCCTGTTGAGTGTTTCAGAAATGAGAAAAGGAAGCAAATCTTACCGTTAATTTCCTGTAAATCTCCAGGATATATTTTTCTTTCACTTTTGTCTTTTTTAAATCAACACTTACTTCCTAAAAGGTGTTGGTGGACACTAAGTGGAACTTTTCTCTTCCAGGGACAATGCTGGGTCTCACAGCAGATGCCCAAGTAGCTATGCAAACAAATTAACACCTCTTCTGTGATGGGCACATGTCACGTAGACAGCTCCTGGCTCCTGGACAGAGACACTGCTGGGCACAGAGGTGGCACAGGGGCTTATTTCTCTTGCAAAAAGTTGTGCACATAGTTCAGAGAGACAAGAAAGAACTTGCAATTGCAAGATTTTTAAAACTGCTCTGAGAAGTGGATGAGGGACATTTTTCCTTCGTAAGCTTTCAATACGGAGAACTAAGCCTCTTATTTGAAACTGCATTTGCACTTACATCGAGAAACTGGTAGACACCACAAAATACAACTTGAAGTGCTGAATTCAATTTTAATTCAACTTAATAAAGATATTTTAAAGATGCTTGTAAGTTGAAATTAAATCTCGTATACATGTACTATATTTAAAAATCAACCATTTGCCCTTGAAAGTGCTTCAAAAGCACTCGTTAACATTATATAATTTGGTAACTAGAGCTTGAAAGTAATAAGAGAGACCAGTGTGGAGCAGAACTTGAACTGGCTGGTGAAGTTTTGTTGGAGGTGTCCTTGGAATGAGCCAACACTGATATTCGGCCAATAAATTATTATTCTATAACAAGCACTTTAAAACAACTTAAGCCATTTCTCTGCTGGGAAGATACAAAAAACAGATATTATTCAATCTCATAACCATGAGACCAAATTCTGTGGGTAAACATCCAAGCTCAGGCAATCCATGAATGTGTTTGAGTATCAGACAATTTTGAGTCAAATCCCTACTGATCAGCTTTTATGGTGAGTACCATTCCCTCCTGGCATTTTAAAATGTGTCACTAGAAAGTTATGATTAATTATTCAAGAGGCCCAAAATGTCCTTTACCTGCTATTACTATGCAATGCAAATTACAGATTCAGAAAAATGTAATGGTGATTGAAAATAAAGCAAAGAACAATGGCTACTGTTATTGGAGATAGCTTAAATGTGAGGAAATCCAGGGAGTGAGATTTTCTCTTTTAAAATCAAACTTTTGCATTGTTGAGCTCTCTCTTTGCTTTTTCTTTTCTTTTTTCCTTTTCTTTATTTGAAGGAATAATTTCTCAATCAATAGTACCCGGATGAAAGCAGCTTTGAGCTTTCAAAAGAGAATTGGATATGTTTCAAAGCAAGGTCTGCTGCTCAGAATACAATATTGCTTCATGAACATGAGCATCCCCAGCTGAGCCAGGGTACGGCCAAGGACAAAAAGGAAGGATGAGCATTCAGTGAGATTTATTAACTAGTTTTTGAGTCATTCTTTTATAATATTATCTGAAATGCAAACCCACGAATACCTGTTCTTCAGAGGTAAATTTTGATTCATTTCACTTTGTCTCGTCGTGGTTGAACAACTGTGGACACTGTACTTTCAGGAGTGGGAGGGCTTTCAGGAATCCATGGCAGGTCCTGAGGCTCCCGCAGGTCTGGACAGAGACTATGAAGTGGAATTTTTCTGCCATAATGATGTAGGGTGGTTTTTGTTGTTTGGCTTTTTAATTTCTTTTATTTTGGTTCCTATTGTTGATTTCAAATCTACATATAAACAAGAAAATGTCATTCACTATAATTCATGCAGTGTACCTTTGGTACTCTTTCTACTTACATAAACATATAGTTAGTATTATACAGCAACAGATGTAATTTTTTCAGGAACTGAGGTCCACCTTTCCTTTTTAAAAATTTTTACTGCTCTGTAAAGAAACAATACACATTAGCTAGCATTAGCTAAACAAAATGCTCCCATGACTAGGTGCCAGAATAAGTCTTTGCTATTATATTAAATATTCCTGCTATACTGAAATCTGTTAAGTCCACACTAACACTACTTTTCTCCAACATACTTGAGAATAAAGATCACGATTATTAGGTAGAAATATTGAAATGCTTAAAAGTGTCTATTCACTTATGGCAATAAAAAAACATTGGTATTTGATTTGTTTCCAGAACTACACATAATTTCTCTCATTTCCTGCTTTAAATAGTTGTTTAAAAATGTTTAAATATTCCTACTGTCAATGCATGCAGTAGTGTGGTGAGGGCTTGATGTTCGGGTCCTATGACAACAGAGCAAAGTTCATGTGAAACATACTCCTTAGGTCTGTGTATGCAATGAATTTTCCCTTTTTATGATTTAGCTCCAGATTTTTCTAGGTTTCCACTGAAATACAAACATAGACAGAACAAATATTGAATAAATGCAAGTTTCCAGTCCATTGGGGCTCAATAAATATTATTCAAAAATTTTTAATCTTTCTTCTGGGTATTTGTTGCTAATTAGCATTCATTCTTTCTAAAGGAATAGCAAAGAAAAAAAGCAAAATTCTAATTATATTTTTCTACTCACACAACTTTAGTATCATTTTTAATTGCCCTAATCATAGAATAAACCCAAATTCACCCTCCTGAGGTCTTTTTCTCTACTTACAATTTGTGGGGTTTATGTTGCTGGAATCAATAGCATGTTTCCATAGTTGAAATCTAGAAAGTTTCCATCTCAGTTCACCTCCTGCCTCCCAGTCATAATATTTGTCACCCAGAACATGACTCATTTCATTGATTTCTTCTGTACCCTTCACAGACACCTTCAAATAATTTTTGAAAGAAGGCAGACATGAACAGGAAAATTGAATCACTGTGTGAGATGCTGTCATCTTGTGGGTAAGCTGGTTTTCCAGTTAGTAGTACCAGAAAAGCAGCTAGAGATAGCTTCATAACTGAAAAAGTTGAAACCTGAAAAGCAGCACAACAAAACAAACAAATCTCTTGTCTGATGTGGCAGAAGGTGTGGACGTGAGAGAGAGCTAGGATTTAAATAGAACTCATGTGGCTCCAAGTTCTCTTTACATGACATAAAACTAAATTAAGTCGTGTGTTTCCTAATTGTCAAACTTTTATGTGTTAATTATGTGGCCATTTATGAATGATGATGAAAAAATAACACATGAAAAAGCGGACATATATGAGAAGCAAATCTTTAGAAATAAAATTTTAGGAGAAGGCAAAATGAGTATCATATTGTAATTTTAGGAGAAGACAAAAATAAATATGATTGAGAATGTGTGTTGCAAAAATTAAAGAAATTTGAAAAGAAAGAAGAAAATGGTATGGTCTTAAAGAAATATGGAAAAACATTCTTGTAGACAGTAACCGCATGAAAAGAGAGTGGTGACATTTTATCTCCAAATTGAATCCACTGGAACCTAGCAGTACCACAATCCAGGAGATGTGCTTAGAGGAAAACTTTTTATAAACCTCATATTCTGCAGGAAGACTTAAAAATCAGTGCTTACCTGGACCTTTTTCCTGCTACCATAGTGGTTTCCATAGGTCAGGCAGCATTGCTGAACATATTCTTCTAGGAAGTCACTTTCCGTCGATCTACCATAAGAGGAATGAGGTTAAGTTCTAATTTCACCAAAACACCGTTCTCTCCTTCAAACCAAAATCTGTGGACATGAGCAGTAATACAAATAAGATAAAGAGCTTGGCTATTGCCTCTCTTGCTTTCATAAAAAAAGAAAAGGAAAGAAAAGGAAAATGTGAGGTCAAACTCGAGAAGAGATGAGAGTGAATGAGGAAAATGCAGCTTTTCCCACCAGCATCAATGATCTGTCGGAAGACAAAGCAGAGGGTTTGCAAAACTGGTTCTGTGTCAGTGCAGACCACAGTTCCTAAAAGCAGCTAATCCCCTCTAGGGAACCATTCTGTGTTGGGAAGCATGTGATACGTGTATATACCAAGGCTCCAAGATACATATAATTATTATGTTTCACAACATACACTGATAAAAAACTTTAAAAATCAGATAAATGTGAATCCACAATTAAAACTAACCAAAGAAAGTGAGACACACTGTGAATTAAACTCAGCAGAAATAAACAGACCCAGACTCGATTGTTTCAAAACTTGAAATTGTGAAGTACAAAATGTAAAATCTGTCTAAAATAAAGGAATAAAAGTTAGAATCACAAAAATGTGTGGCATAAATATATCAAAATGAAAAGAGTAAGTTTTAAAGATCAACAAATAAACATGATTGTACACTCATATTCACTGAAATTACACTTTCTCTGAACATGATAGATGACTAGATATGGCCGAAGGGAAAATGAACAAGTCAAAACATAAATATGGGGAATTACTCAAGTAGAAGATAAGGAGAAATGAAGGTAGAAAACAGGAAAAGATGTTAGACATGTGATGAAAGATAAAATGAAAACATATACCATATGTTTAACCTTGTCTCACAGAGAAAAAAATACATAATGGAGGAGGGTAATTTCCAAAATAAATGAAATCTGCAAAATTAATGCAATTTAAGAACTAATTAATTCTAAGTATATAGATATAAAAAGTAAAACATATATCAAGGAGGATTTAGAAAAACATAAATAATATTTTATAGTAAAACTATACAGCATTCAAAATGGAGGCATTTTGGATGGATAGACAAAAAGTTTAGTCACCAATGAGAGGACTCTAATGAGGCAATTGTTAGTTGCATCCATAGACTAATAAGGTCAAAACGATGCACGAGATGAACACAAGCCTAGGACTTGGTATCCAGAAGTGTTTCTCAAATTTAAGAACAAATGCTCGCAAATAATCAAAGACCTTCTTCAACAGTGGAAATTCTAAATGATGTTCATTAGAAAGAAGGAAAATATTCCAAAGATGGCTTTAGTCAGATTCAACAGGATTGCTAAGTATGTTATAGGTGTAACCGTATATATGTTATTTTAATACAGCAAATATATATTCGTATATCTGTAAGGTTGGATAAAACCTCAGCAATTATGTTAATCCCATAAGCTGTAGTTTTGTTTGGGTGAGGTTAAAAGAGAAGTTAAATAAGGGACATCAGTGTCATATAAACTAGGAAGTAACTAAGTTACTGGAATCTAAGATTCTTTGTTCTGGGAAGGTAACTAAAACATTATATTATTTTTAATAAATTAATGTATAGAAATAGAGTGTATGTTTTCCAAACTAGTTGTGGGAGAGAGATAATATATGAAGACATATAATTTTTTCAAAAGGACAATCCTGAAAATAACAAGTTAGCTAAAGAATAATTGGCAAAATAATGGAACAAATAGAAAATATAAAGAAAATTTGTTGAAACAAGGAGAACATATTGATGTTCATAATTAATATAAATTGTGTAAACTTTTACATAAAAGGTAGCCATATCAGATTAGATCAGCAATCACCAATGGGTGGACCAGGGGCTGAAGGAAGTCACTGCATGAAAATGTCACAGGGTATATTCACAATAATTCCAAAAGGTGATTCACCTCTTTCCCTCCCATTTCTCACCAGAATACAGTCAAGTTTTTCAGAAGATATAACACATATGATATTGCCCCAAATGAAATATAGAAGATATCATAATTCACTGAGCTTACAGTAAACCAATCATTAAAGAGATCTGCAAAAATGGAATGAAAGTTATGTTTAGTAAAAGTATCATTACAGTTTAGCTCTTACATGTTCCCCAGAAGCTCATGCATAGGTTGAAGGGTAGTGTACAGCTGATGGTGGTATAGAGAGGTGGTAGAAACTTCAGAAGCTGGAACCTAGTTGAAAGAAGAAGGTCCTTGGAGGCATTTTTTCAAGGGTACACCTTATCCTCAGCCCTTTCTCTTTCTCTGCTTCCTGGCTTCCATCAACTGAGAAGCTCTGTTCCACTTCAACCTCTTATCATGACGTTCTGCCTCACTCAAGATCCAGACTCAAAGAAACCATGTAACCATGGACTAAACCCTCTGAACTGTGAGCCAAAATAATCTTTTCTCCTGTAAGTTGATATACAGTACTGAGCCATTTGTCATAGTAACAGAAAGCTAACACATTCATTATTTATATTAACATGCAATTTATTTATGTTAGCATAAATTAAAATGAATTTAAAAGTTGTAAAATAGCCTTCTCAGTTTCGATTTCTATAACCCAGGAAAACAAAATCTCTGTAGGGTCAGAGGTCCCAAGAAAATTACTAGGTTAAAAAAAAAAATTCCAGCTAAACACACCGGAAGAAATACACCATATGTGAAGGCACAAAATGAGTTAAAAGTAAAAAGTTATACTAGGTCAATATAAAAAATTCAAAGTGAAATAGTAATCTAATTTCAAACAAAATAGACTTTTAGACATATTTGGGGGTTAGGAAAAATATATATAAACAATCCATTTCATTAGAAAGACAAAACTTTTTGGTGTGCTAGCACCTATTCAGGTGGATTTAAATCCCATACAGAAAAAAAAAATCAAACTACAAAAGCACACTCACCATTATAGTGGGGAATATAACATATACATTTTAATAATTGACAATATAATAGTTCCCAAATTAGACAAAATATTTCTTTCAAAGACATAATTGTGTCTTAATAGAGATATATAAAATTGTTTATCTTACAGTGAATAAATATTTTTTATAAACACACATGGACCTAAAAACAATTGAACATAAACTAGGCCTAAATAAAATTACAATGAATTTTTAATGACTCTCTGAGAATTAAAATAATTAAATTAGAAGTTAGTAACAAAATAAACAAAAATATCCCATATATGTGGAGACACTTCTTAATATTTAATGGGTCCAGGAAGAAATGATAAATACAACTTTAATATAATTGGAACTCAACAGTAACAAAAATATCACAAATAAAATTTGGTGGAAGATCTTAAAAGAAGCATGAAGAACCACGGAAAAATGTAAAATTTGAAATTTGTGTTAGAAAAGAAAGGAATGATATTGGGCCAGGGATTTAGCTCAGTGGTTTCGTTGCCTGCTGTGCAAGCACAAGGACCGGAGTTCAATCCCCGGTACCAAAAAGAAAAAAAAAAAAAGAAAGGAATGATAATTCAAGAGTTTGATCTTAAATCAGATTAAAAATCAAGTGAATAAAGCAAAAGAGCATGGATGGCAATGAAGGAACGGGCAAAGAGTAATGAACTAGGAAAGAAAGAATAGAAAAGAACAACACATTCAAAGAAACAGACTAAATATCATTGACTAATCAAGAAAACAATAAATAATTGTTCATACAGAATTTTTAAAGATAATGCAAGTACTTAGGAACATGGTTATGGTGACACATTTGAAACCAGAGAGTAAATGGAAATTTTCTAGGAGCACCTCAGTGCCTGGAGCTCCCCAAGACGACTTCCAGGTCTCCTGATCTGCTGGAGTGACAGCAGGACTCAGCAGAGGCCCAGATACTGGCTGCAGTTTGCTATAGCAGGAGGACACCGAGCAAAGTCACAGAGCACACAGGTACATGAAGCAGGGTCCAGAGAAAGGCAGGCACAAGGTTCCAAGGGTTTTGCCCAGAGAGTAGTACGCAGTCAGTGGCTCCAGGGATGAACCGTGATGGGGCGTGTGCAGTGTGAGGTACCAGAGAAGTGCTGGGAACCAATATTTCAGAAACATAATACAGAGTCAAGGCAGTTTCATGCTGAGTTCTCCCATTTCTTTAAGTGATAAGTCATTCAAATCTACAACCCCCAATACTTCAATGCTCCCTAAAGCAGCAATTGAAGCACAAGCAAATCTGATAAAGACAGGAACCAAGGGGCAAAAAAATAGCCCAATTTCATTTTTAATAAATTTGTCAACATTGAAAATGAAATGATGGAAATGAACCCTGCAGTGTATTTTTAAAACCCATAATAAGTAAGTTAAGTTTTTTCCCCCTTGGAATTCAATTTTATTCTTAGAAATACATATTGTCAGTCCTACATGAACAAATTAAAGTAATTAACATATAACAAATTAAAGAAAACATAATAACAGCAGATGCAAAATAGAATTTTATTTAAAATATTGTATACATTGATTAAAATACATAATTTTAGCATTAGAGGAAAAGAACCCTGTTAGAGAAAGAACCCTATTTGTCTAATAAAATCTACAGGAAATATATTATAAGCTTTATATTTAGCAGGCATAATATTGTAAATGTCCTTAAAATCAGAGGTAAGATAGACATATTTACTGTCAGTATTGATAGTCATTGTCACAGTAGAAGTACTACACAAAACTGTAAGGTGAAAATCAAAATAACAACAAAAAACAAAATAAAGAAACTCAGATATTGGGGTGCAAGAAATACAAATCATTTATAGACAATATAATTTTTTCTGGATTAAATCTAAATACTTTCTAATTAAAGTATTAGAATTTATGAGCAAGTGTAACTAGATTAGTAGACATGTAAGAGTAATGTAGAAACGCCAATCATATTTATTTGCACTAGAAGCTGTGATTTAGAATTTACTTTTCAAAAGACAATTTTTAAAAAATGGGAAACATTTATATCTAGTAATAAAGTTAACCAAAGATATCCAAAGCCTATATAAAATATAAAATTTTATTGAAAGCCATTACAAATATCTATATAAAAGAAAAGCAATAACTTGCTCAAGGACAGAAAATTGTAACATGATAAAAATTTTAATTGTACAAAAATTGACTCAATAGAATACCAGTCAAAAATCCCAAAAGTGTTTTTCAGGAAATTTGAGGAGGAAATTTGAAGTCATACATTAAACAACAAAGAACCAAGAATAGATAAAATATTTCTGAAAAATTAAAAATATTTTCCCTGTCATAAGTTAGAAAAGATGCTTAAACTTATTAATAAGTAAGGGAAATGTTAATTAGTTTCACAATTAGATAGTTTAGCACCTTGGGTAGCAAAAACATAAATAATCTCACACTGTCAAGGTATTGCTGACTGCAGGAATCAATAAGAACTTTCATACACAGCTCTTTGTTGTGTAAGTTAATAGAGGATTTGACAGAAGCGCAGTATCCTCTTATGAAGGCAACCTTTAGCATACCTAGCGAGTGGGTCAGAAATTTTCTGAGGAACAGTCTAAAAAAACTGTGCTTTCTGGTTTAAAAATATATGGTATAAATGTATAGATTTGCATAGTTTTTTAAGTAAATTTGTTTATATTTATACTATTTGTATAGAGTTTACAAAATTTCCCATGTGTAGACAAACACACATAGGAAGCGATATGGTCTACAAAAGGGGGAGATGTGGAATAATACAAACATGCATGTTCAAAAGAACAGATATTCAAATGTGAACATACTTGCACCTGGAATGCAAATAGCAAGGGAAATGAATTAAATAATTGTTACAGGCAACAGGTTAGGAAAGCCTGTGGAGGGAAGCTTGAACCAGCAGGCAGCCCAGCATGACTCCACTGGGAGAGCATCCCAGCCCGCCGTGGGGCAGTGCAGCTTAGAAGAGTGAGGGCCACATCCCTCAGAAGGAGCCGCCTGGCCTGGTGTGTCAAAGCCTGGGGCGAGTGGAAAGATCCCCACATAAGGGACGGAGCCAGTTCAGTGAGATGTGTCAAAACTTGAGCACATTTAGAAGGCTGTCCGTGTGAAAGATCAGATAGCATGGGCAGCAGGCCTCAAAGGGTCATGGCCAGGCTGACATAGGACTGGTTTGTGCACTGAGAACCTGAGCACAATGAAAGGGATTGTCCGCATTTCCTAGCTCTCTTCACTGAGATGACCTCAGAACAGTGACCCTCCAATAGCTTTGACCACACTGCGAGCCCAGCTCCGTGCTCATAATAATTGCTTTTCACTAAAAGGAACCATGTTTCCTTGAAAATACGGCTAGTAGCTGGGCAGGGTTAGGCAACAAGTTCAAGATGAGTCTGGAACATCTTGGGTCAAAAATCAAGGAAGGAAGCGCTGAAAGATGGTAGGAATGTGTCAAAAAGACAAGACACCTGTCGCGACACATCCCCACCTGGAAAAGTCTAGAATAATTTAATCATCAAGTCAGCAACAGTATTGGATTATAATGTTAGGAATAAAGTAAAACATCACGCATCTGTATAGATATGATTAATTAGTTTAAAGTTTCATGAGCAACATGCTCTATAAACAGCTTCCAAAACCTTCTGCACAAAATGCCCCTTATGAAGGAAAACCCAGTGAATGCACAGTGGAGAAGGCTGGAGGCCCCCAGATCAATCATGTGATCAAAATGAACATCACAAGTACCAGAGCAAACTGAAGTCACTTTTTACTAAGAGAATCCTGCTGGATCACAGCATTGTGTTGTGGCATCTCAACCCAAGATCCATAACTTAAACCTCATCATGAAAAAAATAAATTGAGAAAGCTTCTGCACAATCGAATCTGGATTCTCTTGTATCCTGTCATCTTAAGTTTTAATTAGTGTATATTTGCAATACATAGCAGTGATGTTGGTTTCGGTATGAATATACAATTTAATCATTTTTCACCCCTTCCCTACTTTGCCCCTCCCTTCCCAGTCCCTTCCTTTGCTATCTCCAAAAGACTAAACTTTTTGTCTCGCTTACTCATTTATTTACTTATATTTTAGGTTTTTCATGTAAGAAAAACTATGTTATAGTTACCTTTCTGTGCCTGTCTCATTGCATTTAAATTTGTGATCTCAAGTTCCGTCCATTTTCCTGCAAATGACAGGATCTGGATTCTTCATTAAGCTCCATCATAAATATCAAGGGAAGGCTGTGGAACAATTCCAAACTAATAGACTACAGCAACTAAGTCCAATGCACGATGTTAACCCTCCTTTTTACTACAAAGGCATTATTGGAACAATTCATAAAGACTAAATGGAAATCAAGGATTAGATGTTAATAATGGATCAGAAATAATTTCATTATTTTGGTGATTCCACCATAGTTAGGTGTGAAGATCCAACAGACACCATATTTTGCCAGTGCTTTCTATCCAGAGCCCACAAGGCATAAGAATGTTCTGCTTGCAAGAAACACACTGAAAAATTCTGAGAGATCCAGCATCAGGTTTGCAACTTATTCTCGAACTTCTCAGACAAAAAGTTCTTTGTATTGTACTTGCAGTTTTTGTAACGTTGTAAGCCTTCAACATTGAGAAAGAAGGAAAAAATAAAGAAAAGGACAAGAAAAAAAAAGAAAAAAAGAAAACATAATGCACATAGGTACCAACTTCCTGTGGGGTGAAAGTGGGAGGGAAGGATAAGAAAGAGCCGTAGGACAGACAACTCTAGGGCTATGCCATGCATAGCTCTTCTTAGTTGGGTAGGTAAAATACAGGTGTTCATTATTTTATGTGTCAAAACTTACCTTTAAATTACATTTATTATTCTGCTGGTATAAACACTTACAATGCGAAGATCATATATCGGAAACACACAGCACTGTCTCTGAGCCTTCACCATGCCATTTGTTACCCACACAAGCTGGGGCAAGATGCTCACTCCTGCAGAACTTCCGCTTCCTCCTATGGAGAATGAAATGGCGACTATCACTGAAGAGCTGCACGAATTCAAGACAATATACTTCATCAGTGCCTTTAATCCATAGCCCACCAGGAATACTGTAAAGTGGGGTTCATTACTCTGCAGTAGGAGCAAACACACACATGGGGAGCCATGGGGTGCCTCGGTAAGGGGGTGCTCTAATGAGACTGTTACAGGATTTGGGCTGTGGTTGGGTGGTTGGCAGGTGCATCTAAGAAGGCAGGGGTCTGCTCCAGACTGGAAGGCATCAGAAAGCTAGGGGTGGTGCTATAATTAGAAACTTCAATAGATCCCAGCTAAAGGGAAGTTAGGCCAGTGGGGATATAAAGCTATGGCCAGTAGAACATTTGCCACTTTACACTGCAGAATGACCTTGTTTCTGTCTCACTGTGTCTTTATCTCAGGCTGACCTTGTTGGGTATCATGTGAGATCACTCCTGTCCAATGGCAGAACCCAGGGGACTTCTGTGGGCATCACGCTGGCTTGTAGTAATATGGTAGTAGTTAATGTCTGATCGGTTCCGCACATCACGGGTTCTTTTGTTTGTTTTTAACAGAAATATTTGGCATCATGATGAGTACTTTTAGCCTCCTGGATTAAGAATTGCTGAGGGGCAGATCAATCAAACTTCAGCAGCTGCTCCCCATTACAGCACTGGAGCTGGGCCTTTACCTCTTTGGCTATGCGACTGATCACACTGATAGATTGCACACGCAAACACAAAACAATATATGCAGAAGCAATTGGCCAGATTTAATTAAATCATTTACATTAACATTTTCTCTCTTGGATAAACTGTTTCAATAGCAAACTAGCTAAGAAAAAGCCATCGTAACTCTAGCCCTGAAAAAAATCAAAAGATGTCAAAATATATCTAGATTTCCTTTAAGTATCAACTATTTTTAAAATAAAATTATGTGTAATAAAAATGTAGAGGAATATCTGTAAGAACTGACTTTTTCATTGACTAATCAATCTTATGCTGTTCTTCTTGTATAATCTTGAAGCTGTTGGATTGATTTTTCATGGTCACTTGTTGTTTATAAGAAATCTGTCTTTTCATGATCAATAACTGTAATCCTGTCATCTAGATCTGATATTCTGTCCTCAGATATTGTAATATAGAAAGAAAATATTCAAATGGGAAGGGGAACTAGGGAACAGTCAGGGGGAAGGGAAGGAAGGGAAAAGAAAATAAGGAAAAATGGAAATAAAGCTTTTGTAAAAAAAGAGGGGAAGAGGGGTTAAAGGGAAGGGAGGGGAATGGGAAAAAAGAAGAATTAAGATATATCATGTACAGGTACACATTCCCTGTGATGAATGCGATCATTATGTACACCTAAAATGTGTCAATACATTTAATTAAAAAACTGACTTAACAACAGTATAAATACCAAGGCTTTTGTAAGGATTTGAGTTAATGCTCCTATGCAGGTGAGGAAAGTTTATTGCATTAGTCAAAGTATTTTAAACACATGCAAATTATGTTTTTAAGGTTTTGAAATAATTAACTAACTTGATATATAAATATATATATATATATATATCTGATATTTGATATATATTTTGCACAAAGTTGTACCCTCTGACAGGCTTACAAGCCGAAGGGGCTGTGGATTGCCTGGCCTGGGGATGTGGAGTAACAGGGCTGTCAGCAGGCAGCCTGGGGTGTTGAGCTTCTACTCCTTCAGCTCAGAATGACAGTAGATGTAGCTGAAAAGTTCTTCATGTTTATTAATGCCCAATTAATTTAATGCTTAAAGATCTAAAGCAAAGGATTTGCTAATATCTCAGCATCAAAGTAAGATTATGGTATGACACCTGATGTTAGCTTTATCTTTGTTGGATTTTAAAGAGGGAAAGGGGAGATCCATGCCAGTAGAATTACTTGTTATGTATCACGCTCTTCATGCTCAATGATACCCACACAAGCCGGTGCTCAGTATGTGCTGAGAGCTATTATGCCTTTTCACGAACCAATTTATCCACATGACCATCTATGAAGTAAGGACCTCCAACATCCTCATTCAAAGACAGGAAACTGAGGCACTGCCACTTCACAGGTAGTGAGTGTCAGGTCCAATTTTTGAATCTCTTTTATCTGGCTCCAGGCTAGGCTTTCAACCACTAAGCTCTACCACCCCCCTGGGAGATGCAGGTCCTATAGCAAACACGAGACCCCACCTTTTCCCCTACATCATGGAAGAAGTACAAATGGAGCTCAAGAACCAATGCTACATCATATCTAGTATATTCTTTTACCTTTAAAATGAACTCCTCTTATTTAGAATTATGTCCTTTTTTTGATGACGATGCTTGTGTGTACTCTTTCTCTTCATTGTTTTTATTAGGGTTTTCAAAGAACACAGATTTTGCTTTATTGATCTTCTTGTAAAAACATTTTCTGCTTTTCACTACCTAGGTCTATTTTTTCTCACAATTTCCTTCCTCCTACTTATTTCATTGTTCCTTTATCTACTTCTCTCAATTTAAAGATACTGTCTACATAATTTATTTTCGATGTATTTTAAACTCTAATGTAAACATTGGAGTTTATTGTAATTTAGTAATTGTCACATCCTGTTTTACAACCACTCCCTTGAAACTGCTCTGAGCAGTCACCATATTAAACAACCTGGGCATTTTTCAGTTCTTATCTTCCTTAGTTTAGCACTGGTTGCCTCCTGTGTTTTCCTTGAAACATGACATTGTTCTGGCCACTGCAGTTTCCCAACTAGCTATTTGTCTCAGCCTCATTCGCTACTTTTTCCCATCTCTCACTTCCCAGCAGAAAATTCCCTACAGCAACATTCATTGTGGCGGCCCTGAAGCACACAGTAAAAGTATAGTCCTGTAATAACTGACCATCACCGTGTAGTAATTGTTGATAGTTGTGATTTTCCTGTCTCATTCGTTATTGTTTTAAAGAGTTAACTAACAAGTAAATTTCCATTTAAACTTTTATTCAGAGCATTCATCTTTTAACTACATTTGTACTTTCCAAACAAAAACTTATCACTTGCAGTTTATGCGGTTGCATTGCTTAAAAATTTAAAAACAGATATAAACTTTAAGCTGTCACCTACAAGGACAATCAGCTGCTTGCATCTGGTTTCTGTCGCTACAACTGTGCTGTCACACACCCATCCCTCAGAGTGGCAAAACTGAGACTGGGGCTGCCCTGTCACACTCCAGGTCCTTGATTGTGCTTGAATGTTGTTCACTTGCACGTGTGCATCATACGCTGACCACACTTGGACTTGTCCCAGGACCCGGGATACGCACAGCTCCTACTCTGAGGCCTCTGCAAGAGAATGGAAGTTAATCCCAGGAGTCAGGGAGGGCAAAAGACAGAAAACAACTCATGCTAAAACCTGGAAAGACAATGAGAGAAGTCTCAGTGTTCAAATGTCTGCATCAGTTTCCCACAGAACCCTAAGAGTTCCGTACAACGTCGATTATGTCTGGCCAGACGGTGATTTTTCAGTACAGTGTTTCATACAAATGCTAGATGCATCCCACAAACTCAATGATTTTAATAAAACATTTCTGCTAAATATTTTATCACTTAGAAAATGCAAAGCCATTTTTAAAAAAATTACAAAATCACCTCAAGTGAGAATTGCCAAAACACAGTATAAATGCAGTAGTATTTCTGTGTTGCTGATAAATTGCAAATAGAAGTGGGAGACTTTATTTACTTTATTTATTCTGGCAGGGCACGGTGCTTACAGTTTAGAGTGTGAATGGGAGCAGGTAGAGGTGATGAGAGGAGAAAGAAGAATGAATACAAGAGCAAGCGCTACAAGGCAGACTACAGCAGGCAGAGGGCCAGCGTGGCCGCAGGGAGCCAGGGCTGCACCCTTGGACACAATGGCACTGGGTTAGCGATTTGTGGACTAAGAGTCAGCCCCTGACTCTCAGTAGCCCAGCATGAGTTTATTCCCTCCACACTCCACACCCACCACACATCAGCAGCAGCTCTGCTCCTCAGCTGGATGGAGGCTGCACGGCCAGGAGACCACAAGAGCTCCTCAGCCCCTCCACAGCAGCTGCGGCAGAGAAGGGAAGCTGGAGGGTGACACATGGCCTCCACGTGCTCACAGCCAAGAGCCTGTCACCCCGTCCATGTCAGCGCCAACTGCTGGAGGACCGAGACCCGAGCCCCAGCCAGAGCCAAGGACTGTATTACCGATGTTCAGGGATCTTCTGTGACTCAGCAGAATCTTAGCAAGGACAGAGCGAGGCAGAAGCTACGCCAACACAGGGAGGCAAGGTTGGACATTTATAACTCGGCCAAGCATTTTGGTTGCCTATTTGTTTTGAGTAAACCATCTGCAACTGAGATATTCTAAATATCAGAATTCTACCCAGTTACCTATTTCTACAGCCACTACTTAGTTCACGTACAGTGCTCACATCTCACCTTGCTTACCATAACAGTCCTACTCACCCTATAATATTGTTGCCCTTATGTTCCACATCCTTCAATACCTGTTTATTCTCTGGATAACAATGATCATTCAAAGGCTGACAAACTCCTTCCTGATTGACAGTAACCTGAATTTCCCTCCTCTTTATTCACTACTTTTCCATATATTAATTTTATTCATCATTAACCATTTAAAATTTAGCATTACATATTAAACAAAGGGCTCTGAACATTAGTTCACAGATGCCTAAAATAGTCATGAGTAGAAGAATGACACTGACTATTTCGTCAGAATAAACACTTTATGCCCTTTAGTAACTAAGATACTTGTATATTTGTCTCCATTTTCAGTAGAAATGAAGCAAAGGGTGTTTTGCTTTGTTCTCTTTTGCATGGTAGGTTTGGAAACCATTCGTGACACTACACTTAAGCATCATAAACTTTCAGGTAGCCTCTTGCCCCTGCATAGCATGGCAGAACTGAAGCCCGAAGTCACGTTCCCTCTGCCTTGGGACAGCTCTGCATACTCACGAAAGACGAGGCTTCCTTGCCACCAGACAGGCAGTGGACCCACCTAGGGCGGTGACAAAGCCCTCTTACCATCAAACAGGCTATTGCACACTTGCCCTGACATAGGAAACATTTTCAAACATCAGACTCATAAACCAAAACTAATCTTAGAAATGCATAGTGACAAATATTAGAATGAAATTTAAAATATACATGTCTAGCCCCATCAGACATGAACTTTATAAGCAGCTTTGTAAGTCATTACAAAAACAGCATTGATAAAAGTTTTGAAAATGTTATGTTAACACATAATCTACTATGCTGTGTCTATGCATCTAATGAAGTAATCCAGAGTTCAGTATATTGTGAAGGAGATATCTCACAGAAATTCTAAATTACTTTTACAGGATTAAAAGCATAGGTTCTCAGAAGTTAATCTTTCCAGTTAATCCTAGCACCTCTGTCTGGATCAGGATACCTTTGCTAAGATAGATGTAGATACAAGGAGTGATCAAAATCTACGGTGAATGTTGAAATAATAAAAAAATTATGGCAATAAAAAACTATGGCTATTGACACCTCATCCTCAACTCCCATCACTTCAAACACTTATCCTACCTGGACACTTTCTGAAGCAATTCTGGAAGTCCCCTCTCATAAGTGCATTTACAGGATGTGATCAAACATACTGTCCATCAAGGGAAAGGCTGGCTTGTAAAAACAGTAGGGTCTTATCCAGATCTGGCGCCATGTAACTTCTGGCTCTTCCCTAAAGTAAAGATGACCATGAAAGGAGAACATTACACAGGGGATATCTCACAAAAATTCTGAATCACTTTGACCAGCATCAGGATATCAAATTAACGATAGTGCCAGCCATGACACTCAGGAAGAGGACTTCCAGAGCTGCTTCAGAAAGTGGCTAGAAGGGGGAGATTAGTGAGTATGCTCACAGGAAGGGGGAATACTTTGAGGCAGATTAATGTCAAATTTTCACTGCTTTTAGTTCTTCTAGTATTTAATATTTAGTGTCACTTACACTTTGGCTGTTTATCACCTTTAGAAAAGAAAAAAGAGATTACCGTTTTGGGTACAGAAATTCTCCCCAATTCTCTTATCAAATCCTCCCTAATTCCCTAGATTCTCTACGTGCACTGACTTCACCATCAGCACTTGGTCCTAGCCACACTTCTCCCACACTTCTCCGGAAAACTTCGCTTCCTAACCTTTCTGCCCCCACCCTCAACTTCCCTGAGGCTGCAGCCAGGGAGAGCTCCAACCCTCGGGGATTTTCTCCTTTTAGAACTTAAAGTCCTGCAAAAGCTTCCTACTGCCCACAGGGTGAGATCAGAACTGTTTAATAGGAGTCTAAGGACTTTCAGAACCTGAATCTGCTCACCTCTAGGTTCCTTCCCACCTCTTATCTCCTCAGGGGCACTGCCAGAGCAGTCACCTTAAAGTGACAGCTTTCTCACAGCTCTGCCTTTCCACTTTTATCCCTCCACTTGGAATATTCTCCCAGCCTCACCACTGGCATTCCACATGGCTTCAATTTGGATACAGCTAAAAACCAAACAAACAAAAAACAAAAAACCCTTCAATTGTTGCATACCACACACACACACACACACACACACACACACACACACACACACTAGAAAAATTGAAAGAGAAGAAAAAGGAAAAAGTTGGAGAGAGACATAGCTTAGTGCTAAGTTACACAGACCAAAACAAATACTAATGTGGATACAAATATCGGCTTTGCCACTTAGGTTATCAGATCTTTGTCACATTGCTTTGTGCACCTGCGCTTTCCTTATACAAAGATGCTGACGGTATAAAATGAGTTAATGCTTAACCTGCCGAGTGTGCTGTATGTGCTGCTATTATAAAAGTGCTGCATTTATCATGTGTGTGTTCATTGTTAAATGGTTTAAGAATCCTAACTCATTTGATTTACTCATCAGGGTAAGGTGCCCCCCATCCCGGGTGCCCCCACATAACACTGCCCTATGTCATCAGAGTCACCTTCCCACTAGGTAATGAATCCCTGTAGCACCAGGCCTCAGCTGTGTTGATGTCAACATCTAAGCAGAGTCCGGTATTTAGCACACATCAAGTAAGGGGCTCGGCATTAGCCTGGCACCTCAGAGCACGGAGCTCTGAAAAGTTGTTTTTCGTTCTCCCTTAACCTCTCTACCTACTTGCTGATGGGATTTTAGTGACAGTGCCTTTCAGTTGTTTTTTAATCTGTCTTTTATCTATCCAATAAAATACAAGTCCAGTGTCCTGGCAGAATTCAACCCAGCTGACTATTCACTGCTGTTTTCAGGCTCTCTTCTCTTGGCTTTCAGTGTAAGAAATACTAGGGGAAAAAACTTCTGAAGTAGCACACGGTTGCTAACATAGTGGCTTCAACATCAGACTAGCAGGTATTGTACTGCAGGTTTAATTGTTTGAAACAGTAAAACAGGAAGTCTAAATGCAATTTAGCTTACTTTAGAAGAAAAATGGTAAGGGTCCAGTGTGCCCTAGGCAGTAACTTTTTCAGGAGCCACACTGATCAACAGAGAGAGAGTGTGTGTGTGTGTGTGTGTGTGTGTGTGTGTGTGTGTGTGTTGGAGGATCCTCCAGAACACCACAGTACCATGTGTATGTCTACTTTTGAGCACAAATTTATTACTGCATATTCTCCTTCAAGGCATATTCCTACCAACTCCTTTGGCAAACAATTTGAGAAGCCATAAGCAATTTAAGTCTCACTCCTATCTTCCTTAGTGAGGCAATATCTTAATAGTGCTACTTCACAAAACTTGTAAAAGTAAACAGTTTCAAAGTCATGTGATCGGCAAAGAAAGAGAACAAAGAAAGAATGAAGTTCTTTACCGGTGTCAGCTGACAGCAACGGTTTCTCAACCCCAAATCACTGCCCCATCCCACAGCAGAGTTCTTGGAGGGGACTGTAGGAAGCTGAAGCTACACAGTGTATAAAAGCTCCAGAGACAGTCTCAGTGAGTGACAACACCATGGGAAGATGTCATATGACATCTTATTGAGGCTCAGCATGGAGGTGGGAGGCAGGCATGTCCAACGTCTGGAGAAACAATTTCCCTGCAGCAAAGGACATAAACACAAGGCCACAAACGTCCATTCCTTTAAAGAAGGTTTCAGAACTGTCACAGCCATAGGATGATGTAAGTGATAGGAAGACTTTATCCTGTAAGATAACAAGTTTCCCAAATCTTAGACTGAGACAGCATCTGAAAAATATTGCTTTTAAAATACATAAAGTTTACCTATATTTTCCTTGAATGCTTTTGTCCCTTCAAAGATTATACATTGTTCCTACATGTTAAACAGAAAAGCGTTCCTTCACTTATCAAAGAAGTCAGCTAAAACACATAGTAGCATAAAAATTTTACAGTAGGTAAACTGCTCCCCATGTTACTGGATATATCAAACCTGAATAGAGAAAGCAAACTTGAAACAGGAGTTCAGAGTCAGAATATAGAGTTAGACTACAAAGCTTGAATATGAGAATGTTCCATTTAATTGATGGATAACTTTTAGCAAACTACTTAACTAATTTGATCTTAGATTCCTCAACTATAAAATGGAGCTACCAATATCAATCTGATAAAAGTACTAAGATAATGCTTGTCATATTGTAATATTCACTAAATGGGCTTTTGTTGTTGTGATATTAGATAATGAATACCAAAAATAATTAGATCAAAAGTGCAAGATTTTTTCATGGATATTTTACACTAGTCCCTGAACTAGCCTATGCGCTCAAAAAGTGCATATTAGTGGTGCAGAGTAGTGCATTCCTGTACTCCTAACATTGGGAGGCTTAGGGGGGATGATCATGTATTCAAACCCATATCAGACAATTTAGCACTTAGCTAGACCCTGTCTGAAAATTTTAAAAAAAATAATGAAGAAAGTTCTGGGGATACTGGTCAGTGTGAAGGGACTGTGTTCAATCTCCCGGATCAGGGGGAAACCAGTGTATATTAACACTAAAAATAAACAAAACACATTTCCAGCACACTGAAACCTTTCACGGGTTGATGCATGCCCTTGCACTGAAGGTCATTCAGTTTCCATGCTCATCATACCGTCTAAATTTGGGGCACAAGAAATACTTGTCAGGAAAGATTGAAACTCAACACATAATTTACACTTTTGGATTGCAGGTATCTTGTAGTTAGAAGTAAGTTTATGATTCTCTGTCCATCCACCTCACTAAGGGCAAATTAAGCCTCAAAGGAAATAAATGGTAAAATAATGATGTTAGGCAACCCAGTAAAAACGAAATCACTTCAGGTCTATGATTGTTGGGATTATGACTCCACATGGCACACAGCGGCCCTGAACATACATTTGCTAAATAAACCAGTGGGGTGCTGACACTCAAGCGGCAACAAGGAGATGGCAATGTGCAGTCGTTAGCCAGTGCTGCCAAAATGCTGTGAGGGAAAGCCCTTCTTACTACAGCTAATAATCCCCTATCACTGCGGACAAACTTCTCAGGAGCATCCAGTCCCCAAATTCCTGCCAGGTGCAGGCTCCAGCTAGCCCAAGTCACACAGCGCGCATGCTCGGGACCCATGACCAATAAGAAGCTCAGGCCGAGCAGCTGAGGCCAATCACAGAGCGCGCGCGTGGGAGCGCGGGTCTTCTGGGTCCCGGGATTCGCTTCCAGCCAGGTGAGCCGCGCGTTCTCCCGTCCCGGACCGACCTCAGGCACCCGGCAGCCGCAGCTCTGGAATTTCACCATGTTACGCTGAGAATTAGCCAGTTTGTGATTACTTTTTGCTTTTGTTCTTTAACTTATTTGATCTCAACACTTTCAGTTCCACAAATATGCGGGTGATAGGATTGTACCACCCCAGTGGGTGAGCTCATCTGCTGCTTGCTTAGGTGGCCTGGCAAACGTATTTCCTTTCCTGCCTCGGTTCTCCTGAGAAGAGGCCGCCGCTTGCACGCCAGTGTCTGCAGGGACTGAATAAGTTGAAGCCTGAAGCACTTCGCAGGGCCCAGCCTTAGTATTTTGTTAAGTGATGACACTTTTCCAGGGTTTAAAACGCAGGGGCCAAAGACTTTCATTTCCGCATGAATTAACTTAATGCGGATGATTTTTTCTTTGTTCACAGACCTTTATTTCCATAAACATGGATAATTTTTGTCGAGTAAGGCATGCTCTCAAATGAGACACTTCTAGTATACTGGTTAAGCCACTTCATTTGTATTCTTTTGAAAACTAAGGTCCCATTGAGGGAAAATGAAAATGACATGATTTGGATAACATTGCACAGAAAATTTTTTTAAGTCTGGTCTTGCTAAATGTAGAATTCTGGGTTGTCAATGTCTCTTAATAAGAAGAACCCTTTTAAAAGAATGTTTGCTAAATCCAGCATCTGTCGTGGTTAGAGTTTTCAGGATGGGGTAGTGGTGCATTCTTGTAATCACGGCATTTGGAGGGCTGAGACAGGAGGATCACTATGAGTTTGAAGTCACCTTGGACTACACAGCAAGACCATCTCCTCCCCCAAAGAAACCCCCAAAGAATAGAAAAAATAGATTTTTTATAGTTTATACTTTCTATGAAAAGTTTCTGTGCAAAAAATGTCAATTGTCTTGTTGGTTTCCTAAGTACCTAGGTTGGATAGAGTGAACAAAAAAAAAATGGGTGACTAGATGCTTTGCAGTAAGCTAAAAGAATTCTCTTCATTAGAGGAGCTGCCTGCTACTCTGCAGCAGAAGTTTTGCCACTTACTTTGAAATGGGAAGAAAGGAGGATGGAAGGCCTCTGAGAGTAATAATAGAGAAAAATCCAATATTTCTCATTTTGAATGGTAAAGCCTGTCAAATACTCATTGTGTGACTCCTTTGTAGGCTCTTCCTCTGTTGCATGTGGATTCCCCAAGTAACTTAGGAAGTCTGACAGCTGGAGGCCAGAACTGGCTCCTAAGAGCTCATACGAATTCAGATTTACTACTGGAGAAAGCATCATCCAGCTCTCCAGGCCCAGCGTACAGCAGGGGAAGCAATGTGAAAAATCAGGATTTACACAAAGGCCATTCGTTGGGTCATTTCATAGAATGTGCTTGGCTAAAAATTGGGTGAACAAACTCTTTATAAAAATAAGTTACTAAAAAATAAAAATAAAATGGTCCACATTTCTCTGTTGATGGTAACTTGAGTACTAAACCGATAACCCTATGTGCAGTGTCTTGCTGGCTCCTGTCAGAAACTCCCCCTGCCTAGTACATGAGTAACTGCTGAGAAGCCCGTCCTCTGCTTTCTCACAAGGGCTACGTAAAGTCTCAGAGCCTTTCACACATAGCAATCACACCACCTTTTTTTCTTTTAAGTCCCAGCACAAGTTGCTGGAATTTGGGAGCAAAGTCATTGGAAACCACCCTTAGAAACTGATTCCTTAAAAATCCACACTGAATGCAGTAGTAAAGTTGGTTTTCCCTCCTTAGATAAAATGTTTTACCAGGTTTGTTTTTCAGATAACTAAATTAATTGAAAAAGTCAATCATGGCATGGTAGGGCATGCCTGTAATCCCAGCAATCCGGAGGCTGAGGCAGGAGGATTGTCATGAGTTCAAGGCCAGCCTGGGCTACATGGGGAGTTCAGGTCAGCCTGAGTTGCATAGGGAGACCCTGTCTCAAAACAAAAAAACAAGTCATATACTTGCCCCCAGAACCTATACTTTGTTTAGGAAACTAGAATAAGTAATATTCCTTCATTTTGTTTTTCACCCTTAATAGTGTTGAAGTTTCTCACCTAATCTTCACAGATCAAATGTCATCTGTTTGACAGTTGAGTATATTTAACCCTTACTTTTCCCATTAATTTTTTGATCTTGTTATAATTCCTGAGAGTACACTAAGTTGATGTTTGAAATTGTGACAATTTAGAGTCTATAAACCTTGCAAGCATTGTTTTGCCTTTTTTCCATAATGAGATTAAAAAATAGAGGTCATGGGCCAGGGATTTAGCTCAGAGGTTCCGGTGCCTACCTCAAAAGTGAAAGGTCCAGAGTTTGATCCCCGGCACCAAAAATATAAATAAATAAAAAATAAAAAATAGAGGTCATGACATGGCTAAGTGCTTGAATGACAAGAAAAATGGCTAAATAAACCCAACCACTTCATGGGAAGGGAAGCAAGCAGCTTTGGGAAGGTCAGGATTTGCCTGAAGAGTTAAAATATTCATCCAGGGAGAGACCTGCTGCTGCTCATTACTATAACTTGGGCTACAACCTCATGAAAGAGTAGATGGTACTGTTCCTTTTAGAGGCTACATTTATTCCTACTAGTAGAAGTCCACCTAAATATGCCAGATACATGGACCTCAGTTAAAGATAATGTACACTGAGAAAGTAGGTAGAACATAATACGTGGGAGATAAAAATACTTATTGGATTGAGCAGAAGATTATTTAAACTGGTAACAAAAGAACCTTGTATGTTACTGTGAAATTTAGGGGAAAGGGAAATAAAGCCACAGAGAAATGAAAAGGAACTGAATTCAGGAAAACTTTTCTAATGGGAATACACTCAAAAGAGTCTTCTGATTGTGAGTCAAGGAAGGCGAGATGTCTTTAGTCAAATATAGATGCTTCATTGTCTAACTCTGGTCAGATGGAGGAACAGTAGGGGAAGAAGCAAAGAGAGAACCCAAGGGTAGAAAAGATTCTGAAGTTAGAAAAGTTGGATTCTTTTCTCTAATCAAATATTTCTTTAGAGAAAGAAGAAGGAATAGGAACACCTAGGAATTATGCACTTAACACCTACATATGCAGACTCTGCACCTGATACTTTCATCATTTGCCAGCCATGAGATTTGGATGTTAATTGACTTCTCCAAACTTGGTTTTCTTGGAGATGCCACTAATAGGTTTGCATGAGAATTAAGTTATTTAATTCATGTAAGGAGGTTAGAATACAGTTTGGCATAATGGAAGTAAGTAAACTATAAACACTCGTTATAGTTTTTATTTCTGTGTCAGATATTGAGTCATCACCCTGGTACCTGGTATTTTACATTTGGGATTTGTTGCTTTATTGACAAAACCCAGGGCAGTTAAAGTTAAGTTAGTTGATCTTGATCTCGAAGATAATTTATAAAATGCTATGCCTCTTTAATTTAGGGAGTGTGAATGGACAACAACAGTAAAGTAGAGAAACTGAGTGGGGAGGGGATTCAATGAATTCTGACACATTAAACTGCTCAGTTAACTAGACTGATTAGTTGGCTAAGCTTTAAATATTGTTGCTTACCTGTGAAATCAAGTAATTTGTTGATTTTTCAAGTCTTCAAAGACGTATACTATTTCAAAGAGATTTTCCTGACCTTTCATCTAAGAGATTTGTGGACACTGTTTAGAACATAAAACCATGAGCCTCCAGAAAGTATGTACAATAAGAGTACATGTGTGCTTTTTTCTGGAAAAAAAGGTCAACATTACATTAATTTTTTATGTTTTGTTAAATTTTAACTATTATACATATTAATGAGGTTCAGTGTATGATATTTCAACTCATGCATGTAATACGAGCTGATAAATCAGAGTAATTAGCATCTCCCTTTCCTTATCAATTCCTATGTCAATACTATGTGTGGAGCATTCCAGCTTCTCTCTACTATATCTCCATAAAATATATAATAGTTTTTTATGAAGTACAGTCACCCCATGATACCCAACACCCACAAGTTAAAGGAGCATAGGCTTATTTCAGCTCACAGTTTGTAGAGGTTTCAGTCCATAGTCAGCTGGCTCCAAGCAGGCTGCATGACAGAGGAGCCTGGCGAGGAGAAACAGCTCATGGGAGAGCAGGCAGGAAGCTGAGAGGGATCAAGGAAGGAGGAAAGATGTATACTTCCAGGCCATGCCCCAGTGACCCACCTCCTCCTGGGAGGCTTCCCCTCCCAATAGCACACCCAGCTATAAACACAATCAGTGGACGAATGCAGTATCACACCCCATGATCCAGTTACTTCTCCAAAGCCCCATCTATGAGCAAAGAGATATAAACCATAACACCACCCTTTAACCAAAGGATCTATGATATTCTGTACTTTGTTCTCACCAGATATGATCAGCAGTGTGGACAGCCAGCACAATGTACTGTGGAATGAAGAGGCCATCAAGAGCCCCGAGGAGAAGGATGTTAGACAGGGCTGGTGTTTTCATCTAGTCTTGAAGTAAGACAGTGTTTTAATAATCCTGCCAGGAAAACTGATTTTAGTACCCTTTCTCAAAATGTATAGCCACCTATGCAATAATAAGGACTGTGTTTACTTTAATAAAGAAACTACTAGCTGAGAATACTGGCTCAGCTTTAATCCCAGCATTCTGGCAAGCTCAGGAAGGAGGGTCACAAGTTCAAGCTCAGCCTGGGCGATTTAGAGAGTTAGTGAGCCTGACTAAAATTTCTAAAAATGGGAGTTGGGGGTGTGACTAATTGGGAAGATTCTGAGTTCAATCCTTAGTACCCCCCTCAATACTATAATTAAGGAGCATCTACAGTTGAAGTCACCATACAATTTAACGGATGATTCTCCATTGTCTTGTGTCAAGATCCAACTATCATGTAAAACCCCTGCATCCTTTAGGTTCTTAATAAAACCCAAATCTCCTTGCTTTCCCATGGTGTGATAATATTTATTAACACTGGTGGAAACCGGCTCAACTTTGCCATTCTTACTGCAGTATAAAGACCAATACAGAAATACTTCCAAAAACTGAGAATTTTTCTTTCAACTTTGCAGTTGGAATTGGTAAAACAACCACCAAAGAAGTTTTGGGACTCACTGAAACCAGAGGAAGAACTGAAATAAGACTCCATGAGTCCTTTGTATATTTCCTTTCTTTGAATGATGGGCAGTAACATTTTAGGTTCCTAAAAACAAGAATCACTGTAGAGGGTGAAGCATGTTTTCCCTTCCTCAGTGCACAACCACCTTGGAAAACTGTCTCATCTATTTGTAGATGGATAAGAGAGATTTTCACTATTAATTTCTGACACTGTAGCATGATCCTTTCTCAAAGAAGTGAGCCCTCTATTTCATTCAAAAGGCTCTGGGCTTGCAGACTGCCTCAACATTAGAATGATAAAGGGATTAAAAACTGCTGTGGTTATTAGAATCACATGGATTCATCAGACATAAAAGCTGGGAATTTTTATACAAATAAATTAAGAATTTAGTAGGCTTCCCTTGTCCAAATCTTTCTCAAGTTCTTCCTTTGAACTCTAAACTTGAGATCTTAATGAAGTGGAAAATGTAGTTTAGAACTCCATCTATGTTGAGGAGCACATTTGGGGAGAGATGGGTGTGCAGACTGCAGTTTAAGATGGTGTGCACACCAACATGGGGGTGCACGGACAGCACTATGGTAGGACAGGAAGGAGGATTAAGACAGCAGGGAATCCATCAGAGGGGGAGCATTGAAAAGTTAATTGAACATGATTTCAGTGTTTTGCATCAATAAATTTCAAGAGATATACTCTTACAGTTCAATTAAGTCACTTTTCTTCAAACTTCAATGTAAGGTTATTTACTGGCCAAATAGTATTATAATAATTACTTGGATGAATTTATTAACTTCTTTATCTTCATTTGAATGGGAATTGTTGCATATTGTTTTAATTTTTTCAGGAAGAATGTAAAAAGTAGATTTGGGAATTTTTGGCAGATAGCCTTAAATTATTGTTTTCCTGACTTTTCTCTTATTTTTGAGACCAAACACCTGACACCCAAAGTTAAAGGGGAAAAGTTTATTTGGATTATAAGTTTCAGTCCATAATTAGCTGGCTTGAAGCCAGGGATGGCAGAGGGACAGATGCTCATGTTGGCAGAAGATAGCAAAAGCAACAAGAGACCTTAACAGCGTCTTTTGTGTCGCTTTTATCTTATTCAGAATACTTAGAGTGGATAGCACTCACATCCTTAATCCTACTGTCCTTAGGCTTAGCCCCATCATGAATCAATCACACACTCTAGAATTAGCCACCTCTGAAAAAGCATGAAGCTTTGGGGGAACATCTAGAAACAAGCCATGATATTGTGCCCCTGGTCCCCAAAGACTCATGCATGCCCTTCTATGCAGAAAAGCATTTAATCCATCTCTAAGAGTTGCCAAAGTCCTAACATTTTCAGCATTGCTGAAAAGTCCAAGTCTCAAGTCTCCTCTGAGACTTAAGGCAAACTCTTAGCTGCAAACCCCTGTATAAATGAAAAGAAAGTTAAACACTTCCAACATTCAATGGCACAAGACAGACATCACCATTCCAAAAGGTACTAATAGGGGAATACAAAGGAATGGGACCAAAGCAAGTCCAAAATCCAGCAGAGCAAATATTAAATCTCACAGTTCCATTTCCAGCATCCCTGGCAATTTGTAGCAAGTTGTGAACTCAAAAGGGCTTGGGTGGCTCTGCCCTTGCAGCAGTGGAGATGGTTGTAGCTCATACCTGTTTTTTCTTGGGCCTGTTTAGCTCCCTCCTTGCAGCTGTCCTCAGATTATCCACGCTCCTGGCTTCTCCAAACTGCTGGGGTCACCACTGCACCTTTGGCTTCACACTGACAGCTTCAAACATTGCCCTCTCAGGAGCACACTGCCTGGCCTCCCATGGTGCCTTCTGGGTAGAAGCTTACTTCACCCCACAACTCTGCCATTTTGCATGTACCTAAAATCAGCACCACCTGGATGATGCCAGTGTCTGCTGCCAGCTGGAGCAGTAGCCAGGCTTCCTCTTTCTTGGCTGTAGGGGTTGAGTGCCTAGATCGCTGAACACTCCGAGTACAGCTCTGAGGAGCAAATTCTCTAGGCTGCTGCCATTCTGGAACATGGTGTTCCAAGGCTTTCTTCTCAAATAAAATTCTTTCACTTTTGAAATATTGAGGTTGAAAGGGATTGAGTTCTGCTCCTTCTTGTGATGCCCTCAGGCCATCTTTTTATTCTCCTGTTCTCTTTCAGCAATTAAGATCCCCTCTGCTCTATCTTTGCAGGCCGCAACTTTACTGGAGCTTCCTTTTTGACCAAACTCAAAATAGTTTGAATCTTTCTGCCAGGCTCTTTGCTTTTGATTCTCAACATAAATCTGGTTAAAAGCCCCCAATAGTAACCATGCCACTGCCTCAATATTAGACTGCCTTGAAATTTCTTCTGCCAGATTAGTCTATCACCCTTAATCTCAGTCTCACACAAAGTCTCTGGATACAAGCAAAATGCAGACAAACTATCTGCCAAGCCATAGCATGCATCATCTGGAGTTCAACAGCCAATGCAGTTTTTCTTCCCTGAAGAAACCTCCCAAGCCTGGTCTTTACTGGCTTTCTGATCTTCTGAGCTCTGACCAGAATCTCCCATACAAAACAGCTCTACTTCTTCAACTGGCATCTCCAAACCTTTCTTAATTCTTCCCCTTCCCACTAGCCAGTTCCAAAGTCTCACATGGCCCACATGGCCTGGTAATGTCATAGCAACAACCCTACTTCTGGTACCAAATTTTTGTCTTGGTTGCTGAGACAAAATACCTGACACCCAAAGTTAAAGGGGAAAGATTTATTTGGCTTACAGTTCATAAAGGCTTCAGTCCATAATTGACAGGTTCCAAGGTAGTGTGACAGAAGGGCAACAGTTCATGGCAGCAGAAGATAGCAAAAGCAATAAGAAACCTTAACAGCATATTTCTATTCCTTTTATCTTATTCAGACTACTTACCATAGGTAGCACTCATTCCTTTAATCCTAGTGCCCTGGGCCCTAGCCTCACCATGAGTCAATTACACACTCTATATTTAACCACCTCTGAAAAGGCATGCAGCTTTGGGGAGACATTTAAACACAAGCCATAAAAATTATTAACCTGTGAAGGCAACTTTTTTTTGAAGGCAACATTTTTATTCCTATCCATGTGAGTCACACAGTATAGCTTCATTTTGAAGCTTAACAAAATTTAAAATACAAGACTGGAATAGTTAATACACTATTATATGCCAAAGAATCAACTGACTCTCAAACAGATTCATTTTCAATATTTACTTTATTGTAGAGCTGCCAATAAGTATTAAAGTAACCAAAATAATCATTGGAGGAAAAAAGCCCTCCAAATTAATGATAAACAGTATATAAACAGTCTACAAATAACAAATAAATCTAACATGGAAGAGACATATTATAAAATGTGGTAGGAGCCGGTCCCAGCACCCGAAAAGAAGCTCCCCAGCTGCCATCCCATGCTCCTAGGGCAGTGGTAAGCCACGTGGTTGCCAGAAGCACACCCTCCACCCCCTGTGGAAGTGAGAAGACATGTAAGCAAGACTCAAAAACAGACTTCTGGATCACCTACAGCAACCCCAAAGGGAAATGAAATGGAACACTCTGATACTCAATCACCTATACTCTCTGAACCGGCAACAAAAGAGGATCTGGGAAAAATGAAATCACAAATAATTACTCAGATAACAACAAAGATTGTGCTCATGGTGCAAGACATGATTAATAAATCTAGAGAGGACACAGATAAAAAAATAGAATATGATGGAATCCCAACATAGGAAACAAATGGAATCCATAAAACAGATACAAACAGATTTCCAGGAGATTAAAA